>VWZY01007930.1:41779-120342 GCA_013399075.1 Chloroceryle aenea
CCCGGCGGCGAGGCGGCCCCGCTGGCCGTGTGGGCCTCCCTGGCGGTACCGCTGGGACCAGCCCCTCGGGAGGGCTGTAACGTCGGCCTCCCGAAAGCACATCTCGTCACGGTGTCCGCCGCGGGCTTACTGCGTGCCCCCCGGCCCGAAGGCCCGCCGGGTGGAGTGTCTCCGTCTTGGCGGCCACTGCAGTGGGCAGTGCTTGTACGGACTGTTCACCTGCTGCTGTCTGAACGTACTGTGAGTTGTTACTTAGCCGTACGTGTAGCACGTTTCATGTGTGTGGTAACTGCAGGTAGGAGAGGTTACCTCATTTGGGCTTTTATCTTAAAACTTTACAAATACACCTTTGCTTCCCCTTGCTTGAGGGGTTTTATCGTGTAAGTGGAGAGGAAATGGTGCAGGTACGTATTTGTCAGGTGGATGTTGGCTAAGAAGCGAAAAGATCTTGTTTGTTTATGTGAGATTATACGTCTTGTTACAGGTATAAATCGGCTATTATCGTTATCGGTTTTATAGAGTAACAGATGTGTGGGTGTCTTGAAGAGTAGCAGATGTCAGTTATGTAGCTGCAATAAACTGCTTGGCTTTCCAAAGTTGGTCAGCCTGTGATTCTGGGGTCAAATGCAGCTGGCAAAAGGTTGAGGCTCAGTTCCCAAATTACACTGCATCTTGTAAATGCCGGTGTGGCTGTTGGATAATCTCAGATCTGGAGGTTTCTGTGCATTTTAAGGCTATTGTTTGTTGATGGCTCTGTTCTCTCAGCACAGTGTTGATTTGAAAAGGATCTGGGGTGCTCTTGAAGGCCTGTTGTTTTCTTTGGGTGATGGGTGGCTGAAGCTCCTGCGGTTTGCTCCCCTCACCCTTTGAGGTATGTGCTGTATGTCATGTATCGCCCAGCCGCACGAAGGTTTTGGTACATAGCTCTTGCGTTCAGGAGTGTTGGCTGATCTTGATATCTGCACAGGTGCTATTTGTGCATCATGGATATTAATGAGCAGTTCTATGGAAGATAAGATGGACCCTCCTGTAAAGAATTGCTATTTTTCCAGTGTCAAGACTTTCACAAGGTTTCATTTTCTTCCTTTATTTTCTGTTCTGTACTTTGCTTCCTAGGAGGAAGGACTTTGTAAATATTTCATATATAGTTGTGAAGAAGGTGTGTTTCAGGTCAACATGCCTGTTTC
Source organism: Chloroceryle aenea (assembly GCA_013399075.1). Taxonomy (NCBI): domain Eukaryota; kingdom Metazoa; phylum Chordata; class Aves; order Coraciiformes; family Cerylidae; genus Chloroceryle; species Chloroceryle aenea. The sequence goes on from VWZY01007930.1 coordinate 42,967, forward strand.
TGGTGCTTCATGGAACCTTTGGGGTGTCAGGAACTGGGCTGGAAGCAGCACAGAGCCACTGCTTTTCATGCATCTTGTACTGCTTCCTAGGTCAGTATAAGGCATAAACCCTTCTGTTGGTGTTTCTCATTCTGAATCAGGAGTTAACTCGGGGGTGTTGGGAAACTAGAAATAATACATACAAGGAATACTTTTTCTAGTTTTAATTTCTCTTCAGAGACTCTGGAATTCAATTAACAGGTGAACAATCCTTCACAGAAAGCAATGTGGAAATATCTGCTACAAATGATTAAAAGACAAGTGTAGGTTTCTCCTAGTTATTAGGCATCAACTTGTAGTTGATCACTTGAATTATTTTCTACTTAAAGCTTATTTTTCTATGTGGTTTGGGTTTTGGTTTTGTGTTGTTTTCATGTTTTTTTTTTTTCCTGGCGTCTCCCACCTGAGAGCTTTTTTTCCCCACTTCTTCCCACTATTACATTTCAAAACCTTTTCTTCCCTAGCATACACATGATGGCCATTTTTTCTTTGAAGCAAAACAAGTATATTTTTGCTGTTCTATGAGGTATAAGTAAACTTTCCTTCGTTCCCTGCATTGACTGTGTTTTTAAGTGCTGCCACTTGCCTTTTGTTACGCAAAAGAGGGTTGTGTCAAGGGAAATTGTGCTGCTGCTTTTGTTTATATAGTAGTACTGTAATAGGAAAGGACTTGTTCTTGGTACAATGAATGCTGGTGCACCAGAAATCCTGCTAATGATAGTGATTAATGGGTGCTGCTCAAAATAGCTATCACTGCTGAGATGACTAATTGTGCCATATGAAAAGAGCTCCTTTATTCACCGTAAATTCAAGGTGTTGCTGCAGTTTTAGCGAAATGCCTGATCTGTGTGTGCGGACAGGTGAACACGCACTGAAATGCGGGATTTGCAGTGAAGTATGGCAACTCTCTACAAGCTTGGTGTGCTGTAAAATCACTTGCAGCTGAAAATGAAGAGTATATTCTTGTGGTTACTGTAGGTAGATAGAACATTATTACTGGCATTGTATGTTGGCCAGAGCAACACCCTACATGTTGCAGACAATGCCAGGGTATTGTTAGTAGCTATAGAAGGGGTTTTATATCATACATGAAAGATGACATTTCCAGCAGCATGGGTAACCTCATCACAAAACATTGTGCTGGGGCTGGCTTAGAGAGCAACCGGCTCTGGTAGGCTTGACAAAATCTGTGTTACAATCACACTGGTGGTCCTAGAGCTTGGTGATAGGTCTGGGTTAGTGTTTCTTAAACTTCTTTGGCCGTTTGGTAACAGCAATTTATTAGTAACATGCTGCAGGCAATCTTGTGTTCTCCAAGCCATATCGTATTCCAGATTCTGTTTAGATTTTGCGTCTGAAAGCAATGCTGGAAGCTTATATGAGGACTGCAGATCTAAGGATGCTGTTTCTTGCTATCTGTGAAATCTGAAGTTCTGACTGGTAGGATGAAAAAAATATTTTGAAAGTTAAGTAGAGTTTGTTAAAAATGTGTTCTAGACTTGCTGAGAAGAAGCTAAGTAGTAGTGGTATCTTGTGCCTCTGATTGGATTTCTTCTCTTCTGCTGTTTCTGTACCTTGAGGTAATGTTATGGCAGGAGGAGTTCAGATGCTCATCCCTTCTGCCCCTGACGAAACTATTAAGGTGTGTGTGTGAGGAGCAGGAGGTGTTTGTGTCACAAAAACTGCTTTGCAGCTTAACTGCTGGTTTGGTCTGCTAATGATCCTGGTCTTCTAGTGTTTTGTGAATAAACCGTTTCAGTCTAATCCTTGTATTTTGCCAAAACAGTAATTTTTTTTTTTTTTTTTCTATGAGCCTTCAAAAAGATGATGTTGGTGTTAATGAGGCAGGGGAGGTTTAGGTTGGGCATTAGGAAACATTTCTTCCTAAAAAGGGTTGTAAAGCCCTGGCCCAGGTTGCCCAGGGAAGTAGTGGAATCTCCATCCCTGGAGGGATTTAAAAGCCGTGTAGATGTGCTGAGGGACACGGATTAGTAGCGACCTGGCAGTGTTGGGTTGAACTTGATGATCTTAAAGGTCTTTTCCAAGCAAAATGACTTGTGATTTTATGAGGTGTGTTTAACTTTGAAGTGCCCTAATGTGACAAGACACATTATTTTGAGGACTGTGGTCTTGAAGTATTAGTGTTGTCTTACTCTGCTGTAATTAATGATTAGTGTGTTGTTTACTTAAGGGGGGTTTGTTCTTACTCAGGTCTTACCCTTTGCATGAAGGAAACTGATTTCCAGGGACCTGAGCTGGAGCAAACTTGGAGTACAAGAAAGAGGGATGTGTGTAGGGGAAACATTATAGAGGCCCTCGAAATGCTTGTTAACCTTTGAAGAGTGAAAGAAAAGGCCTGAAAAGGGGAATGCAGAGAACTCCAGGTGTGGCTGGGGGGAATCCTGAGGTGTCTGTGAGTGAAGATCAGTGTGGGTGTATCTGAGGTGGGAGTAACTGAGGCTCTGTGAGGCATTCAGGTGTGTTCCAGAGCCTTCATAGCCAGTCAGAAGTTTTTCTAGGGGTAGTGTTGCATACCATTGGGGGTACATTGGCTGTAGTCTAATGGTAACATATGGCAGCTTAGCAGGGCAAGCACCTGTTATAACTTGATTCAAACAATTCAAGTTTGGAGTGACATTTTCCAGGCCTTTCATTTGAAGAACTATTTCATGAAGGAAATAAACACTCTCCATTCAAAGGAAAGCCCTCACAGGAGAACATGATAGCACTACTAGATAGATTTTTATTTTAGGTTTTTTGTTTTTTTTTTCTGTGTTAGCTAAAAAGGAAAACTTTAAAGCAACTTTTGCTGTAAAGTTTGTGTTTTTTAAAATTAATTTTTACCCCGTGTTTTTACACATCAGAGTAGATAATTCCTTAGGCAACATCTTTACAATACCTCACTAAATTGTTACCAATTCCTGCTTATATTTTTAGTAAAATTTGCTCCTTGAAATGACTCGTACATATTTCCTAGTTTGGACTAGCTGGATTTTTCATGGTCTTGCAACATGGCCACAGTCCGTCTTTGTGGTCTTTTGTTTCTTGCTTTTCTAATAGTTTTCTATTTTTTCCAAGTGGTTAGGTTTTTTTGATCAATGTAACTTTTGTTGTTGTTTGTCTGGTCATGTTTCAGTGGGATACTTTGTCAGATGCTCAAGTTTTCTGGTGAGCACTTCTGTACAATAACATTGCAAAAGACTGATTGCTTTGAAAAATTCAAAAGGAAGATCCCTTTACCACCTTGTCAGCCACCCCTTCTCAGGTCTGGGTGTTTTAATTTTGTTCTTTCATGACACTACACGTGTGTATGTTAGTAAATTTTAAGGGAAAGATTCAACTGGATGTTGAGTAACAGTATTTTAGGTGTGATTCTTGTTAGGTTGTGCATTCAGAGTTGACAATTAAATGGTACTGTCCGACTGCAGAAAATTCCTCACAGGTCCTGTGGAGCATATCCTCCAGTCTGTGAGTGGAACAACACTCTTCAACAGTTTTTGAATGCAAGGGAAAGTTACGTTTCCCTTGGTGGAAATAAGATTTGATTTTTCAGTCTGTAATGCTAACATGTATTTTGGGAACTTTAAAGCAGTGTATGGGATGCGTTTTAGAGGAGAGAGTGTGAAATGAGTAGAGAGAAGGAACAAACTGTGGTGGACCTTTTCTCCAATTTTCCACAGGCATCCTTAGGGTGAATCATTAGTGTGAGAGTTATCTAGCAATGAAATGTATCTTTAATCCTGTCAATAAGTGAATGTTTTTAATTACCCAAGTAGATTACCTTCCAGTGATAACTTTGTATGTTTGTGAATTTTGGGATGATTTTACTGATGGTAAATTCAGATCTTTTGAAGCATATCCACATCTGTCCGAAACCAGGATATTCAGAGCAATGTTCCTAGTGTTTGTTTGGGTTTTATTTTTAATTTTTGATTTATTTTATGAAAGTTAAACTTCCTGCTCTTCTGTATAGACTACAGAACTTTGCTGATAGTACCTTAGAAGAAGTTTGAGTCCAAGCACAAGAGCTTTCCCACAGAAAGATAAAGCCCTTTAACTTCTACAGCTCACATTCCAGAAAAATCTGGAGATTTTTTAAGTATTGCTTCCTAAGAGTCTAAGTACAAGGTAATATTTTAAATAGTTCTTTAGCAATACTTGAAGCTGGCAATCTCATCCAGAAGAAGCTAGGCATTCTTTTTATGTGGCCCAGCATAGAGCAGAAATGCTGAAAACTAACAGAAACTCTAGTGACTAGAAACGACAGACACAGAAACACTGTTCTCGTGGAAAGAATATTTTCTTGTGGCTGCATCCTCCCACTTGAGTAAAAGACACAGGGGGAAAGATCACTTTGGCTAAATGTAATTCTGTGCTAGGCTCCAAAAGATTTGAGGAACGTAATGTGTTTCTGTTGAGTATTTCAAAATTTTTCTCAGAATGCTATTTGCAAGTCTTGCACCAGATGGAATGATGTAGAAGGAGGAAGAAGCTACCTTAGAATTGAATTCCTCCAGGTCTATATGTTCATCTTGCAGGGTAACTTCAATGTAGAATGAGTGAGTTTGTCGTCTCCAGATGTCCAGAAGAAACCATGCTTGTCCCATGAAGGTAAAAATGAATGCAGCTTTTTGTCACTTGTCCTTTGTAAAGGCACCTGTGATTAGTAAAAGATGGAAAGACCCTGAGGATAGGAGGTCTCTTGGCATGAGGGGAGAACAGCAGCATTGCTCGGAGTTCTTTGTCCAACCAGGAATTGAAGGCCAGGTGGTGTGGAATAGTGTTAACTAAAACTGCATTAGTGTGTGTTTCATAGCTCCAGAATAAGCTTTATTTAGCCTTTTACCAAAGACAAAGTTAGATATTTGTGTCTCTGGCTGAGCAATGCAGTTTAAATAAAGTAATAAGATTTACCCTTTTTCCTGCATGAGGTGAACATTTACAAGGGGGTGATATAACCAAGACTCTTAGTATGGCTCTAAAAAATAGTCCTACTGCTAAATGTGCATGTATCATTTAGAAAAGCTTGAACCTTTCATTTATTAATGAAAGAGCAAAAATGTGTGAGATCTGTTAATGATGGGAATTTTGTTTTACTAAGTTCAGTTCTTGGTAGTAGAAACGAAATCATGAAGGCTGCCAGGTTGCTGCTGCTGTTGGCAGGAAAGCAGGGGTTTGAGTGGATACTTGTTTGTTCATCACCTACAGAGAGCAAACTGAATATACTTTCTAACTCATACTGAAGTACAAAAAACCCTGGGCAGCTACCAGTGTAGATACAGAAGCTATGATACAAGCGAGTTTAAAGTTTTGGTAGTGTTGTAACTTGCACTTCTGTATTAACTGTTTTTAAAGAGAAGCTGCTGAAGGTTGTGTAAAGAAGATCAGGGTAGGTTAACTAAAAATTGCATAAGCTAATGCAAGTGTAAGTAGACTTTAATTCTATGGCTCATTTTTCTTAAGAGAATTCCATCCTGATGTCAACTGTATGCGGTGCTGGGAGGAAATGCCAATCATTAGAACAGAAGGCTGTAAGAAGGGGCATGTATACTGTTAATGGGAACACGCTTGGTTCTGTATTGAAATGTTGGAAGAGTTCTTGCTCAAAGAGCTTTCAGTTTTTTTGTATTGTGTTGCTTTCAGGAAGAGAATGAAAACATTTTCTCTCAAGCAATCCTATTAGATCTCATAATAAACTTCTTTGTCTAAACATTTCAATAATTTCTAGGGCAACAGATTGTGATTTCACATTCAGCACTGTGACCTCATTTCAGGTCCAGGGAATAATCTTTGTAAAGTTTAAGATAAGTTATTACCAAATAACTTTGTAATTAGCAAACATTATATAAATTTCACCATGAGTTTGTTCCCAAGTTGTTCTTAGCAAAGTTATTCTGCCAGTCCAAGTTATCGGTCCTAATTTAAATGTTATCTTTCATATCACATTTGATCTTAAAACTGAAATAATAATTTGGATCATGGGACAACATACGGTCTAGCTTGGCAGTCTTTGGTGAAGTGCACTTACTGCTTTATCTATGTGTAGAAGTGGTACCTCTGACCTGTGGTATTTTGAAATTAATCTGTTGCTTGGTTTTGTGGTTAGAAAAGATCTTGGTCTGGTTAAGTGAAATCTATTGCTCTGCAGATGTTGCTGGACATGAAATCTGGTGAAAACCACTAATGATAGATTTCTGATGTTTATGTAGGTATGTTACATTTTTGTGGTGATGGATTGGTATGATAGAGTAAATCTGGAGTTGACACAAGATTCGGGGAAATGTTTTTTGGGAAAAGTGCATTTTCTTCCTTGGAAGACACATCAGGAAAATTTTTTCTTTTTTCCATTTTAGTTTCTGGAACAGTTGGGTGTTAGGAGTTTTGATGAGGATTGTCTGATGCATACAGACAAATTAATAACAGACCATGATTTGCCTGTTAAATTAGATTTCCTCTGAACATATGTTAGAAGATTGTAGCTCTTCTCTCACTCTGCCCTTTTCCTTATCATGGTGACCATGAGGGCTGCAGAGGTCCCTTCCAGGTCACAGATGATGTCTTTTCATGCATCAGAACGTGTATTTAATGTTGAATTTCTAATGCTATTTAAGTTGGTGCTGGCCAGATATCAGTTACTACTCCAAAACTTTTCTTAGTGTCTTTGATGCTGGATGCTTTTCTGAAGAGTGTGCTTTAAACAGACATTTTGTTGGGCTGGATGCTGGATGTGTGAATTGCTGCGGCTTGCAGAATCTAGAGTTCATGGATGAATAGCTCCTCTGGCACTAAAGGTACAATATATTAATTTGTTCTTAAACAGCTGCACAGAGTCTGTTGCTTGTGTAATACTTCCACAAGTGGGATTTTTGTGACAATTTAGTGTTTCTTCTCAGGTGGGTTTCTGAGGAAATGACAGACAAGCATTTGCTGTTGGTTGCTTCAGAGTCCTACTTTTTTATTCATTGTGTGTTTTGATGTATGCTTCTCCATCCCTTGCACTTTGGGGGATTATGGAAAATGTCTGTCTAGACTCTGCCTTCTCCTGTGTTTCAACACCTTTTGCTCTGTGTTTGTTCCACTTGAAAGACCTTCACGACCCTCAGCTTTGTGCATTATGATAGATGGAGAAAACTGCTAATATGACTGATAAATTTTGACTTGATGTTCAATTGTGGTAAGTTTGTTCTTTATTTTCTGAGACATTCACATTCTTGTGGGCTTTTTCAACTCCACAATGCAGCCAGTGGATGCTTTTCTCTCTGCTATAATATGTTGTTACTGATGTTTTAAGTTGCATCCTGAAACAGGAGAAAATTATGTCCTTCAGACAGTGACATTCTGCTAAAAAGTTGTATCTGTATGTTATTCTGAAATTGTTCTAGCACAGATGTGGCTGTTTCTTTTCAAAAATTCTTGTGGTTTCAGAGAAATTATATATTTTATCTTCCTTACATACACTATATGATATGTTCTGTTCTGGAGCCTGAGTTTCTTGACTCTGCTCTGTTGGTTGTTTTTTCACTGAACATTAAATCATATATTGAGAAGAACAAGGTTAAGTTTAGTTTATGAAATTTTCTACAGTACATAATTATGCTTCTTTTCCTTTAACCTAAGGTTTTATAAGTTACACAGTCCTCATAATTACAAGCATAGTTAGGAAGGTATGCTGTGTTTTGATCCAGTTGTTCAGTGCATTGATGAATAAATTATAATATGAATGCAGGACATCTTGAATGCTATGTTCATGGTAGATGTTTTTCTCTAAAATGAATCCCGGTGTGAGCAAAGCTAAACTAGTATAATTTGGAACAGTAGACTTGGATAAGATTGGATTTGTGTGAGTATTATAGTGCGTTGTAGCATGTGAAAAACCTGATCATGCCTCGAAGCACTGTTGAATTAGTGGACTTTTTACCCCTTATTTAGCTGTCTCTAAGTTTTGTGTTGTGAGGTGGTTTTTTTTTTTCTTTTATGACATACCATTGACTTAAAGCTGTTGCACTGTCGGTATTCACTTACCTTACACTGTGACAGGCAGATAGCTTTTTGCCCAAAAAGGGACAGTACTCCATGTGAAATAGTCCAAACTGGGAATCTCAGAAGATCCACTTAATATATTCTGAAAAAATCAGAGAATAGTAATTGTAGCTGTAGAATAACCTGGAGAGGGAAAGATAAATTCAGTTATGTATACACCAGCATGTGTCCTCAAATGCAATATTCCCTTGTATTACAACTGTTGTGTATTCCAGCACTTCCTGTATCTTTTAGGTAAGAGACATTTTAAGTAGCAATAATTTGAAATGGTGCTTTGTAGTTGGTGTGAAGGAAAGAATTATTCATTGTTTTCACTGGTGAAAATTAATTTTCTTTTATTAAACTGGTATTCCATGTGGAAGGTATTGCCTCAGCTTGGTGGTAAGCTCTAGGTTGTGTGGCAGGTACTCGTGGCTTACTTACACTGGAATGTTGCTCCTTCTGTTTTCTTCTTGTTTGCTTTTCTCTGATCAAAGGTTTTGGTTTCTTGTTAAATACCTTCATATTGAAGACTATGGTAAGAAGTGTGGCAAAGCAGCTACTCAGTCATAAACTAAATGAGTAATCATTGAGATGACTCAATGTAATCTCTTAGAATTAATAAATCATTAGGTAAAAAATTTCCATTCACTTATAGCAAGCTGAAACCTGACACAAATGAGGATAAGATACTTGGTTTTTACCACACACTAATGCTGTAAAAATCGTAGATGCCACAAGGTTTTTTTCACTGATGTTTTTTCTTGAGCAGCTATCTTCTAGAAACTTACTAGTATAGATTGCTTAATATAACATGGAAATTGGTTTTATTAGTAGTGAATGAGCACCACTTCTGACAAAAATCCACTGTATTGTCCAAAATATGAACACAGAAATGTCTATTAAATTGGGAGTCTGTGTTCCAACTTCAGAGGCAAAGAAATGCCAGGATAATCACCTGAAAGATATGAAAAGCAGTCTGTGGAATAATTTTCTATTCCATACAGAACAATACATTAGCTGTAAGATGGGATAAGACTCCATTTTACAAATAGCTCTACTGTTTAACTTGGTGACATGCATACAGCAACTCAAAAAGCATCAGAATGCCTAATATCATTTGAGACCCCTAAAATATAGTTTAATCTTAACTTTGAATATTGTATTTTGCACTGCAAAGAAAAAGCATCAGTTTCATTGGCAAGCCCAAAATAATCTAATTTTCTTTTGCTGCTGAATACAGTCACTCTACTTTCCTCTTTGTATTTTTTTTTTGCCTATTTTTACTGCTTTTTTCCTGCTTCACACTTTAATTCATATTTTAAACTCCCTTGTTTGCTTGTATTGCACAGTGAGGATATTGGAATGTTAGCTGAAAGATGGGGAGAAGAATCTGCCTTGCTGAAAATGTGAAAGATTTCCTGTTCTAAACTCAGTTTGGTATGAGTTTTAGTGTCTGTGCAGCTGAAGCACTGCTTAAAATCTCTGCTGCACAGCAATACATGAGTGGTAGTGGAGGATAAAAATCCCTTGGTATATCAAATAATGCTCTGATTGTGGTTAGTCCGAGTTCTGACTGCAGTACACATTGTTCCTAATAATAAATGCAAAAAGTGATATGGTCTGCTCCAGCTGCATAATGTTACTGGACACTTTGAAGGAAGGTAATTATTTCTAGAAGGGAAATTTTTAGAAGAGGAATGTCTCAGATGAGATCTGTGGTCAAACAGAAGATCCTTGCCTGTGGTTCTTAACATCTTGATTACAAGTGTCTGGCTTCTTGCTAGAAGGAGGGTTTCATAGCAGGCTGCAGGCTCCCTGGGAAGGGAAGCTGCTTGTGGGCTGAATCAGATGTGTTGTGGAAGTTTGTGGCAGGTAGCAGTCAGAAGTCATGTGTTATCTATTTTGGCCACTAATTTTATCTTATAGAACATGGTAATACACTTAATATTTAAAATGGATTTGTTAGATTACTTAAAAAAAAATAACTTGTTAATTATCAAACAAAAGAATTAATTTGCCATTATAGTGATCAGTGTTTATTTCTTTAAGCTCTGGTTCTGACAGCAGTAGTGACAGTATTGCTGTCAGCACTATGACACCTTCACCTGATGATGCTGGTGGGCTCTAAGTGGAAGGTGGTGTTTTTCAGAAATGTTTCTCAGATTTCAGAAATTTAAAAACATCCCTCCATTTTCAGTGAGCTTAAAAGTTTTTTTCAGATGCTCACTGTGTAATCTGCATGTTTCATATAGACTATTGTATGCTAAAATCGTTGTTTTGACTTAGAAGGTGTATTGCATACTTTATCCCCAATTAAAGCACAAATCTTCCTGCGCCTCCAAGCCTGCATCAGTGATTGTACTCCAGGAGCTCTTTCCAAATTAAGTAAGGATTTTAAAATGGTGTCAAGTATGGATTTACTTTGATACTTCCTTTTCATTCTTTATGATGAACGAAAAATATTCTTACATGACTGGAACCACCTACACTTTGTTCCCTCAAGTTTATGAAAGATAGGAGTGCAAACAGCTTTGAAACAGTAAAGACTTTCTTTACTGCCCTCAGCGAGGACTTCAGAATTGCTTCTGTAACTTTCATACTAAAAGCAGACACTGTGGGAAAACATTTTAAAAAACAGGTTTACATTGAGAAGCAATAGTATATTAGTTCTTTAATTATGTATTTTATGGAGACCACAGTAATAAAATGGTCAATTAATTTAATATTTTGAAATAGTTGGTTTGTTGGGCAGTGATGGTGTGATGCTCTTTTTCCATCTGAATAACAGTATCCTTTTGAAAACACACTTGCAAATATTTTCCTAGTGCTACGATAAATTTTTGTGGCTGTTATTCATTGACATGAGAATCTGTGAGGTTTTAGGAGGTGTTTATAGTCCTCATTTTGGAGTGGGGTGGAGAAGCTTTCAAACATTGACACTTAAGACTCAATCAAGTTACCATTCAAAGTATGTTTGTATAACTTTTTTTCTGAAGGAAGGGCAGCCCTGTCTTGCAATTCTCACTTATGTTGACAATATAATTTTGTTTTTAAGTAAGGGAAGAAAATATCAATACTTCCCCTTGTAGCCACCTAGGAGTGAATCTCTTGTTGGGCTACCTCAAAGTGCACTGCTGCTGTTAATTGGCAAACTTCTGCTTCAAGGTATAAATTCATCCAAGAAGTGTGTTGATGGGATGGCTTGTGATTTCTCAGTTTCTATACTTAACTGTTTTCCAGTCCATTTCAAAATCCAACTCTGCTACCTTAAGTTCCTCCCACTTGTTTTTCTCTAGTCTGGTTTATGTTCACTTAACTGCTTTTATTCTTAATTGCTAGAGGCTGTCCTCCCACTTGGAGTATTCAATTTCTGTGGAACTAGCAATAAATTCAAACGATGCCCTGCTGAGAATAGGATGGAAGCTGAAGGAGTGGGAGAGAGAAAGTAGAAGCAGTTAATGGTATTTACTAGAACTGCCTGTGCAGACCAATGTGAAGCAAACTGTATGGTAAAACCTGTTGATAACATATATATATAAAAAAATTTAACAACACTCATCATAATGCTTCATGTCTTAGGAATGGAAGAATAATCGTTGAACTAGCTTTGCTTGTGTAGTTAAGTTGTCCCCTAACTGATTATGTCTAAAATACAATTCAGAAACTAATTTTGTGAAATACTAGGGGCAGTTTCTTTGCTATTGGCATTCTAGGCTGAGTAATTTTCTGATTAATCCACAGCAAGTCATACCAATATAGCTGGCCTTGTTTTGAAAGGCCAGCTACTAGCTTGGTATAAGCATTATAAATATTTTGGTATGTGGGTATATTGGAATTCACTTTTCTTCACTTAAGCACTGTGAAAGTTAGAGTAAATCCATTCCTTTCTTCAGGGTAAGCACACAGCCAGCTGAGCAGTGACAGACATTCCCTCCACACTCTGTGAGGATGTGTTTTCTGGGACTGAAGTAGCTTATTTTGGGGCAGGCAGAAGAACCTTAGCATGTGGTGGATGGAAACGCAGACGTGTACTTGTAACTCTGGGCAGCTCTGTGAGGGCATGACTGTGTCAGACTGCAACCTCCAGCCTTGGGACACATCCTGGAAACTTGGTGTTTTTCAGCTCTTTGGAGACAGAAAAATATTTTTTCATTCTTCAGGGAGCTGTTTTGTATGTATAAAAGTGCTTTTGTGGAAGAATTTGTGCATAAAGGAACATCTTGCTCTAGCAGCTGTACAAATTGGGTATAATTGATAAAAATATGAAAGAGGGTTATGCATACTGCTAATTAGATTAAAACCAGAAATTTTGACTACTGCTGTTGCGGCCTTGGTGGTCATCTGATCCAGTAGGCCATGTTTATTATAACTTGTTTAGTGTAAGAAACGTTACAGAATTGATGGCAAATGAATGACATTTGGTGTTGGGAAAAACCAAACAAGTTTAAGCAGAGTCCTTCCGAGAAATCGGTGGTGTCAGGTGAGAAGACTTCCCTTTGTAATAAACCCCTGTAATTTTAAGACTGTAGCTTAATGTCCACAGATACCCTCCAAGTATAAATAATTGCTGGAAATTAATGCCTTGCTTTGCAAACTGCCCTGAAGTGTGGATCTGTTGTTCAGGTCTTCAAGCTTTGTAACAAATAAAGCTGTTTCATTGCATTGCAGAACTGATGATAATACTGAAAAGCTCTTTCACCAGAGGCTTTTAAAACTATATTGCATAAATATCATATGTTTCTAATGCTCTTAGAAGTAATGTGAAGTTTTCCTCAACAAGCAACATTGGAGTATAAATTCTGATGTACTCTGTGCTATCCTGACTATAGGAAGCAGAATCTGCAACATGGAGGATATTTAATTTAAAAAATTGGGATAAGGGTCGTGAATTGTATGCTAGAAATAGAAAATAAGATTAGAGGTTATGTTTCAGGCATGGAGCTGTCTCTGGGGGGAGGAACAGAACAAGGTTACTTCAAGGTTTGGAGCCTTGTTGGGGGATGGGAAGAAGGGAGGAAATCCAGCAGTGTCTAAAAAAGGTGCCTAGGGGAGTTTGTGGTAATATATACAGTAGAAATTGCTGGGCATTGCCTCGATGCTTGGTGCTGTGTATTGGAGCCTCCTCCTTACCATCAGTTGCTGGTGCCAGATTAGTCATGGGCAGTGCTTGGTACCAGTGGGGTGGTCCTGGCTGTTCGGCACGCCCTCTGCACAAGCAGTCCTCGTGGCAAATATGTCACTTTTCTGAATCTAATTCTCAGAAAATATTTTCAAGAGGCAGCTGGCCAGATCTGTAATAGATGCATCAGCTGGTATCAAAACATTGCTTAAATATAATTGGCATCTTTGCCATGTCTTATGGCTGGCAGAGCTTTACTGTGTTGAAATTTCTGCAGCAGAAAACCCTTTGTCAAGTTACTGGGAAGGAGTGTCAGCATGGCTTGGCTTAAAACACTTAGACATCATTTAATGCAAGCTTAGTCTTTCATGTTGGTGATAATTTTTAAGTATAATTGACACACCAGAAGATACTACTTATATTTAAATATTTCTTTGCAGTTTTCATTTGTGAATAAAATTCATCTCTCAATTAATATTGAGAGATACCTTTGCATGTAGTTAGGTATGAAGTTAGGATCTTCCACTAATGCATGCATGTCATATCTTGGACTGTTGGTACTAGATGCTTAAGGGGTGAACAAACCTGAGTTTTCAGAAGGATCTAACAAATAATAGAAGTTTTAAGCTTAAGTCTTCAGGTTTGCTTATGGATGTGTGATTTCTGCTGAATAATTCAATCACATCATGTTAATTTTTTAATAGGTTATGACATTACATCTGTTTCTCTTCCAAAATGTATTAAATACCCCATTGTATCCTCTAGGTAAAAAATGTATTGTACAACTTGGTGTGCAACTGGTGACAAATCATGCCCATAATTGAGAGCTTGGCTATTTATATAAAACTATCCATACTTCTACTTTCAGGGCATGGTAAGCCAATCTGATGGTGCTCTGTATATTGTAAATTAGGATTTATAATTATTTGACAGTTATGACTTCACTGGAAAATAGAGTTCTTTGGGGAATAGCTTTTAAACTCAGAACAATGCATTTGTGGTTTGTTTGGTGGTGTGTGTGTGTGTTTTTCTGTGGTGGTATTTTTGTTTTGTTTTTAAGGAAAAAACACATTACATCGGTCAAATCACATCAGTATTTATCTGAACATCAGTATGACTGTTGTGTGCCTTTTCATGTCATATACTTAACGTAGCAGCTTAAAGCCAGAAGCTAGAACAGCTCTGTGTGCTGCTGCGAGGTGCTGGTGGAATTCTATGTATGCATTTGTTAGCAAGTAGCTCTTGTGTGAAGTTATTTATATTCCTTGGTAGCATCCACACTAGGTATATATATTAAAAAAAAAAAAAAAAGTATTAACATTCCAAGTGTGTAAATTTATCTGTATTGGAAAAAATTAAACCTCTTTTATTAAGGGTGGTAACTCTGTTTTTAAAGGAGCATGAAAATAATAACCTGATAAAATATTGCAATCTTTTGCTTCGTAAAAGGAAAATACCTTTAATCAAGCTAGTCTTTCTAGGAAGAACATATACATTGGAAAAACAAAGTAACTAATTGCTTCCAACACTGGAAATTTCTTACAGCTGTGTCAGTGTAAGGGGTGGATGGCAAAGAACTAGGATTGGTCTAGCATTCCTCAGCCTTCCCGCTGCAACTTTTTGGTTTTCATTTGACCTGTGGCCTATTTTGGCAATTACATTGTGTGGATAAAAGGCAACAAATTATTCTGTGGACTGAAATAGAAAGTGGGATTACTGAAGCAGCTAACAGAAGGCACTAGATATCGACATCTCAAAGATGTAAGCTGTCGCCACTGTGGTGAAGGTGGGGTGGTATTTGCTGGAACACAGACTTGCTGGAGAAGGGCAAGAGGAGAATCCTTTTGTCTATGGTGCTTAAGTTGTGTTTGAAGCAGTTGTTAATGGCATTTGCAGAAGATTGAGCAACTCGGGGAAGGTCTGGTGTTTTTTTATATATATATATAGTTGTCTGCTGTGTAAAGCCTGCAGAACAACTAGATAAGCACTAAACTTCAGCTGTTTTTGAAGGGGGAAAGGTTATAGTTAGTAAATTTGGTTATATTTTTCCATTTTGATTAGAGTTAGGGATTTATAAATTGGAAGGGTACTACATTTAATCTTGTAACTAATCATGTTTTGACCCCAACTATGCAGGAGGAATTAGTCTTATTTTAAAAATCTCATTTAATTAAGATTTATAAGTTCTTCTCTTAATGAGGAGAGGAACACTGTACCCAAGACCCACAAACAGCTTTTCCGATTAGGAAAAAAAATGAGGAAAGGCTATGAAGTTTGAATGCTACTATTCTTGTTTTTTTAATCATTACTATCTCAAATTACTTGTCACCACTGTTCTTTCATGAGCTACAGAGATGAGTTCTATATAATCTGTTATAAACCATAGATTTGTTAGAAATAAAGCATTCTGACAGGCTGAAAAGTCTCCTGTTACGAAGCTCTAGTTCAGTAATGAAGTTTAGCATTAAGGTTACAAAATGGCTATTTACAGTAGTACTGTATGAGGCTTTTGGAGTATTATGTACTCACTAGTGTTTGGTTTTGTTAAAGAAGAGAGACTTATTCATACTGGATTGCTCTGGTTTATTCATATCCTGTGACAATGAATCAGATATTGCTGTCTATATACAGATGAATTGCCAGCCAACTTTGGGCCCAAATATGGTAAACATAATTATGTTCATTTGCAGTAAAAAATACATTTTCCTTAGTTTCACATTTTCATGATTACAGTTTTCTGATAATTCCATAATTTTCAACATGAGAGGCATATGAAAGGGCCTAATCATCATGTCCTTCTTTTCAGTATAGAATACAGTTTGTTTTCCTGGGCAAAACTCCAGCTGTTCAGTGATGAATCTGCTGCTACTCAAATGCAGCAAGCCCATAAAGCGCTTGGAAAGTCTGCTCTCCGAGCACGCGAGTTGTGGTACAGACAGGAGTCTCTGGTTAGCTAGATGACAAAAAAAGCTCATGGCTATAACTGTCATGAGACAATAAGCGTGTGTGCTGATGTCAGTGTTTTTCTAATACGTG
This sequence comes from Chloroceryle aenea, assembly GCA_013399075.1. Classification (NCBI taxonomy): domain Eukaryota; kingdom Metazoa; phylum Chordata; class Aves; order Coraciiformes; family Cerylidae; genus Chloroceryle; species Chloroceryle aenea. Next base: position 59,183 of record VWZY01007930.1, read on the forward strand.
CTCCTGTTCCCTGTTTTTGAAAATAAAATTCATATAATTTCAGAATACTTAATACTTTTCAAGTAAGAGACTTTCAGTGAATGAGTTGGGGGAGAAGGCAAATGTTAAGAAAGATAAAGCTTCTACCATCTACCAAAAAGAATAAATATTAGTAAATATTAGTGAATCTTAGATTAGGTTTTAATTTTAGTCACAAAGAAATAGTATGGTAATACACTTAAATACGAAAAAGTGAATAGTTCACCTGTGGAAATACGTGCTAATGGTACACACTTCGTTTATACAGGTAGGTTAGGATTGGTATAGTTTATATAATGCAGAAAACACATTTGCAGGACTTTCTCTCTTTTGGTGTAGTCTGTATCAAGAGAATGTTGCAGACATTCTGTGACAAGTGTTGAGAACTCAGAAGCAGCAGAGTAATTTGGGAAAGTAAAGATTGTTTGTGTTGAGTTACTCCAAATGTTTTGAAAGCTTTCATCATCCTTGCTGCAAACAGGCAAAAAAAAAATATCACATAAAGGCTTTACAGAATTTTCTGTGCCTCATCTGTCTTGATGTTTCTAGTACTCGGAACTACTTTTTTTGTAGACAAGCTTTAAATGTATAGATGATCTGTAATTGTCACTGCCCTGAAATATTACTTTTACCTAACACTACTAAAATAAAATGTATATTGAAGCTACTCTGAGTTTGGGGTTTCATTTTTAAGAGTTGCATAGTATCATAAACTCAGTTACAACAGTCTAGAAATTTGGTTTAGGGATATTTATTTCAGTGGAAAAAATCACGTGTGTATGCTTATAGATGTGAGTGCTGTGGCATTTATGAAATGGCCCATCTATGGTGACAAGAGCTGCAGAATATCCGGAAGCTTTGTCTAAAAGTTAACAGCTGATTTATCAATGAGGAAATGCTTCTGTTTTCAGAGCAGTTATAAACAGTATGTCATTGTGATATAATGCTTTTGAGCATCACAAAGTTGGAGTGAATAGGAAGGTAAAAGTGGCCATGCTGATTCAGACTTCAAAATTGATGTAACTCAACCTTTTTTACCTCATGGAGGTTATAAACCAATACCTCAGGAAAGGCAAGAACAGGCTGAATTTGTAGGCTGCGCTAATTTAAAACTGTCTTCAATGATTATTAGCTGCATATGGGATTTCTGTAACCTCTGATTTGCCTATTTAGTAAGCCAAATGAGCCCCTCTGGAAGACAGAGCAGTATGGAGACCAGAACTGCACGCTCCGTTTGAAGTGTGGGTAAACCATGTATTTATGTAGTGGCATAATTATGTTTCTGGCTTTCCCAATGCAGCTGCTTCCTTCCAAATTCCTTTGTTAATAATTTGTAATTGAAGATTTACTCCCTGACTCGTGTCATTCAGCATCAAGATGACACTTGAGCAAAATCAATCAACTGTAACACTGAGATCATCTTCCTAAGAGGTCATGATAAGACTGGAGCCCATCATGTTGTACATGAGGCCAGGATTGTTTTTCCATCTATGAATTGATACATTTATCCATAATTAATCTAGTCTCTTAGTCCCTCAGTCCTCTAAAGAAGTTATGTCATTCTTTGTGTGTGTTTGTGTATACATATATATATAAACACAGATACGTATGTATTACTGCAGGGAGTCTTGTCATGCCTAAATGCTGTAGGATTGGACTTAGACTCTTACTGCCTTTTGTTTTTCCAAGTCTTTTTTTAAGGGCAGTTTGGTTGGGACAATGAAACTTCCTCAGAAGAACTTACCTTTTGAAAGAAGAGGTATTGAAGGTAGCATTTATAGAATGTCTTTCTGTTATTTCACTTAAGTGCTTTGCCAAAGGGTGGGAATGATTCCCATTTTTTCTAGGTGCGGAAGTTTTTTATGAAGTATTTGGGTCCATGGACAAATCATTTTGCCAATGGGAATAAAGCTTTACATAAAGCCCTCGGCTTGTTTTCTTCATCTACACTGACTCAGCAGTAACTAAGCTCTTCAAGGCGATTTCCTAAACCTCTTTTAATAGAAATTTTTAGCATGCATTTTAAAATGTTTATTAAAAAAGAACTCCTCCCAGTTAATGGGACTGAAAAATACATATGGCATTTGCTTATGCTGGAAAGCTGCGATTCAGGATTTTCCAAGGAGATTTAACTCTCACTCAAGTGTGTGAGAGACACCAGTAACTTTATGGGAACTCATGCTTAAATCCACTGCTGAAGTGAGCACAAAGTTTTAAGATCTCTACTCTGAGATTATAGGATTGTAAGGGATTTTTGTTCGTGTGGGTTTTTTGGTGGTGGTTGAGGTTCTTTTTTGTTTGTGTTTTGCTGTATTGTGCTGATAGCTGGTCTTTCTCAGAAACACAGGAAATCATGATTTTTATGTTTACCATTAAACTGAGAAAACGTTAAATTTTGTTTTCTTAATGTTTATTTACTTTGTTAAGTTTTAACAAGGAAATACCATCCTACACCCTTTGTGCTTAGTGTATTTAGAAGTGAAACTGCAATCAGGAATGACAGAGTAAAGAAGAATACGCTGACAGAGCGAAGCAGCATAGCCTGACATAAGTGGCTTCTGGTGTAGCTTAGAAAGACTTCAAGTGCATGTATGATGTGCCGGGTAGGTTTACAAGGGAAGAAGTGAGAGGGGATGAGTTTGAGGGAATTATCACAATTGGCCCTGACTGTACCATGGTGCACAGGCCTGACAGAGTAATATTTGTGTTCTGCATACACTTTAATTGAGTATTTCTCTAATTCAGCCTTTCTTCTTCCCTTCAGCAGGAAGTGAAATCTATGGTTGAAAAGGGCCATATATAGGAATAGATGTCATCTTACTCTCAAGAGTTTTCTAGAAATTGTCAGCTCTCCATCCCTTCCTTGAAGCCATGGCCTTCAGTTCTTCACTCCATTTTGAAGAGTATTTATTCCAAGGGTTGACAGCAAGCGACTGGCTTCTCGTGTGAGTAGATGTCTCTTCCCAGGCAGTCTTGCAGGTAGTGGCCAGAATCAAAGAATTCTGTAGGTGATCTATTTTGGGAGGCAAGCTGTGCCTTTTCTATAGAAAATGTGTGCTTTCATGCTCTCTTGCTGTCATCCTCTGGGCTTTTTCCTCATCTTAGCATGTTTTACAACTCTGGTGAAGGAGCAAGAGAGGGTGTACTTGGGGTTGATGTTAAGTGCACCCTTCTGGGAAATAAGAGATGTAGTCTGGAGTCTTGTCTGGCTGCAGTCACATTGCATGGAAATGTCTCATGCTGGTTGCAAATGCTTTGTTAGGCTACTCTGTCAAAAGAATGGACATTATTTGCCTTTCCTTTTCTTCTGCACCCGCAAAAAGGAACTGGTCCTGCTTTTAAAATAGAAAACATTCATATCTCTTGCCAAGAGAGGATTGAAACAGCGATCCTGATCTGACACAGGCATCTATTTTTGACATTCAGTGAGGCACCCAAGTCTGAAAGAAGGTCTGGTTTAGCACATTCATTTCACCAGCTTTTCCCTTTGCTGTCGTAGCTTACTGCTGAGACTTCAGTTAGTGCTGTTTGGTGTGTTACATGTTTTACTTCAAACAAAATGTAAGAAGTTTCCTGGTCCACTGCCTTGGAAAAATCCAGCTCAGTGTGCTGACAACTCTGAATCAGATTCAGCGTTACTCATCTTCCATGTGTATTTTACAGGGAGTGTAGTTAAACAGGTCAGGGCTATAGATTCTTTTGTGGGGGGTTAAGCGTTGTAAGCGAGGTTGTGTAGTGCTGAGTAGTCAAGACCCTCAGTTGTTTCTTAGGTCCAGAAACTTGATGCTCTTCAGCCTTTTCCAGTTCTCTCTGTTTCTGAGCAGTTTTCCCAACCGAGTCTTTGGTGACTTGGGTTTTTTTGGGGCTGCACATGGAGGCATCTTTATCTTTGCGTGATGTGCCTCTAGAGGTTTTTTCAGTGTAAGTGCAAAAGACACAACCAAACAAGTAGCTTCGTATTAAGAGGGTCATTTTGAAGGGAAAAAAAAAAATAGACCTAATAAATTAGTTCAGAGACCGTCTATAAATATTGGGTAAATATTTCATCAGTGAAATTGGCCCCAAGTTGCTGGGGCCCTCCCCTTAGGTTTAACAAATTGGCACACTTTTATTTGTAATTGTTTCCCCAATAAATGAGATTAGTTTCTATATTTGTAAGTTGGTCTGTTTAGATTTGTGTAAGTTTAAATGGGATGCTCAGACTGGTGATTCTAGTTAAATTACACCAACTACATAGTCCCTGTAGCTATGGTCCCCAACTGGTAGGAGGGAAGACACTGAATCAGTTTTAACACTGTGGCTACTGACACCTGTCTAATCCTGGAGTATCCAAGAGAGTGGGCCAGAGCATCTAGTGAGCTAGTATCAGGAAGAGGACACCTGCAAAGGAGGATGTTTCCAACAGGATCTTCATGGGTTCACTAGGGATTGGCTTGCCTACTCTTTTTGTTTTGGTTTGTTTTTTTTCCCTCCAACTGTTCTGGGCAAGCAGCCAAAAAGGAATCCCAATAAGCAATTCTTGAACTAACAAGAACTAAAATGATACTGGTATAATAGGCTATTTCTGTCTCTCTTCCTCTCTTGCCCCCTGGTCTCCTCTTGCAGGAGACTGTTATAATTTAGATGACAGAAGAACACCCCCCAAAAAAATGTATATGAGACTCCCTAGTCTTCTAGTGGCTGCAGCCCACCCAGTCAGAAAGGCTGTCAGCCTTGAAAAATGAGGTTGGTTTTCCTTTCTGGTTTTGCAGTGTAACTATGGGCACCTGACCAAAAGCAGTCAGGGCTGGGTGATAGGGGTTGCCTGCCAACAGGCTGATCACCAGGATGTGTGTTCTCCGTCTCTGGTGCTCACAGGCTGCTGGGGTTTGTTGTGTGCCTGCATCCCAACAGCTGTGTGGAGAGAGTCCTGAGAAACTGTAAGTGTTGTTTGCCCTGATGGTGAAGATAATGATACTTGTCAACCTCATTTAAAGCATTTGTGTGCTTTAAGTATTTATGATATGTTGGTAAGAAATTACAGGTGCAAAATAACTTAGTTGATGTCAGAGATTAATGCATGTTTTCTGCCAGTCAGCATTACTTGAAAATAGCTGCTCTTGTTGACTGAAAAGCTAAATTTTCAAAACATAGTTTCAGGTCTTATATTATTCTTAAAAATTGTATGTCTAGAACAGTGTTTAAAAAATTAAAAGAAACTTTGAAAACTCTCACACTTCATTCTATGCATTTCTCTTTATGGATGGATCAACTATATTATACAGTTGTCATTCTTACGGTAATTTTAATAGATGTGGTGTATTGAGTGTGTTGAGATGTTGCAGTTGAAGTCACAATTTAATTTCTCAAGTTGAGATTTGCTGAAATTCTGATATCCTTTAATATTGAATCTCTGGCGTGTGGATTCCAATTTCTTGTATTTTTGAATGTATGTATTTTGTAAATGCTAAATATACTCTATTGCTGTAGATGTAATCCATCCTCAGTTTGGGATAGTATAAAATTAATCCTCTCTCAATTAAAAATCTGTAGAATACTATATTGATGTCTGTCTTAAAATTCCCCTGCAAAAGTAGTTGGGACTGCTCGACTGTTTATTTACAAGAATCCTGACATTTTATTTGGATGAAAGAATTTCTATCATCTGTCTCAGTTCATACGTATTCTTACCTACAGTTAGTAGCCTGCATAAAAGGGTAAGCAAGAGATAGCTGTTTACCCCTCACCCTCCAGATGAAGGTGTGGTGTGCTTTGTGCCTCGAGCACTCCTGTACAGCCTACCTTACGCAGCCCCTGGGTGGGACTAACTCCATTTCTCCTATTAAGTACAGTGTCTGTGCTTTTGTGTAGACCACTGATTTGGAGCCATTCTGTGGTTTGGTCTCTCAGTGCTGCCTTCTCCAGAGTCCCTTGCTGATGTCTTTTTTTTGTCCTTGCTATTGTCATCTTGCCTTTGCCCTTGCCAGTGTGGTGGTCAAGGTGAGCAGAGCAGCAGAGCCTGTTTGGTGATACACTGCACACTTGCATTTGAGTTGCATATTGTTCCTAGCTGGGGTCCCTACTTTAGGCCACTGGGTTTCCTTGGCCAGGGTGTTTGTAGTTGCATGGTGAGGTGCTGATAAACAAATTGATGTTGCTTGGACCTCAGCTGATACCTATTTTTAGTTCTGAGCCAGGTAGATCTGTGGACAGTAGAAGATTGCTCTTCAGGAAATCATTTATGGTTCTGCCCCCAGATTTCTGTTCAGATGCTGAAGACCATTGGGGATATATTATTTTTTTTTATGTATCCATGTATGGACTTTGGGTGGCCTGGACAGGTGATGGATCTGATGTACATATTAGTGACAGAAGAACTTGAAGGTGGAATAACAACTTTGATAGGGGAGTAACTCCTGGAGTTGAACGAGGCTTATGTACCTAAATGTGAGAGGGAATTGCTGTGCTGTCAAGAGGTGGTCCTTGACTAACAGCTCGCTGGCCTTCTGGCCTTTGTTCAGGCTTTTCCCTGGTCAGTGATATTGCTGCTTTGGGTTGTTTCTTTTGGAGTTACTTTTTTGGGGACATAAAATGAATTTAGTTGCTTTCATTTTTTGATTGTTTTACATGAATAGCGTTTGCAATGTTAAGTTCATCCTGAGATTTGGAAATCTATCTCATAAAATTAAAACAATGTACAATTTCTGGAAGTGTTACTTTCAAAAAATTCAGCTAAGGTGTTTTTGATCATCTTACTACTAATATATGTTATACTGCATCTTCACTGAAAGGACAGTGGAATCCATAGAGAACACCTTTTCAAGCCATTGAACCCTTTTTAAAGTGTGAAATTTTTTTATGATTAACAATTTTTTTTAACCAGCATGGCTTGTAAAACAATGTACATGGTAGATGAAGATGGCTGAGAGCAGTTGCATGTGGGTAATTGTGTAACTTGCTAGCAATAAGACTTGCATTTTACTCACTACTTCCTCTGCTCCATTTCCTACGTTGATCAGGGAAAAAGTTGCCACTTCTTCTAGCAGGGTAATCCCAAATGGGACAGATGGGAGATGAGACCACTTTTTGTTGGTCCAAAACTGAAACTGAGAAGTGGCAAATTCCGCTTGTCTTCCATGTTAATTTGTGTCTTTTACAATGACTGAAATTTGGGGAAAATAACTTCTGATTTTCTGGGAAGTATCTAAGAAAAAAAAAATTGTTGTTACATTTAAAGAAAAGAGTAGTTGAGCTTGATTTGCATATGCACACATTTTCATGCAATTTCTGTTTCCTCTATGCAAATGTGTCCATTGTTAGAGCAAGTCATGCAGATGTCTGATGCATAGTTCAAAGCAGTAGCAGGTCCTTGACTACAGTATTTTACAGCTTCAACAGGATAGTGTTCATTGGGGAGCTTTTTTTTATACCATATATTAGCTCTATTATAATATTTTATAGTATATGAGAAGCACTGCTTTGGTCTTGATTACATGAAGGAATAAAATTTCTTTATTGTGGCACACTAACTCTTTTTACTTTTTGTGCTTGATCTCTGAATATTTCTGTTTTCTGCTGAATGAAGTACAAGCTTAAGGTTTATATTTTGGACAGATAACATGCTGTTCTTCTATCACTAGAATGAAACACTTTGATTTTATTTTTGTTTTCCTAATATGGCAAGAGTTAGATTGACATATGGAGCCCCCACTTTTAGTCCATGTATGAAGAGCAGCGGGAGAACCATTGCATTGGGGAAGGGAGGGGAGAGCGTGGGAACATTCTCTGCTTCACTTTATCAGAGGATGGAAAAGGAAGAATGTTTATTATTTATGTAGCATGTTGGATATCTCATTATGGGAAGTGCAAGACATGCAGCGTTACCCATGTGCCTGGTGTTGAGAACTGTAGCCTTCCTCTCTAGATGCTGGATATAAGCTGTCCTCCCTAAGCTTTGTGTTGATTTTATTGCAAGAGACTATTGAAACTGAAGAATTGAACAAGTACCTGCAGGTTCGACTATGAAACTGTCTAGAAGTAAAACTCAGTGATTTATCCTGTTTGTTCATAGCTGTAGAAAACATGGAAACACTTTTTTGTATCCATTGTGTTTATGTTCTTTAAGGATTTAGTGGTTTTATGTGTGGGCTAAATATCAGACTATTTCAGATGATCACTTCAGCGTCCTAGTTTGATCCTGAAAGGCTCAGTGTGTAATCAGAAGCACCAAGTGTTTGTGTATCTGTAATATGATTGTCTAGTTCAGTTCTGTATAGCTTGAAAACCCCTTTTTCTTATCTTTTTCTAATTTTGCCACTAACTAACATCTAGATGTTTCTTGAACATTTTTTAAGTTCCTCTGCAATGTGAAATTTGTCTACTTAGGGAAAATAACCAGTAGCTTACTTATATAAATCATATAAATTAACCAGCTCTTAAGTTCCATCTACATTTGCATGTAGTCCAGAAAACCAGTCTAATCGTGCTTTCCATTGTAAGGCACCATAGCTTGTAAAGAAAGAATAAAAATATTTTCAGCTATGCATGTGATATCAAGACCTAAAAAATTCCATTTTTTATGGGTTTATTGCATTTTTACATGCTCAGTGTGAATACTGAGAGAAGTAGAAAGTACTTCGGCGTAGAGTACCTTCATAAGGGATGCCAAAATGCATATGAGAATTTTGGCTTTTTATGCTTACTGTGTTTTAGAAAGCTAGAATGCAAAAGAATATTTGCTCTCCATCTCAGAAGCAGAACTATATGCAGCAATGATTTCCTGAAAAACTTGTGTCTGTTTTTTTTAGCAGATGTGAGACTCTCCAGCTTTGTATGTTGTTTTGTCTTGTCTACTTCTTTGTGGGGGTGTTTTGTATAATATATCTCTGTCAAAATGCATTATGTGAATGAATCAGTATTGTATTCAGGCAGATGAAAATAAGAAATTTTGAAGATGAAATCTTTATTCCCCACACATTTGGGCAGTATTAATACAGGTTTCAGATCTTGAACTTAATAGCTAAAGGAATATTCTGTTGTTGAATTAAAGAGCTTCTTCCTGTTATATCTGGATTATTAAGTGCTCAGGGAAAATACCCTATTATGAAATGTTTGATATATTAGCCTCGTATGTTGCAATTGCTGCAGTAGGGAAAAGAACGTTGTTATTTGATCAAATCAGGTTACATGTATGTGTAGAGAGGGAGAGTGGCTTAAAGTGTGACTAACAGCTAGGACTAGATAAACTGGTTGAACAAATTATATTTTTCTACATTATACTTTCCTTTTGATAATGTCCTGACATTGTTAATCTGTGTCTTTCGCAGCCTCAAGAAATAGAACATTTCACTTGAAGTGAAGAACACTAAAAAGTTACCTGTTCAGGACTGGTATTGAGGTGGGATTAATTAACAAGCTATAAAATCATAGTGCAGGGGAAGAGAAAGAAAAAAATCTTGTCACACATGTTTGTACTAACATGTATATGTGTGTCTCTATATAAAAGTCTGTATACAAAGATATGTAAAGGAGCTCCTGGGATAACTATAAACATTGTATATCTGGATAAATGACTTTAGCCTGTAAAGATGATCATGAGGTGCCAAGCCCTGTCTAGTTAAGAGCTGCGTTTGGCCTAGTGCAAGGGCTTACAAATCTTCATGAACTTTTCTAGAAGCTGCAGTTCCTCCAGCCTGGCCTTGAACATCGTTGGCTGCAAACTCACCCTTTCTCACTGCTCAGGCTCTGTTCACCTTCCTAGAAATGTCTTCCAGAGAGCACTCTTGGCTCTCCAGCTGCACCAGAGTTTGCTAGTACCACCAGGCCCATCATGTCTAGTAAGAGTGTGTTTCAGGCCAACCTGTTAGGCAATTCTGCCTCATAGAATACGTTGCATGTGATAGATGCTGCCTGTCATCATGAAATGAGATGTGTATGTTGTATTTTTGAGCTAGTCTCAGTTAGGATTTAGACACATTTGTCTGCTATTGTGCTGAAAAAAATGAAGAACTTCTATCTGTTGATTTAGTAAATTATTAAAATGAACAGGATTCTCAGATTTCTGCAATAAATTAGGGTGCATGAAAAAAGGTTTCATTGCCTTAATTCTTAAATAATTTATAAAGGATGAGGTTAGAAAATGTGATCAACTCCCCTTGAGCTCTGCATTAATAGCCTTCTACTGTTCTTACTGTGTAAGGGTTGCACTGGGGATAAGACTATAGCTAATGTCTGACAGTCTAGAATGGGAGAATTAATAAGAAAATATTCAGCAGTGTTGAGTTTGGTAACAGGATGACACCATCTAATTGCCTTTGAAACTCTGAGTGCAACTTTCCTTTCCTTTTGATGTTGCATCCTGTTGACAGTGTATGCCTGGAGAAGTGTATCAGGACGCTGCAGGAGTGTCAAATCTTAAACCTTCCCATTGTTCCCTAACATTTCAAACTTTCTTTTTTTCCCCCCCTTCACAGGAAATGACCTAGAGGCCTTACAAATACATTTGTGCTTTTTTGTTTTGAGTCTACAATTGAGGGCAAATGCAGTCTGGAAGCACCACTTCTTAACGTGACAACGGAAACAACTACCTCAACAAACAAGGAAAGGGGAAGAAGGCTTGCAATAATTCATACTCTAATTTTTAATAGCTTATACTTGCAAAGTCTTCTGTAAACACAGTCCAGCTTTTTTTTTCCTTCCCCCTTCGGTATTCAGAAGAGACACTACAATTAAACTAATTTGGCAGACAGGATCTGTCAAGACATTTGAAAATACTTGATCTGCTGACATAAGGATTTGCTTTTTCAAGGAAGGAGCCTCTGCACTGCTTTTGTAATCGCTGTTGATCAGTGGTTTGCTCCACTTTTCCGATGTTACTAATGGGAAAATTGCTTTAAGGTATTGCTTCTAAAACTATTATTTGCATTGACAAAAATAACTTTTGTAGACTTAACAGCAAGTGACAATAATATGCTCGTGAAGAAATCGTAGATGATAACTTCTCTGCTGCAGAGTTGTTCTTCTGTCTGCAGAGTGGAATACCAAAAAAGGGACAGAGGACAGAGCATGATCAAGATACTTCGGCTTGATTTTTGAGTACAGTTTATAACTGCAGCAGGGCTGCACTGAACACTGAAAATATAAAGTCAGCAAATCTGCTGCCTTTCTCACTGCTGATACGGATTATACAGACGCTTGCCTTTTTGAAATGCCTTTTGTGAAACTTATGTACACAGTTCTCCACTGTTACTGTACATAACTATATATTTGAGGAAGGAATTTGACAAGTGATTGTTAATTCAAGAAGTCTTTGGACAAGCACTCACTTATGTATTGCTGTAGTGCCCAAGAAAGCAAAATGGACTATAAGCGGCGCTTTTTGCTTGGCGGGTCCAAGCAAAAAGTGCAGCAACACCAGCAGTATCAAATGCCTGAGCTAGGCAGGACCCTGAGCGCACCGCTGGCGTCGACAACCCCAGCATCCCCTTTGGTCTCCTCAGCTGCTGCGGGCAGCTGCAACCACCCTGTGTCCCACACTACTCCGATCGCAGACATCCAGCAGGGAATCTCCAAATACCTGGATGCACTCAACGTGTTTTGCCGAACGAGCACTTTCCTTACGGATCTCTTCAGCAGTGTATTTAGGAACTCGCACTATTCTAAGGCAGCTATGCAACTTAAAGACGTGCAGGAACATGTCATGGAAGCAGCGAGTCGACTCACAGCAGCAATAAAACCAGAAATAGCAAAAATGCTGATGGAACTGAGTGCGGGAGCTGCAAACTTTAAAGATCAAAAAGAGTTCAGCCTGCAAGACATTGAGGTAAGTTACCTTGGGGGGATACTGTTTTGCATGTGAATTTGTAGCATTTCTCCTTAATTGGACTTCTATCCAAAATCACTTCTGCACGTTTTCTTAATTATAACTGCATCTTGCACATAGCTTTAAAAAAAAGTCCATATACAAGATTTATGGGACCTTTTGTGTAACGAGGCAAATACTGCATTTTGCCTTTGCCTGTGGATCGGCAGAATTTCAGGATCTGACGCTGACTCACGCGGCTGGTTTATAAGCCAGCCAGGGAGCGTGGTTTCAATAACTTAAGTATATGGGCAAGCTAGTTGGATGGTTCTGCCCAGGAAATAGTTATTGGTTGCTTACTGTCGAGATGACCTTGGCAGAAGTCAGTATAGAGAATGTACTTAAATTTGTAGGTGACTTGATAGTACGCGATTTAAGTACGCCGGAAGACCTGCTGAATTAAAAATAACCTTGAGCTGAGCAAAAGTCTTCCCCTCTGAATTCCATCTCAACTGGAAAACTGAATGTTACAATATTTAAATAGCAATTTTCAGCCTCACAAGTGGAGCCCACTGGGCAGAAGTTCTGAAGAGCAGTTCTAGGGGTTATGGTAGTCATATGTTCAGTAGGTGACAGTGTTGTGTGGTTGCAAATAAACAATCAGCGTTGTTACTGTGCAAAGAGGCAGTTGTCATGTATTTAACACAACTGTAACCTGCAAGAACCATGAAATAAGCATTCAACTCTCTTCACTTTGGTTATTATGGCCTTAAATACAACAGTGCACCCATGCACCACTGCTGTTGCACTTAGAGAAATAGTGAGCAACTGGAGAGACACCAGAGGAGAGTAGCAAGAGTAATCAGACATCCAAGAAATAGACTTCAGAGGACAAATTGAAAAGACTGACTTCACAGAAGAGAAGACTAAGAAGGAAAATCAGAATTGTTCAGGTATGTAAGAAGCAGCCAGAAGATGTGGCAGTGTTCTGTTCGTGTCCATGTAAGGTGGAGGCAGAAGTAATGAACTTCAGTACAGAGGGAGAGGGAGATGTTGTGGAAGGAGTTGGTAATGTTAGTGAAGCACTGATGCAGATGGGTAGGGAGCCTCCATCATGGAGAACTTACAGAACAGGTTAAACCTACATCTAGCAGAACTGACCCAGGTGAAATTGCTCCTTGCTTAGGACAGTAGGATGACCTTTGAGAGCCTCTCCTGCTTAGCTTTTCTGTGATTTGAAGGCTGAGCTATTTATGCTGAAATTTTAAAATGTGTGTGGTTTTTACTTTATTTTTTTTTTCCCCTGATGTATAGAGAAGTAACACTTGATTAAACTACCAGCAAGATAAAAAAAATTACCATTGAAGCAGAAAAATAGAAAGGGCTTCCCAGACCTTCAGAGTTCACTGACCAGGGGAAAGAAGGGAAAGAGCATGTGAGAAGCAGTGAGGCAGTGTGAGTGGTAGCTCAGTAACATGCTATGAAAAGGTGCTCCAGAGCCTGTTCTTTGAGGGATGGAGTCTGGTATTATGGAAGCAGGAGGATGTGGGTTTTAATTCCTGATGGGAGGACAGAACTCCAAATCCAGGAGAAGGGCATGAGAATGAGGCATGAGCCCAGCCAAGGAAAATACACTTTTCTTAGTGCTTCCTCAACAAAGGCTGTATGTTTTGTGGATGAAATAGAAGCAGAACAGTTTGGCTTTAGATAGTTAGGAGAGACTTCTAGTTTTTCTGAGGTGCCACACGTTTTTATCTAGCGTAGTGGGCTCTGCCCCCAGGGAAGGCTATATCAAGAAAACTTGCAAGTTCTGATAAACATATGCTAATTTGGACTAAAAAAAGACTGTGCAACCTGGAATGTAGCAGCAGTGGGTGAGGTTTTACTTTATTTATTGTTTCTTAGCAGAACAGAGCCTGATATTTTGGAACTGTCTGCCAAGACGTGTAAGAAGTTGACTGCTCTTGATCAAAGAGTTGGTGACAGATGGAGTTTTCCCAAAGATTCTGAATTTCAGAAATGCAAATGCTGTTTTTTATTTTCTGCCTTTTCTTTCCCCCTTTTAAAAAACTATGAATTCTCGGGAGTTTTGTGCCTCTATGGGTGAGGATCAGCTGAGGAATCAGGGGAACGAGAGTGTTTTATGTTAAGTTTTCCAGATCTGTTGTTAAAAGTGCTGTAAGTTGGAATGGTACAGTAAAACTGTGTTTCTGTGATTAAAGGTATTAAAGTAAATCCTGGGGTGGGGGATCTGGAAAGAAGTTTGTGTAGTTCTTCATCTGTGTAGCTTTGAAGCAGCTTCACAACTGCAAAATATAACGAATGAATTTTGGTTTAATTACATGACAGAGATGTGTATCTTGCCTTCCTAAGCAAAAGAGAAGCATGAATGGGCATAGGATATTTACTTGGATGTCCTGGTTTGTATTAAATGAAGATAATTCTTGGCTTTTATGTGCATAAAATAACTGAAGATTGTTGAACAAGATGTTTGTGGAACAAAAATGTCTGAGTAAATATAAAATGTAGGTATTCCGAAACATTGTAAAGCCCAACTTAAATATATTTTAAAAGCTATTAGTGTCTTGGGATTGGCTTCAGACTTCTGAGTTGAGGAACTTAGCAGCTAAAAGTTGCTTCAGATAAGTAGGAAATGCTATGGCTTGTTGGAATACCACTGTATTCTGTAGTCTCATGGTCTGCTCTCACATCGGCAAGCATTGCCTTCAGGAATATGTTGTATTACATTGTAGATACTGCTTTTTATTTTTAAAATACTTAACACAAGCTTTTTTGCTGAGTTACAGTTGGCATTTTAGTAGCTGACAATATAAGATTATCAGTACTGGGCTTTTAGGTTGACTGTTAGCAGAAATCAGTCTCTTAGGTTGCCCGTGTTTCCTAATAATGTAGATTTAAAGGTGCAACTTCCACTGGAATCTCATTTGTCTTGTAGGTATCCCTCTTTCCATTCAATGAGCAGGATTGTGTCTTCCCTTGGAGGTGTTTTGGTCATGAGATCACTTTTTTGAATTATAGGGCATTGCTACATAGCAAAATGAATAATATTCTGCTCACTTTCAGTAATACACGGGAAAGAGTGTTACCTCATAATCTGGTGCACCAGTTTGAGTCATGCCTCATTGTTAACTTCATTATGTTGCTATTTTAATGTGGCCTCTTAGTGGGGAGACAGGTTGTGCACAGTACTTACTGCTACCAGAGGTGATATGAACTCTGTTAAGGGAAATGTGGGTAGTAGGAAACCACTGAATAAGCATGTTGCAGTGTTTTGGGTTTGGGGTATTTTGTTTAGGGAAATAAAAAAAAAAGGTGGTTGGTAGAGAATTTCTGCTACATAAACTGGAACTCGGAACTGGAAGTCAGGTGTTTGTATCAAGTTTCGAAGACTGATGGTTATTTGATAACTCTATAATAGTGGTAGTGTTCTGTTTTAAAGAATCTGTTGTATCAAATTTCCTTGCTAGGGAATTTGCACGGCATCATTCTTTAGCAATGAAATCTGGCAAAATGAAGTGTGTGTGTTTTGTCCAGCAAAGCATTCTGGAAAACAAAAAAGATTGCGTGGCCCCATAAGGAGGGTAATGTGGGACACAGTAACCTCACGCTGCATCTCCACCTGATGCTCTGGTTTGTATATGACCTCTTTGATTAAACTCATCACCTTGCTGGAGACAAGGAAGTCTGAACTGAGATCTTCCCAAAAGTCCCATTGCTTCCAACTGCCGTAGCAGGAAGACAGATTCCTCTGGGTAAGGTTGTTCAGCTGCTGAGATAGATAGCTGTCCTACCTGGTAACGGGTTAGGAAAATCAGAGTGCTAGTATTTCTTGGGACAAAAGGTTTACAAGCTGAAGACCTTGCCATATGTACAATGTAAATGATTCTAAGAAACAGTTTAAGAAAACACTCCCACTACTTAGAAAAACCTGCTAGTTGACATCTGTGACGATTCCAGTTCATCTTTGATTATTGCATATTCTCTGAGTTTTAGTTTTAGACCCCATAATTCTTATTATGGTCTAAAGCAGGGGAGTCAAACATTTCTTTATGGTAAAATAGGGAAAAATAAACTCAAAAAAGAGGTGGTGTTTGGGACAAAGCCACATCCACATGCTAATATTGTTCTGCAGGTTTCATACCAGAGATCTGGTGTATTGCTTTCTACGCTTTGTTAACTGCTGGCCAACCCTGGCTCTGTTTGTTAAACTGGTGGTGGTTGTACTTCTTTCCCTCAGTTTAGACAGAGTTTCTGCTCTTTGGAAGAAAATCCTCAAGAAGTGAACTTTAAAGCAGAATGAGTTTCTGGCATCTGCAATAAGTGCTTAACAGTGCAGAAATCCTCCACCACTTGCATTTCATTTAAGCAGTTAAAACCATCCTTACCCATTTCTGAGCAAGACTGAAATAGATTATTTCTCAAACAAAACAAGTTCACTAGAGCAGATGTTACTATTTATCTTCACTGTTTAACACTGTAAATTACACTATGAATGTTGTGTCCTGTCACTTAAAAAAGAAAATAATTTGTTTATTTTGAGCATTATTCCCAGGTAGGGGAAACTTCAACCTCTGTACCTTAAATATTCTTTGAAACTTAATCATCTTGAAATTCCTAATGAGTCCTAGTTTCTTCTTCCCCCGAGAACTGCTTTTTTTGTACACAGAAATACTTGGATCACCAGTTGCCTATT
This sequence comes from Chloroceryle aenea, assembly GCA_013399075.1. Taxonomy (NCBI): domain Eukaryota; kingdom Metazoa; phylum Chordata; class Aves; order Coraciiformes; family Cerylidae; genus Chloroceryle; species Chloroceryle aenea. The sequence goes on from VWZY01007930.1 coordinate 75,694, forward strand.
CCTGCAGTTTTCTTTATAAATCTTTCTAATCTTTCAGCCAGGAAAGTTGCAGTTCTGTTCATTTTATCATTTGCTGACTGCTTTTTTTTTAATAAGGCAAACTCCACTTTCAGAGGTCAGACAAAGTACCAAAAATGTTTAATTTTATGCCTTGTACAAAGAAGGGAAGTGATTGAACCAGAATGGAATGTCAAAAGGAGTCCGGATGCAATGGAAAAATGCATTGCCACCACTGGTGCTGCTAAAGTAGGTAGTTAATGCACAGAACTGTTTGTGACTACAGAGTCTTGCCAGTAAGATCATTGTGTCTGAATATTTCTTATTCCAAAAGAATGCAGTTGAAAAGAAGCCACATGATTTATTTGCTCCAAGGCATGATGGCTTTCTACATTATCTGTGTATTTTATGAATTATTCCTAAAATGGAATTCGAGTCTTTTTTAATAAATCAAGATCAAATATACGCTTTAAACCACTCTGTGTGACAAACTCTGTAAAAGAAACAAAACACTTGGAATAGTGTTTAAATACTTTCTGTAGTAAATTAAAAAATCCTTACTTCTCTGCTGTGTTCTAGTTATGCTTTGTTGAAAGCTTTTGTCCACTTAGGAGAGGGTGGCCCTGTAAGAAGATGGAGCACTCCTGTTTGTGCCTCTGCTCTCCAGGCTGTCCTTCTGGGTGGTTGCACTCCTGTCTGTTCTTCTGTGTGTGGTGGCTGCCCCAAAATTCTCAGTTTGTGTGACCTGTTTTGTTTTGCTTGCAGTAACGGAGGCATGTCTCTCTTTGGTCATAACTCTAACTAATGTTGGTATGGGAGAGGGAGATAAACGGGGAATGGAAATGTGTCAGTCCAGGATGCGGAGCCCAGCTTTCCTTGGCATGGTGCTGGTGCTCCCTCAGCCCAGCAGGTATGGGGAGGGTCCAGCAGCCCTTTGCTTCCCTGCCTTTCCCAGTGAGTATTACATGACCCACTTCAGTGAAATATTCTGAAGAGAAGATTTGTGCCAGCGTTAGCAGTTCCATCAGACAATGCAAGTGACAGGGCTGCAACTTTGTGCCTGCTTTCTGCAGTCTCTGTTATATTCTAAAAATGGCATTGTGTTGCCACTGTATTATGTGGCAAAATGTTGCTGATGCTTATTACTCAGCTTGGAAGATAGACTGCTGGATTAAACTTCTCTGGTTTTTATGTTAATGTTTAATTTATTTTTTTTTTTAGCACAAATTCAGCTAGGCTTGTGTGCCAGTGGGTTTTGCTGTTGACTGTGTCCATGTGGTAATATGCTACTCCCGTTTGTGTATTGTTTTATGTGCTCAATATTGCTATGTAATTTAACAAGTCTTTCATTCCCCAAATAACTAATTTGAGTGCAGAAGTAAAAATGACATGGGACCAGTTTGATCTTCCTTTAATTCACAGAAACCGATGCTCGCTCACTGTTTACCTTAAGTAAATGGTTAAATATCATGTGTTACTGAAGATCTAAAGCATTATTTTAATAAAAAACATTTGAGTTGAACTTAGTTTCTTTCCCCAAACACTAAACAAAAAAGAAGGGAAGTATATATGAAATCCTCTATTTGCTTGAAACTGGCTTGTTTCTTCTCCCACAGGTACTTGGACGATGTTTCTTGACAGTGATGCAGGTCCACTTTCAGTTCCTGTCCCAAGCTTTGCAGAAGGTCCAGCCAGTGGCACACTCGTGCTTTGCTGAAGTTGTAGCTCAGGAGAGAAAGAATGTTAGTGGGGCTGGAGCCTCAAATTTAAGCCCCACAAATGAGCTAGAAGATGCAATAAGATCGTGGAGAGGAGCAGCAGAGGTATGGAGGTCTTGTTATTGTGACCTTGTATGTAGTGAAATAAGGGTTGTGTTTAGTGGAACTTAAATTCAGGCTAGATACCCTAATGATGGAAGAAAATCTGATTTTAAATACATGCTAAAACATGTTTTACCTATGTGGTGATGATTATACTGTCTTTGCCCCTGCATCACGTGTCTCTGTTACGTGGTTGCACAAAAGGAGTGCACAAACAATGGAAACAGCTTTTTGTTAGTAATGAATTAACAATGTTCAAATGTGGTTTGGCAGACAAAGCAAATGTTAAAAACCAAACAACGTACAATAAGTCATTTAAAACCAGAGCAAAATCTTGATGAAAAATGATTTTGGTAATGTCCATTCCTCTTAATTGCAGACTTATTAATCGTCTTGATTGGAAATCGTGTCAGGGTTTTCATTTATCAATTAACTCCTGCACAGTATATGAAAGTAAACAAGTTTACAGTAGAACTGTGAATGTGCAGGCGTTTCTCATTTTTACTGTAGCATAATTTTATTTTGCTGGATAGAATAGGGATGGGGAGTGCTTCAGGTGTATCACATATAATCGTAACAAGTCTAATGCTGGTATAACTTTGCTCCTTTTTTGCATAAAAATAGTCAATGTTGAATATACCTCCTTAAATCTGTATTACAAATCCTAGAAGAGCCCTGCAATTGTTATCAAGTTTGCTTAAAATGTGGTTAAAATTAAACTCGAGTTTGCAGACTCTGGGATCTTGACTTTGTTTTTTATCTCCTTAGCAGCCTTCATCAGCTATTTCTGTTAATAAAAAAAAAAAAAATTCTCTATTTTGATACAGAATTTAGTACACGTTTTACACTAAACAAATCCTTTATTAAACATAGAATCGGGAGAAAAACATGGATTATCCCTAGTTCCAGAACAATGATAGAAGAAACTGCTCATTTTTTGACTAAAATAACTAATCTGAAGTGTTTGTACTGGGTTTTCGGACAGCGTAAGAAATAAATGTGTGCACGCTCTCTCATAGCTGTAGATAGACTTATATACAGGTCATTTTGATAGAAGGGAGATTAAAATACTAAATCTTACCTAATTTTTACTTTGTGGAGTGGAATGCAATCCATTATTTCCATAAAAAACCCAGCCTCTTTGGCAGGAGAATACACTCCAGTTTCAGAAGAAGGATTAAGATGATACTTTTGAGCTATGCTCTCATTTTATATGTGTTGAGGAGGTGAGCAGTGTGTCTAGACTGAAAAATAAGCCATATCATAGGCCTTAAATGCAGTTGAGAGTAGGTTGCTCTTTGTTTTACTCTGCTCAATAGTGTAATATTTTACAGTTAAAACTAGATATTTGGCCTTTCACGTTTCAAAATCATGCTGTGCTAAGTTGATTTGAGAGTCTTGTGCGGCTCTTAGCAAACTGCACCACTGTAATCACCCTTAATTTTATAAAATATCTGCTGATGTTCACAGGAGGGTTTGTGCACAGGATGAAATTTATCTTCTCTTCCTGTGGCAAGTAATACCTTTCATGGTGAAGTCCCTCCTGTGGTAACAACCACAGTCTTCATGTGGCCTGTGTAACAGGATCCTTAGTCCTGAGAGTGAACCGTAATAGTAACAGCAAACAAGGTTAAGCTGCTAGCCAACACCTGTATGGCATACACATTACCTGGGATTTGTACTTTCAAAGTAGCAGTCAAGGTTTAATACGTTATGACAAATAAATCTTCATTTCCACCAAGAGCTGCTGCTTATCTCCTTTATAAAATGTTTTAAACTCTGTGGATTTGCTTTGTTCTTTTTTCTCTTTTTTTGAAATCGAATTAAGCTTGACCTGGTTAATGTTGAACCTTTTCACCCTGGGTCTTTTATGTTACAGGCCACATCTCGGCTGCGAGAAAGAGGCTGTGATGGGTGTCTGGCAGGAATTGAAGTTCAGCAACTTTTTTGCTCACAGAGCATAGCAATCCCTGAACATCAGCTCAAAGAGCTAAACATGAAAATTGATAGTGCTTTGCAGGTGAGCTTTTGAAACTCTGCTGCTTTCATGTACAGTCAGTGGGCCAAGGAAAAAAACAGGGAAGGAGGATATTAATGCAGAACTTCATGTGATAAATGCGTGCATGCCGTAGAACCGAGCAGGGTAAATCCATGTAACAATTCTTAATGTGTGCATGCAGACACAATGACTGTATGCTTGCTCAGTTGCTGATACGCCTGTTCTATCTCAACTTTGTGTTTGATGTCAGGCTTACAAAGTGGCTTTGGAGAGTTTAGGCCATTGTGAATATGCAATGAAGGCTGGCTTCCACTTGAACCCAAAAGCTATTGAAGCAAGTCTTCAGGTAGGATGTGCTAAACCTGCTTGCTCTTTCATCCCTCCTCACCTTGAAAAGAACTATTTTTAAAAAAAACCCTATTGGACTCTTAATAGGATTGTCTAATGTCTTTATTTCTTCTAATTGATCTGTTCTTTTATATTTTAGGGCTGTTGCAGCGAAGCTGAAGCCCAGCAAACAGGAAGGAGACAGACTCCACCTCAGCCAATTCAGTGTGAACTGCCCACTGTACCTGTTCAGATAGGATCACATTTTCTGAAAGGAATATCCTTTAATGAGTCTGCAGCAGAAAACCTGAAGCTGAAAACGGTAATAACCCTGACTGTAACCACAGGAGTGAAGGGAAGAAAACCAAACCAGTAGAACTCCTTTAAAATTCAGAGAACAACTGCAGTAGAAGTTCAGTGCCAGACTTACACAAGTGCATATTTTTAGCCTGACTTCCTGTGGAAACAAAATGTTGATAACATTGTAGGTCTGTGCCTGCTTCCGATAATGTTTTAACCACCTGGGCAAATTCAGCCCATTCTGACAGAAGCACAGAAGTCTGTGAGGTAACGTTTAGGGTTTTTTTTTTTAGATAAGCCCAATTACTTGCACCTGAAAGATTTTAAACAACCCACAGCTCAAAATGCTGCTTTTCTGTCATCTTGGCAGTGGTTTTTATAGTTTTGATTTAAACTATTTTTCAAGAATATAAGCAAAAATACTATCTTTGGGTTTTTGAGGAGCAATATGTTCCAAAGAGCAGAGACTATCTCCTATGTTGCTGTTCTGCAGTTGAGCTCTTCTAGTTATACCAGACAGTTCAGAGGTAACAGACATTAGAGTTGTTTGAAAAACATGTAGAACAATACTAAAGACACATGGAAGCACTGGTGTTAACATTTCAGAGTCATGGGTTTAGTATGTTCTTCTAAAGTTCTTATGATTTATTTACTTTGTTTCCAGCACACAATGCTGCAGTTGATTAAGGAAGCTGGATGCCATAATGGACTTACACCACGGGATGACTCTCCTGTTACTGAAGTACTAAATCAGGTTTGCCCTTCCACTTGGCGAGGAGCCTGCAAAACCGCTGTACAACTGTTGTTTGGCCAGGCTGGTCTGGTAAGTGACTGTGAATATGCTTAGCAAATAAAGGGTTACTTAAACATCCTGAAAAGAAGATAGGTATTTTATAGAATTTAAAAATTAATTTCCATTATGTTACTTAGTTTTTCTCCATTTTTAATGCTGCAGCTAACTTTATATATGAGCAAAATACATCCTTGTAGAATGCAAGTTTGTAGGTGGTTCCTGTAGTTGATGGGAAGAGGAGAATGTGCTATGTACTTCATAGTCTCCATTATTAGAACACAAGAAACTTCTAATTCCTAGTGAAATAGAAAGATTTTTCAAGACTATAGATGACTATGTTAAAAAGAAACATGCCTTCCTTGCTCCCACCTCAGATTAGCTGGAAAAACTACCATTTTTTAAATTTCTTTTCTGCTCTGAATGGAAGATGGGTTTCCTGCCCAACAGTGAGTCCTCTGCACCAAGTAATGGTACCTGACATCCCCAAAAGAGGACAAGGCAACTAAATACCGTGCTGTAGTATGTGTTTTTTAGAAACAAACCCCATGGATTTTACAGTATCTAAACAGTTGCTAAAAATAGATGCTTGGAAAATACTCCAATTAATAAAATTCATTTCTGCTCCCATAACTAAATTACCACAATCTCTTAATGTAACAAAGCATTCATTCATGACACATAGGGTTTTTTGGACTACTGTGAGTTTTAATTCGAATGGACAAAAACGATGGGGACAAGAATGCAATAGAATAGGGAAAACACAACTATAGCCTGCGATAGTTTCTGTGAAGTAGTCTTTGGATCATCTTTACCCTACAGTGAGCTAAATGCTTCTTGTTGATTCATATACTGAACATATACTACATATATCATTGGGGTGATGGCACATCAGCAGGACTTTGTAAGCAATTTGTAATTTCTGATCAAAGGATCCATATTTCCACCTACTCTGTAAATAACACATTTTTTCAAACAAATCCCATGGTTGATTGACTTTGGCCTCCCCTCCTAGCTCTTTAACAATATGGTTTTTGTTGCCATTAATAGGTTCTCCAGTAATGGTGAAAGATAAATTGTAAATGAATTTGTCAGATATTCCTCCTTCAGCGTTTGTCACTAGACATTAGGTATTGCCTTACTTGTCTAACAGGTATTTAGTATTAAGTTCAAATCATACTTGGAGTTCAACTGGCTGTTCATGTACAGGTGGCCTAAAATCAAAGGGACAGACAATATTCCTAGCAGCAGTGCACCTGATATCAATCCTTACTTATGGATCCAATGGCTACTTAGGGGTTTTCAAGGAAAATTTGAATTTAATAAATAGAAGAAATACTAGAAAATCCCACTTAACCACACCCTTTTGTCTTCATCTGCCATGGTTCATGATGGGATGCTGGGAGTGAGCAGCAAGGTGTAGGAAATGAGGCCAAGAAAGAAACTGTTCCTTAGCAGCCCTGTGGGATTGTGCCCTAACGCAGGAGTTCTTGGCCCCTGGGTGTCTAGATGAGGAGGATGCCTTGGAGGATGCTGCACCTCCCACCGTTTTCTTTGCAGGGGGTTAAGGGTTGTGCACACCCAAGTCCTGCCCTGGTGAGATCTGTAGAGTGGCCTGAGGCACATTTGGACTCAGGAAGCTGGAAATCTGTTGTCCTCCAGTCTAGACATAACTAGTTAGACCTGCTGGTTATTAGTGCTGACATTATTCGGGTTTATCATAACATTTGGAGAGTTGGCAGCATAAAACTTACACCTTCTCCCAAATGACAGTGCTGACATAAGAAGGATTACTTGTGTTGAATCATAAACATCTCCAAAGATTTTTGCATGAACCTCAACCTCAGGTTTTGAAAGTGGTAGGTTTCTATCTTCAAAGCCCCAGCAGTGAGCTATACGCAGGACAAAGTACAATCTCCTTTGTTCGTTCTCACTTTGATTTGTTACACTTTGGAAGGGTGTGAGGGCTGAAGTTTTTCTTTATGAACTAAGTGCTATAATTCTTTTTATAAGATTCAATGATTCTTGTAAGTAGCCTCACACAATGATGCAAAATTGTAATGTTGCTGCTTTAAAGCATTCTTGGGGTGGAGATGAGAGAGGAAACACCTGTAAAACAAGAACAATAGATGTCCACTCCACAGGAAGCTATCCTCTAAGCACCCACCAGGCTGGGAGGGAGAATGTGTTTATTTTAAGTGTATTTTTGGTAGAACTCAGATAAATTAATCATGGGACAATATTACATAGTCTTTGGTTTACTGCTTGTAGAAACTAAACTGTCTGCATTGGTTCAAAACTGTGTGTAAATGTCTCATTTAAATGCCACATTTTAAAAAAGAACATTATTTAGTCTCACTGGCTTGAGCCTGTTTTGCTGTGGTGCCTTTTAGGAATAAACTTAAGAAAAGTGGAAAGCACAATGTGATGTGACTTAGTTTGCTTGGTTATTTTAGACTTGAGATTCTTAACATAAGAAACAATTTTTTAAAGTGCAGTTTTATCCTAGTGTATATATTAAGAATTGAATTTTCAGATTTGGATCAGCTGAAGAAATCTCCAGGTTTGAATAAAAGTAATGTGTAGTTTAATTCAGAAGATGAGTGGAAATAAAACTGAATTGGCCTCACGCAAAGTAGTGACGGGAAGGTTAACTGGATCTCTAGCTGTCATTTTTATGCTAGGAGATCTTTCTGTAGCAAAAAAGGGCATTGCAGAAGCACTGAATCTCCTACTAATGATTAAATCCCAGATATGTATCTTGACAACATGTTGAGACATGTAAAACTTTTAAAGAGAAGAAATGAAGATTGGGGAGAGGGGGGAACACCCCTGACAAAGCCCAGACCATGAGCACTACCATGCACCACTACCCATAATTTTTGTTCTGACTTACAGTTCTGAGATGCAGACAGTAATTATTCTTTGGAGTTGAGAAAAATCACTCCTAAATTATCCTCTCCTTATCCCAATTTTAATTGCAGTATAGCTGAAATGTAAATTACCAAATTACATAAAATTAAATGGTACAAATACATGAAAAAAAGTAATGGAGCTGCCCTGTTATTAAATGGGAGGTATTTTCATGAGTGGATAATAGCATGGCGTTTTGTCACTGTGCTTAGACATGTTTTAAAAGTTTCAATAAACTTGGGCAAATGCTTAGAGTCAACTGCAGGAAAACTAAGGCCTTATGCTACAATATCTAGAAGGTGGGAAAGATGATGTCATTGGATGGTTTTGTTCAAGCAAAAGACAGGAGAGACTTTCAGCATTATTGCTATTTTGCATTCCTTCATCAGCAGTAGCAGACAACCAGTAACAAGTAGAACCAGTGTAGGATGATTGCAAAAAAGCCAGTACTACCCGTGAGGCTTATTTATACCAGAGGACTTTTGCCATTTCAAGGATAAATGGTACAGCTAATCTGCTAGTCACTGAAGCAAGAACTGCTGAGTGCTGCCAAAAAGCTGCTGTTTCAGCATGACCAAAATAGGAAATTATGGAAATGATCAAAAAGGCCATCCTATGCAGACTGGACAACAAGAGAAAGCATGAACCAAATATGGAACTTACTGTCACTGGTATTAAAGTTTAAATGAAGCTGAAGTGAATCCATTCCTTCTCAACTCCATAAAAAGAAAGGTTCATAACAGGAGGTTACTTTTCAAGAATTTCATCTTCCGTGTATTTTCATTATGTCTTGCAGAAGGATTAGAATTCAACAAATTGAGCAGTCACTTTTATTCTCTTTATATATTAGGGAATTAATAATAGTACAGTTCCATTCAGCAGAATAGAGAAATGGTGGTGGTGGTGTAAGGTTTTAAAACCCTAAAAGGAGGGGAGTGATGTGGGTGTTAAGAATTGTGAGCTATGTGAAGAGTTTCAGACTAAATACTACTTGTTTATATCATACCATGTGCTGCAGTTAAAGTATTTTGATAAAGAGGTGTTTTGGAGCTCTTAAAGCAGTAATAGTGCCAAACCTCTTGAACCCAAGGGCTGTTGCACAAAACCATTGGTAATTACCTGATGTTAGGTAGAGCAGTTGGTAGCTGCGGTGAGGCGTAACTACAGTATATAACTGAGTAGAATGAAGTTCTTGAAATATAGGTTACAGTATTAAACTAATTTTTGTATTTCTTTTAGATATTAAAATACAAATCAGCTCACAAAATGATTATAAGTTGATTTGGCTTTATCAGGTTCTTTTATCCACCTGTAACATGGCAGGGAGGTGAGATTGTTGTATCTTAACTGCAGGAGTGATAAAATAACTAGAATTAATTGTTAAAATCATTTCCCTTTTATTTTCATTTTATTTTCTAGGTGGTTGTGGACACAGCACAGATTGAAAATAAAGAAGCCTATGCTCCTCAGATAAGTTTAGAAGGTTCCAGAATTGTGGTGCAAGTTCCGTCAACTTGGTAAATAAAACCACTCTTAGAGATGATACTAATGGCTATGGCTGAAATATATAGGGGGAAATATGCTGTACAAATGCAAGAGAGAATACTATACAATTATGGCAAATACTCCTTAAATTCCTTTGTCTGGAACTGTTTGGATACCACAGTTCTGACACTGACAGTTCTACTTGTGCTGTCTTTGTACTAGTGCTGCCTCTGGAAGCAGCAGGAGAGGCCGTGCTGGGGCATTACAACAGGGGGTTAAAGAAAAAGTAAAAAGCTTGATGATGAAAGAGAGAGTTTTAAAACTATAATAAACACTCTAGTATTCCTGTTATGCTCTTCCCTGGCAGGTCCTCACAGCAGTTACCTCAGGAAGGCCAGGAATAAGATGTGATTAATGAGACCTTTAGCTCTTTCTTCACTGAGCTTTTCTTTAAGCGCTATCATGAACTGCAGAACTCTTGTGTTCCACAGGATGCTATTCCTGTCACTTTAGTTGACTGCCTAGGAAGGAATGGTAGGATTAATCTGCAGTTTTGGTGAGGATTTCTTTCCTTTTGAAACAATGATTTGGAATTAAAACACTTCCTTTTCCTCTTGCTCGGGAGTACTGCGTGAATTTCAGTACAACACAGTTCATTCATCTCAGTCCTTCATGAGGTAGCCTGTTACTACTGGTACCAGTGGTATACCCAGAAGTACGAGTCAATTTATAGTCTGTTTCCCCAAACACATCTTTAATTCCTCTATAAACTGTCTCTTCTCTGTTCTCTTTATGTAAATTGTTGTATCATGGAAGAACAAAACTAACGCAGAGTGCTGTGAGCCAGGCTTTGTGCGCTCTGGAAGAGCTCCTCCTGCTGACAGGCGGTGAGAGTGCTGCCGTGCTCGGCTCTGCCAGAGGGGCTCACCAAGTATTTGACAAACGTGCTAATATTCAGTTTTAAATTATTTTGATTTCACCTCATTCAGTCCTATTTCTGTGCCATTAATGAGCAAAATTCACTAATTCTGCATCTTTGCAGATCAGTAAAATCTTCCCGTGACTGTTGGCTATGCTGAATCCTTTGGCAGGTGAAGTCTGTCAGGCTTGGGGTTCGTGGTGTTGGACTTCACCGCGCACTGGTGTTTGTGTCAGGCTTGTGCTCTTGCCTTTCAGTAACTTAGTAACTATTCAACAGTAGAAAGAAATTGGGGCTGCAGGCATAGTCTTAGGACCCCGTAGGCACTCATATATTATGCTGCCTTTACTGTAGGAGCAGCAGTACTGCATCAGCTGGCCTTTTGTTATCTGCCTCGTATGGTAACATCGTTCAATGTCAAAAATAAAAGTTGCAGTTTAAGTTGAACTTAATGATTACAGGTGTCTGAAGGAAGATCCAGCAACAATGTCTTTGCTACAGAGGAGTCTGGATCCAGAGAAGACTTTGGGACTAGTTGATGTTCTCTACACTGCTGTGTTTGACATACACAAGTGGAAGGAAGGAAGGTATGTCTCCTCTTGAGCCTCATGCTGTACTTTCCTGGTTTAAACAAAGCCATCACTGCTGAAAGACCTGTACTGAGGAATTTGATAGTACTGGGAGAAAGCAGTAGTCAAACTGAGAGCAAGAAATTGGTGATCCACGTGGGTACCTTGTGGGTATGTACAGAGACACAGCAGTCTTTCTAAAACCAAACCAGCACCTTATCCAAGTGTACAAAAGTATTTGTTTCTCACAAAAATAGACAATTTCTATTAAATTAGTCTCCATTTAAGTCCTGAAGCATGATTAAAGTTTCTTAAGGAATGGAAAGTAGTTAATACTGTGGCAAATACTTGTAACAATTTCCATTGTTACCATAAGACGTAACTGATGAACATGGCAATCTTTGTTTCTTCTACTGCCTACTACCCAAATAAACCTTCTTGTCCAAAGTATAAACTCAATTATGTATTGGGTGGTTTGATACATGTGGTTTTTGTTGATGCAGGGAGCAAGCTTTGCCTTGTATCCAGATCCAGTTACAGCGCGAAATCTCGGACTTTGGGAATCAAGTTGACATGCCATCTGGAAATGGAAGCAAATCTTCAGGTGGTCTACAAAAAACATTCTCAAAACTGACTTCTCGGTTTACAAAAAAAACTTCCTGCACCAGTACAAGTAATACTGGAAGTTATTCAATCCCCAATACACCTTCCAAAAATGTCTTCATAAGTTCCAGCTCAGAGGAGAAAGGTAAAATGCCCACTAACATGGACGCCCGGTTACAAAGCATTTTGAACATTGGTAATTTTCCTAGGACGGCAGATCCACTGCAGTCAATTCAGAGCACAAATAATCAGCTAGTGAATGGGTTTTTAGTTGAAAGACGAGACAACTTCTTCAAACCAGATGATGGCAAGGATGACAAAGGTATGAATTTACCAACTGACCAAGAAATGCAGGATGTTATAGATTTCTTATCTGGTTTTAACATGGGTAAATCCCAGCAGACTTCTCCGATGGTGAAAAGAAGGAACTCTGTTGCATCCTCTGTTGCAACAGAACAAAAATCAGGAACAGTACAACAGCAACCGCAATCTGTGTCTCACACAGCACTGCATCCTCAGCAAGGCTTGTCACAGCAGCAGCAGTCACAAAAGCAGCAGCAGCAAATGCAGTATTACCAACACTTGCTTCAACCTATTGGACCACAGCAACGTGTACCTGCCAAATGGCTGACTAATTCTTCACAGCAGCCAGCCCAAGCTGTTGGAGCTGGATTGTCTCATATCAACCAGTGGAATAATCCTGGTTTTTCAGATTTAAGCTCTGATTTGTACAGCTTGGGTCTTGTGAGCAGCTATATGGACAATATGATGTCAGAGATGTTAGGACAGAAACCACAAGGACCTAGAAACAACACATGGCCAAATCGTGACCAAACTGACGGAGTGTTTGGGATGCTGGGAGAAATCTTGCCTTTTGACCCTGCAGGTGTGTGTCTTTTCCTTCATGTTTTTATAAGCATTGTTTTACTAAGAATGCTGTTAAATACTGCCCCAATAACTGCCATCTCCTAGTGCTATCCACCACATGCTAGGGTGCCTACAAAGGCAAGCAGGTATTTATATGTATGGTTTTTTAATTTTTAACAGAAGGTGAACTGAAGTACAAGCAGCTTACATAAGAATGGGAGTCAGTTACAGTATTCTGACTTTTCCTGTACAGACCACAGCAAAGTACTGGAAGAGATACTTGCAGATTGTCTCTCATATTGTTAATTTGTAAAATTGTGTAAAAACAAAGTCTTGAACTTCAGTGTTTTACCTCTTCCCCAAAATGATCCTTCCTGCTCTCCACCAGCCTTGCAGTCTGGAGATACAGCCAGATTGCATCTTCCCATATACCTGCATCCCCTCCACTACTGTGCAGTTTTCTGGGAGCCACACTGGTTCCTGTTCTGCAGTCACTGCAGGGACAAGTTTGTATGCCAGAGGATTCAAGACTAAAGAGCAAGTTCTATGTGTGTTGCCAGATGTGTTTTAACCACTGATAAATTTTAAATATAGATAAATTATTATCTAAGCTGAAGTGATAAAATTTTATAGCCACAGGCAAATAGCTAAAGACTGTGACACTGATTGTAGAGTCCAAGAGGAGATTAATGATTTTTTCTGATAATAGTACTCAGAACAACTTACACATCTATTATCTCATAAATATAATTTGTGTTGTCCTGGAACATAGCTGCAGAAACTGTGCTAAGCACTTATGAAAACTCCCTGGAGGGAGCCAGTGCTGGAACTAACAGGAAAAACTGCTACCAAACACTGAATCCATTTCCAGACGTTTGCATGCGTGTGTGTTAGGGCTGTGTAGGCGTCTGGGAGAGCAGCTCGTTTGATTCAGTTTTGATATTTGTTATTTTATCAACTTAGTTGACAAATTAGTGGCATTTATAAGGCAAAACCAGGTGTCATATTATCAAAAGCTTAACAATTAAAAGTCTAAGCATTATCTTATTTAAATGTCCCTCTGGTATATACTGAAGGATTGTCACAGACTTGGAGGGATAATATTTTCACTGAGCACCAAACACATGTATGTGTCAGGAAAACTGCATCTCTACAAAGGACTGACATTTTGAGCATTTTTAAGCCATTCTATTTCTTTAGTGATTTCCTTTTGATCTACATAAAGCTACTTGGTTTGTTCCTTTTTTTCAGCTGCAAGTCTGCTGATTAAGAATGTATCGTATTGATAGCTTTTCATGTCAAAGGCTTAAATAGCTACCAAAAATGTACTTTGCAGTACTTCTATCACTGTAAGAACTTGATGAAGGAATGTTGCATTAAAAACTAACAGAAGGAATGTTGGTATCTCCAGGTCTTTTCAGTTACCTTTACAGGGAAATCAAAACCACATCTGATTAAAAAAAAGTCTGTATGCTGATATGTGTTTTGTGAGGGAAAAGTGAACACGAGTTGCTGTTGTGAATATAAAAGTAATTTAACACTTTATGCTATCCACAGGAAAAAAAAATGGACACCCTTCAGAATCTGTGTAAAATCTAGCTTTAGATCAGAGGATCTGTCCAGCTTCCTGCCTCATCTTAAATTGACAAAGATATTTCTTAAGGAGAATAAGCATTAGTACAGCTGTCAGATAGCTCTGTCCCTTGCTTATATAATAATGTAAGGAAACAAAAGTTATTTTATTTGTGGCAATTTGCATCCAACAAAACATTGTGGGTCTCTTCTCTGAATATGCCAAATGAAAACAAGGAAACTATTATTCTAAAAGCTGAACTGAATGTAGAGGAACCATCCTGTGAAAGAGTGACTTTTGTTTTCCGAGCTGCTTGGGTGTTCATTTGTCTTCACTCTCAAACCTGCACCCTGCTGTAACTGCTGTGCATGTAGTCTAGATTTTTTTTTTCCAGTCAGATTGCAGAGTTTTCGATCAGGGAAAAAAAAGGGCATAAAGAAACAAGCTTCAGAAAATCAGTTACACTGACTCGTAACAGCTCTCTTTTTAATACGTTAATTCCTGTGATCAATTGAGCATTTAAAACACTGCTGGGTTAAGGCTTTTGCTGCGTCTGCTCAAGACCAGGCTAATTACTTACAGGTGCTTTGGTCACAAAGCACTTAAGACTGGAAGAGTTTTTATTTTAAGAATTATTTTTTTTCCTGTCTATATCTTATTCTGAAATATTTTGCCAGTCGGGATCAGAATATTTTCAGAATTGCCTAGTCTTTGTAGGAAGTAAGCAGTTTCTGGGCTGTATGTTCTAATATGAACAGTCTGAGATTCTGATTTCTCAAAGTGAGCAAGGTCCCAGCATAGCTGGAAATGATGTTGCAATCTGGAATCAGCTGTAATAAATTTATGTTCTTTTTCTCTGAGCTTGTCTAAACGTACAGGATTAGTTCCACTGGTGTCTGCTGGTGAGTTATTTGACCTTTCGGTGTATAGACATGAACGTAGTGACAAACACTATTTCCCTAGCAGATTGCAAGGGGCAGGTTGTACTTCCATGTGAGAATTATTATCCACTGTGTCTGGAATAGCTACTTTAAAAACCATTTCTTGTTCCGTGTTCTTCACTGCTCCACCAAGAGTATCAACTGTTTTCTGGCAATTTTATCTGGGAGGGAATTACTTTCTGTTGTGGGGCATACTCGAGCCTAAAAGATGAAATGATGGAGATAATTGCAGTAGGAAGAGCTGAATGTCAGCAACTGACTTCTTTCTTTCTTTTACTCAGTTGGCTCTGATCCAGAGTTTGCCCGCTATGTTGCGGGGGTCAACCATGCTATGCAACAGAAAAGGCAAGCGCAGCACGTCCGCCGGACAAGCAACACGCGTAGCAACTGGCCTCTCCCTGATGATCCTCATAAAACCTGGCCCTTTCCTGAGTATTTCACAGAAGGGTAAGAGATTAGACAGGCTATCCGTTTTTTATTGCATATCAATCTTTCTTACACTCAAACTTGGCAGGATGTGGGAATACTGGGTGCTGTTTTCCAGTTGCTGCTGCATCTATGAAAGCTGCTCTTTATTGTGTCAAAAGCTGAGAAAGCTGAGCCCCTCCTGCTTTGCTGATACTGAAGCACTGACATTTGTTTGACGTTTTCTTCAGAGTGCAGTGTATACTGACTTTGACTTGAACAGAGGAAATAAGAAATTTATAGCACAGATTCATTAAAAATGTTTGGTTTGGTTTTTTTTTTTTCTCTACAGTATTTTGAGAACCTTTAAGACCTAGTTTATCTGAAAAGTTGCTGTGAAAGTTGCAGTGCCTGACTGAATTCAGCTGTCCAGATTTTAGTGACTTACTCTTGCTACTGTGAGACTGGTACCTTGACCAACTTCATTAGTAGTTCTTAGTCTGTTCCACATTGTAACTATTTATTAGAACAGAAGTGTTTCAGGATTCTCTCTCCATAATGTAATAGCTATGACTCTCGAGCTAGCTTAAAACCAGTAGGACAAGTATGTTTTTGGGCTCAGTTTTACAGTGAAAAAGTCAGATGCTTAGTGATTCCAAAACCAAGCATCACTTGTTTTTCCCTCCTGACCAAGAGAGGCACTTTTAAATAATTACTTTAGTAACATACAGTGTCTGTAACAGACAAAGCAGTTGATGTGATCACTCAGAAGTAAGTGAAAGTGTTTGTATTAGTGATACATTTTACCAGTTATTTACATGTCTTTGTGCTGTGAGGTACCACCCGTGACAGATTCAGCATAACTAACTTGGGCTTACAGTCTGGACCAGGCAGTTTAAATACAAGGACTAATACAACTTCTTGCCTTACAGTGATGTGACAAACAGCTGGTCAGGTGCTCAAGGAGACTCTGCCAGCTCAAGTGATGAGACCTCCTCGGCTAATGGTGACAGTTTGTTCTCCATGTTCTCAGGGCCAGACCTGGTTGCTGCTGTAAAGCAGAGAAGGTGAGCACAATGAACAGAAACATGTTCTGCTTCGTAAGAGCCTTCTTTTGTTGGTAATTTCACTTGAGCAGCCATACAGAGGAAATTCCTGCTAGTCAGTCAAGGGAGATGTTTGTGTACTACACTGATTGATATAGATCATTATGACTTAAATGCTAGGGATCCCCACACTGAGTTACAATAGTAGCTGCCCCCTTGGACAAACTAGCATCTGTGCAAATGGGCAGTTGTTAGCTGAAATTCAGCATGTCCAGAAAAGATCTGACACTTTCTCTCTTCTAAGATAAATGTATTTTGGATGCCACCTCTTTCTAAACTACTGAGGCATAATCATTGAATTGATTTTTTTAAACTGTGTACTTCACTGCAGCTTTGTCATGCTCCTGAGGTTGTGCCTTTTGATGGCAGCAGGTTCCCATTTCCTGGTTTCGACTGCAGCTTTGTGGCACTGAAGAAATAGCCAGTGATGTCAGATAGAGTTCTGTCTCATCTGGCCTACCACCACCAGTGTAGTAGCTGTCAACACGACTATTTTGTCCTTTATTTGTCACAATATGAAGAGAAGGCATAATTGCATTAAAAAAAACGAAACTGGAATTTTCAACTATGAACAATGCACTTGAAAGTAGAAGTAGGGTCAGTTACAACACTTGCCTTCTGCTTTTCGAAAAGGCTGGAAGCATTCTGAACCTCTGTGAGTCCTTAATAGAGGGTAGCTAAGAGAATTACAGAAGGCACAAGCTGAAGCATAAATACCAGCCTGATTCCAATCTGGGATCATTCTCTCAAAGTACATTTCAGAACCTTTTCTGAAAAGAAAATAAAATAGTTCTGTGGCCAAATGTTCTGCCTTTTTTAGATCACGTAACAATTCAGAGTCAATACATGTAGATAGATTCTGTTGCTTGGTGACAGGAAAAAGTCTGAATGTACTGCCAGTTTCCTGCAGATTACACCTGGATAGCTATTACTATGTGTTGCCAGAATGTATAGAGAAGTTAAAAATAGAGACTAAGGCAAACAGGCTGAAAGGAATCCCCCAAAAGAGGAGTTATTTTCTGGCTCTTTATGCTTACCGAGACTTTATACAGAAGGGACAGGAAGTGACCTTCAATAAATCCTAAACCACAATTAATTGGGAGCTATGCAATAAGCAGTCACAGAAAAAGTAGCAATTATTTGTCGTGTTAAAAAAAAGCAGGGAAAGAAAACAGGGGAAAAAACCCCCAACATATATGCATTAATCTGCCAAGCCACCAGGTATCCAGATTGATCATGGAGCAAGAACAAAAAAAGCCCGTGCTCTGAAGAAAAGAGCAGAAGGAGGTCTCCAGAGTATTCCTCATTAAATAAAAGCTGAAGCTGAAGTAACACTACTACTGTCTTACATTACTTTTAGGAAGAATAACACTGTAAGGAAGGGCCTGACAAAATGCCATAACTAAAATTATACAGCAAGGGAAGGCAAAAGGGTTGAGTGTTCTAAAGGAGTGCTTACCCATGGAGACTTGATGATTGGAGCATGGCGTGGTTTTTTTAAAACAAAAGGTTGAAAGAATGAAAGATTCTGCATTAATCTAAACCTACCTGACCCCCAAAAAGCAATAATAAAAACCAAGGGGAAAAAAACCCAAACCCAATCTCCAAAGGTCCTTTCCATTCTATGATTGGATATTAGGTCACAACTTTAAACCAAAGGTGTAACATTTTTCCTCAGTTAAGTTACTGTGCTCCAGCAGATGTTTCCCTTGCTCAGGTGTTTCTTTTGTCTTGACTGTGAAGTTATTTCAGAATACTTACAAAACCCAAAACAAACACAACAAACAAAACCAAATGCAAACACACACAAAAAACCCAAACCAACAAACCACCACAAATCAAACCAGGAAACAGGAAAAGGCAGGCAATTTCTGGCAGATTTCTTCAGTGGGCAAAAGACTTTGACCTCTGCACGTGTATGCACATTGCTGAAACTGTAGCTCAAAGAACTACAGCACTGTCAAGCCTCTGACAGTACTCAGTAATCAGTTTTTCTGCATTCTTTTACCTGTACCAAGTGAAAAAAAACCAACATGGAACAAGATGAAACATCACTATATGCTCTAGGCTGGCAGGTATGACAGACTGAAAGTCCAGAACAGTATATGCCAGTAGCAGCTTAGTCTGGATGACTCATTTGAGAAAAAAATTAAATGTCACTCTCTTTTTGGGCAGAAAACACAGCAGTGGTGAACAGGAACCCAGTACGCTACCATCACCACCTCTGCTTTCTGCAGCAGATGACCGCAGTCAGGTAAGCCGGGAATAGCTTTGCTGATGTCATTCTTCCTGTTTGCATTCTGGGGTGTTTGACACTGGGAAAACAACTGGAATAGCATCTCTATCTCCAGATTGCCTCGGCTAAAGCCAAAGCCATTTGCTCTCTAGTACTAGATGCCTTCATCAAATTACCCAGTCTAAATACTAAAATTAGAAATCACTTGTCTTTTTCCATTGTAGCAGAAATCACAAACCCAGAGATTCCAAGTGAAGCTAAGAGGCAACACAGTCAATTCTAATCATCTGTGTAGAGAAAACTGAAGTATCACCAGATTTATTATCTGGTTTACTGGAAACTTTGACTTGGAGCAGGGCTACTATGTGTCAAGTAAATGTGCTGAAAGGTTTTTCAATAGGTAGATGTTTTCAGATGGAGGGTGCTCTGTCTGTGTAGGTGCATCAGTTCTGCTTGCAGATACAAACTAATCTTCTGAAAATGTCTTGAGAGGATAAGGTGATGTGTTAAGTATTGTCTCAAAAAAGAAGTGTTTTGATACTACAAGTAAAAAAAACCCCAAACCCTAACACAAAAACCTCAAACCAACTGATTTTGTTTTCTCAGGATAATAAAACCAAAACCTGGCCTCCAAAGGCACCCTGGCAGCACACATCCTCTGTCACAAACACCCTACCCAGTCAGAGTACATCCTTGTACCCGATGAGCAGCCCTGTCAGCCAGTGGAGTGACACGATGCAGATCCTCCAGCCACCCATGTGGGCAGCAGCCAACGACTGTGCTCCAGCAGGGGGAATTTCCTCAAACTTTGCCTATGCGCAGCAGCAGCAATCACAACAGGCTTCCCAGCACAAACAGATGAATAAGGGCTTTAAATCTTTTCCAGTAAAGCACGAACGCAGACCATCTTACCTGCATCAGTACTAATTGCTTTTCATACTGGTAAAAGCAGCACAGGGCCAAACATAAATTACGTATACTTTGTTTCACAATTGTATATTGGCTGTATCCTGTTTATTTCACTAAATATGGAATTGAGGGGGTTTGGCTAAGAGAGAGGAACTCTTGAATTCTGATTTACAGTGCTGAGCAAATAAGGCCAATATGTTTGTTTGATGTACATGAAACAGCCCAAAACTGTGATGTAGAAATGCTTTTAAAAATGTGTATATTGCCTTTACTTTCAAAACCTTTTTTTTAAAAGA
This sequence comes from Chloroceryle aenea, assembly GCA_013399075.1. Lineage (NCBI taxonomy): Eukaryota > Metazoa > Chordata > Aves > Coraciiformes > Cerylidae > Chloroceryle > Chloroceryle aenea. Next base: position 95,749 of record VWZY01007930.1, read on the forward strand.
ACTGCTGAAGGACTACCATACAAGAAACACTGTATTTTATAGCTATTTTTCATATAGATTTATAGTTAAACATCTTACAGAAACACATGGAATATGTTGAAGCAAATATATAGTGGTCACTTTGCTCAACACTGTGTTTAAATTTATAATGGACAAGCTGTAAAGCCTTTGTATTCTCCATAAATGGCCCATGGGCAGCTTTTTTTAAACGTGCAACAGCAGCTTTTTGTCTGCCATATGAGTGAGTTCACTATGAACCTGCTGCAGAAACAGTTGTGAAATGGGGTTTTGTGGCAGTTTCCTTCTCTAAGCAAAAATCAGCAGAACCTTTCACCCTTGTCACAAATGTTATCTGAGCTGCTTAAAATAGAGGGCATCTGTGTGGATAATAATGACACTGGGTTTTGGATAAATACACCATTTCTTACTGCTTCATTTGGCCAAAGGCATTATCCACACAGTGCTCCTTAAGTGTGTGAAAGTATAGCCTAAAAGACTACTTGCATATATTTAAAGTCTTATTTCAGATGCTACAGTTGATTAAAAATTGTGAGCTGGCTCAGAAGATACTAAGCTGAAATGTGGGATAGCAGTTAGTTAAAGGAACATTATTTTTTTTAAAAGGATAAAGTGATTATTTGCAGTCAATATGTGCCATTAGGTGAACCTGTGGAATTAGGAAGAATCTTCGAACCAAAGTGGATCTGAGGGGAGAGTGACTGGTGCTTAATAATTGAAGAACAATGGTAAATATATGTATAGCTATCCCACTGTATATTAATGGAGACTACAGAAGATTCTTTATATAGTTAGAGCTTATTTAAATTTTCATATTTCATCTTTGAAAGAGTCTAAAAACCACAATATTTTCTGGTATAAGAGTTTTGACAGTATTAATCTTATTTTTGTATTTTTCTTAAGTCATATCATTCTAATATGTTAACTACTAGTAAAATGGGTTATTAGTTCTAACTACATAATTTTTCAATGAAGATAAAGCACATTTGTTGGTTTTGTTTTTACAAACTAAGTACATCTATATCTAAAGATACCAAAAAAATAAATACATGATATATATATATAAATAAAAAGTATACACAACACTAAAACTATTAAACATTTGGGTATTGAAAACCCATCCACTTTTTTTTTTGTATGGTGACGGGCTGTATTTGCAGGCCCAGATTTATCTTTTGTGCTGTTTGAGGATGCCAATGTTGCCTGTATTTATGATATTGTCACCATGTTTTCTGAAACTTCATACTTACCATGTTTACAAAGATTTGTTTGCTGTACATAGACTTTTTACAGTAATGTGCTTTGCACAATCAATGTGGCTTCTGTCTGTCAATTGTTAATGGTCTGTACTACTATAATTTTGAAAACCCTCTGCTGAAAATGTTCGTGGTTATTTAACTTGATGAATGGGTTTGAGTTTCCTAAATCTTGTCATTTAGATCTAACATTAAATCCTCAATTTGGTTGTACTTGCTGGTTATTCATACTAAGACCAAAATGGAAGTTAATGAAAACACTTTAATTTTGAACTTTTTCTAACAAGTGCCAAAATTGCTATAATTTTTGCAGTTTATTCATAATTACAAATGCTGGCAAGTTTCTGGACCTACATAAAGTGAATCGTGAAAACAAAGGAGGTTTGTCTGCATTCTGACCATGTAGGTGCTACTCTGTCCTTTGCTTCTGATTGTTCTGAACACTGGTAAAAGAATTGTTGCACTTGGCAAATGAGTCTTGCCGTTAAACTTCACTTACACTGCCAAGTGCAGGGGTTTGGTGCTTAGTTAACTTACCCTTATTGCAGTGCTTCTTGTGAATAGCTAACGCTTCTGAACTGGAACTGTACATTTTGTATTTTAAAGCTTCTGTAAAAGTAAACTATTTGCTTTATTAAAGATATACATTTAATAGGTCATACCTGTTTAAAATATGCACCTTGCTGGAAATAAGCAGCACCTTAAACTGTAACTTTGGTTTGTAACAGATCTTATTTCATTAACATGGGATTATTTAACAGTTTGAAAATTGTCAACTGCCTACTTACTGACTCATCCTATAAAAATTAACTTTATGCACTGTACAGTTTGAAGCATCTTTCAGGCTACTTCTTCAAGTGGACTGCACTGAAGAACACAAAACAGAAACTGCCACAGCAGTGTCCATGAACTAGTGGTGCTCACACCAAGTTACTTAAATTTTCAGCAACTGCAGAGTAAATAATAAATCCTCCACCCTGACAGAACTCTTAGGGAGGTTATTAGTTTAGCTGAAGTTAATCATGCCGCTGAAAGGCACTGGGCTGTGCAAGTAAATGGTGCTCTTTCCAAAGCAAGAGTATGCAACCACACAGCTGAACAGAACTGCCAACAGATACCCAGGAAGCCCGTGAATCCATTTTGATTATGCAGGAATTTATTTGGTTACAGTCTGCAGCACAGAGCACTTCCAGTAAAAGGGGAAAGTCTTGACATAACTAGGACAAGTACACAGCCTTTTCTCCCTGAAATAAAGGCTGGTTTTCTCCCTTGCACTTAGTGAAGTTATGCACTAGCCCCATCTTTCCTAGAAAAGTTAATGTTTGTTTCACCAAATCAGAGAGCTGTTCATCTGCTAACATGTTACATTAATCCAGAAAAGAAAGAGTTTACAGAGAACAACTTTATTAAGAACAATTCTTATGATACAAGTTACAAAACAGTCTATGATTTATAGGTATGGCAACCTAACTGACTTTGTCAGAGTGGAGGCAGAGAGAAGTTACCCGGCTTACCCTGTTGCACAGCTGTAGTCATGAACCAGCCTCCTCTCCGTGAAACTGCAAGAGTCCTCCACCAGCAGCTCAGGTAGGCCATTTTCAGAAGTATACTACATAGATTTTTTTTCAGAGGGAAAAAGGGATTGTGATAACCCTTACCCTAAAGCTCTTTTTATGGCAATAGGGAAAAAGCTAGTCTAGTATTACTTCAAAAACTACATTAATGTTAATAACAAACTTATGCATGACTTTTTACCTGCCTTTCAAGACCACACTTCCTCAACTCAAAGCAGGACTCTCAACTATTTCTACAGATTCTTGAAGTATCCCTGCTTGTATCCAGGTGTGTGCAGTCAGTCTGCAGTCTTCTGTGTGCTGGGGGGTGTTGCATCAGCAATTGTAGCTAAGTAAATGAGGTTTCTATGCAGGATATGCTGGTACCTATAAGAGGAAGAAACAGTATCTGGGAAATGTGTTCTTTACTGGCAAACTACCCACACTTTAATAGTCACTTTTGTAATCTCATCAGTGTTTGCTACTAGGAAAAGAAATGGCAAATTATTAAAACAGTAATAATGAATTGGGGCAAGCACCTCCCTATCCTGCTATTGCTCTAAAGCCCAGTATACTGCATTGAACTTCACTCTGGAACAGTCTGTGCTGCTAGTCAGCCTTGACAGTAAGTGTGCACGCTAAGATCTTTGTATGATCAACACCGAAAAAATGCAGAACTCTAAGAAAACCGCCCGGAGCGGGAGGTGACAAAGCTCCACTGGGGGGCTGGGCTGAAGACAGAGCCAGCAAGCACCCAGCGACTGCTGCCAGCCTGCCCATCACTCAGGTCCCCTGGAAGTTTAAGAGCTGCACAGCTGCACACCTGCAAGCTGCCTCCCTCACTCATCTGCAAGTACCGCTGAGTGTTTTTACACACACTGGGGGAGTATAGGAAAGTCTACCCAATAGAACTGGTTTTCATATTAACATAGAACAAAAAACTTGATAAAGAGGAGTAGGCATCAGATTTACTCTGTCCAGGGGCATTTTTACTTTACAGAGCTGTGAGAATACTTTTTGGGAGGTCTCTTAAGAAGCCCAACGGCCTTTTCCTCGGAGCGGTAGGAAAGCGTTAGGAACCTGGGTGCTCTGAGGCCCTAGGGGTTCCAGGTAGGGCGGAGGCGGCAGCTCGAAGAAGAGCCAGGAGAGCACCTGCGGACCCGGCCCGGCCCTCACGGGGGTCACTTACTGCACGCAGTCAGTGGCTCGGCCCTTGCTCTGGTACTCCACGATGCACCGGATCAGCTGGTCGTTCTCCTCCAGCAGCTAGGGGACAGGAAGGCGCCGTCACCGCCCGCTTCAGCCCGCCGCCGGCCCCTACCACCCTTCCCCGCGAGGCCGCGCCGGTTCTANGAACCGCGCCCGGCCCCCCGCCCCCGAGCCCTCCCGCTCGCGAGAAAGGCGCCCACAGCCACTCACCTCACGAGACCCAGTGTGTTGAACAGTTTATTGTGGTTTAAAAGAGAATTAAAAAAAAACAAAACAAAAACAAGAAAAAAAAGAGACAACAAAAGGTAAAAAAAACCCAAACCAACAACCCAAACCAGTAAAAGAGAGGGAGAAACCCTCCCTTGGGTGGAGCAAGGTAGGCCGAAGGTCTCCCCGCTGCTACATCCTGGGCANCCACGATGCACCGGCTCAGCTGGTCGTTCTCCTCCAGCAGCTAGGGGACAGGAAGGCGCCGTCACCGCCCGCTTCAGCCCGCCGCCGGCCCCNCAGTAAAAGAGAGGGAGAAACCCTCCCTTGGGTGGAGCAAGGTAGGCCGAAGGTCTCCCCGCTGCTACATCCTGGGCACGGCGCACCCACCCCTCAGCCCTGCGCAGGAGGAAAGCCTGAAATTCACCCCCTGGCAGCGCCGGCCCCTGGCGCTGGCACTGCAGGGTGTGTAAAGAAGCCTGGGAGAGCTCGTACAGTCACAGAGGTACTGCAAGGGTACAGCACTGGCCTCTAGGGCCAGAAACCTCAACAGGTGGTTCAGAGCCAGGATCTGTGGATCCCAAAAGGCAGCGTTGTTAACATGCAAAAAACATTGCTAAACAATAATATCTAACATCTACGGTTGCCCAATACTTGACCTTACTAAGGAAACCAATTACAAAATACTTCCTTGTAGTGCTATACAAAAGTTATAAAATTAAGATTCTATCAACCACTTTTAAATAGCCAGATTTTCCAACAGTGCAGTTTTCCACATCTTTATCACCACTGAACATTTTGAAGATCAAGTAACAAAAAAAAAAAAAAAGCCAGCAAATTAGATCAAAATGTTTTAATCTTTGGATCCCTTTATTCCTGTGGCCTTCATATACACATACAGACACAAATGACCAGGTATCTCTTTTCAGCAGATCAAATGGTTGAAACGAGTCATTCAGAATTGGCAAAAAGTCCATACTATGTCATTTGTGACTTCACGGTCTTAGAACCAGAGTCTTAATGTCTCCAAGCTATGGTCTATCAAAATGCAAACAACTTCAAACACTAAGAATTCTTTAAATTGCTTATGTCTACAGGTATTACAACAAAGTTAACATTTCAAGAATTGACAAATGGAGACATTTCCTTATCCCAGACACTCCAGGAGAATCACAAACTCACGTGCCTGGTCCATTATTAAAAAAAGTTAATATTTATCACTAAGTAAAATTGCAAATTTTGACATATGAAAATTTATTTTCTCCTTATTTGAAAATACCTCCTGAATTTGGTCAAATCCTGTGATATGCCACAAACTACAAAATCAAATTCTCGCAAGAGCAGTGAAGAGCCTATCCAGTTGTGTGTAATGGAAGAACATTCTCAAATCTTCATCGTAGCCCAAATATAAAACTCAAAACACTTAAGCCTGAAAAGCCGCTAAAGAAAAAAACCCCAACTAATTCAGTGCTCTTCAGCATATCAACTTCTGCAATAACACAGTATGTTCGCCGACTTAAAAATGTTTATTCTTTAAAAAATTAGTCGCTTTTTATACAGCTATACAAAGTTTGTAATGTTTCTTTGGCAATGGGATATAATGGAATTTTACAACTATATAAAAAGTTTCCTTTGCCTAAGAAACAGTATTTACTGTGTGTACATATCTGACTGACAAAGCAAGTTTTCTACTGTCCAGCACCCTAGTTGATAGAAGTACAACTATCTCAAAAGGGATATTACAGGATTTCCAAAAAACAACCTTCAGTGGATCAAAACACTCACAGTATCGACGGCCTTCTGCATACAATTGTCCTTACAACTTGAAGCAATTATCAAATACAGTTTAGTAATAAGAAAAATCCTTTCAGTGATGAAAAAATACTTAAACTCCATCGAAGTACTGCTTTATAATTAACTATACATAAGAAATTACTTATCCTTCTGTCTCAAATATATTTAATGCTCACTGTTTTCAAAGATGGCCATTTTTCAAAAGTAACTGCATTACACCCCTTTGAAATTAAATAGTTAAATCCCAGTGCTGGTGACAAGTATACAGCAAATTAACTTCATTCTTTGCAGAGATTGAAACTAATTCTCTGGATCAAGAAGATCTAGATGTTCAGCCGGTTTCAGCTTTCCTGTAGACTATGCAGCGACTTTGTTGTCTTTCTAGAGGGAACAACAGTAGAATGTTAAAACAGATTTGCAAAACAAAAATCACAAATTCACCTGGGCAGCAGCACGGGGAGAAGATGCACTGCAATGGCTCCTTCCCACCTTCTGCAACCAGAATGAAGACCTCACTGTGTGACCAGTTCAGCACCCAGTCACAACACCCTCAGCCAGGCACGTGCTGAAGCAGCTTGTGCCTTTGACTACACCGCCTCCTACTCATCTGGAAGGCTGTGAAATTCCTTCATTCAGAAACTCAAATCTCCGATTTTCAACTCCTCATTCCAATGCACCTTCACCTATCAAAAATTTACTTAAATTATGGGTCTAATTGTTGTAAACTAACGAAGGATTAACTGATGGGCAGACAGAAATCTTCTGTGATGAAACACCCCCACTCCTTTTATTTTTGTTTTTAACTCAAAATATTTATATCTTCAAACAGAACACAAAGATTGGGTATTGCAAAACTTTAACTGCTTGTGCAGTAAGCTACCAGAAGCAGTTTGAGCCAGACCAGTAAAAGCCTCTATTCACTTGCACCAAGCCGGTTAATTACATTTGGTACTGATTATCAACAGTATGCCAGTTGAATATATGCACTTAATACCAAGAAAAATACCTTGCACTGAAATTATGAAAAGAAATGGATTTTTCATGCAACAGAGCTCTGCTGATTTACATAAACTGTATTGTCAATGTGCTTTCATGAAAGAGACTTTATGTTTCCAAGAGAAAAAAAAAAAAGATGTGTGTAAGATCCCACCAGCCCGGAATATCTCATCACTTCGCTAGCTGGGGCTGACAGTGAAGTCTGTCCTTCCTCTGAATGGCTGGTAGAGTTAAGAGCTTCAACAGGAAGCAGAGAAGTGGATGCCTCAGTCTTGCAAAAGCAACAAATTGCACAACTATACAGTAAAAGAAGATTCTGCTTCTTAGCCATTATAGCTCTTGCAGAACAGATTACTGTTTCTGGGCTTATGTGGTTATGAAAGCATCAGGACACCTCTGTTAGCAAACTTACATGGCAGCTTCTGCATAATGCTCAAAGCTTCATTCATATTTAGCCAAAAATAAAGTAGCAGTACTTTTAATCTTTTAAAAACACTTTCTGTATGGATGGACAGGGGCTTTCCTTTTGAAGCTTTTGCAGCTTATCTCCAACAGTTCCTTTTTACCGAATGACTCGCTGAATAAATTTAATCCTGCTTTAGTTTTCCCAACAGCTAGTGGATATAATTACATAAAGCTATAGTAAACAAACAGCAAAAAACCCGCAAATCAAAACAAACAAAACAACCAATCAACAAAACAAACAAAAAACCCAACACACACCCCACACACAGGAAAAAACAAACACCAAACCAGACAGAAAGCAGAATGTGACAGGACCTTAAAGAACTCAAATACTTTAATCTTTCTTTTTGCAAAGGGTGATCACTGTCCTTGAAAAACTTCAGTTACTCTATTTGGGGTTTATATAGGGTCTTAAAAATTCATATATAGGCTTTGTGCCAACTCATTCATAAAGAATTCAAAAAAATGTTGGAAACTAGATGCAAGTTAAATTACTCCCTCTCAATTTTTGCATTGTACAATATTGCTTAGAAAAAAAATGCTTTGCATTTCACATTTCTAACATTTTGTATTAAATCTGCAGAATTTTACCTCTTCCCACCAATTGCAGCTATAGAACAAATACTTAGGGCAAGTGAAGAAAGGTAGCTTTTAGTTTTGGTTGCTCTTGATAGTAAAATGATGCTGTGTAACTAAAATTTCTACATTAATGTACTTTCAACTAAGTAGCTCAGAGTACCTGCAAAATACTCATCAAGCAAGAAATTCTAGTTCAACACCAAATGTTAAAGCAATAGGTTTTTTACCACCAATTTTCAGAAACAGGGGATCAGGTCATAGTAAGATTAAATGTATTTTACCCTGTATTCAAAGTCAGCAAACTCCCTGCCTCCACGACCTCCTCTGAATCCACCACGAAATCCTCGGGGGGCGGTGAAGCCACCTCTTCCACCTCCTCGGCCTCTTCCACCTCGGAAGCCAATCCCCCCTCTGCCTCTGTACCCTCCGCGGCCACGGTTGGGACGCAGAGGTATCCCAAAGGTCTCAGCATTTAATCTTCTTTCCTCGGCCCAGGTGGGTCGCCGTTCTCTGCCACACACAAGTAACAGAGACTGTTTTAAAATGCACTTCACAAGGAAAACCGCCTGGCTTAGTGAGAAACTCCAAAAAGCCCATGAAATAAAGAATGATACATTAATCACTGTAAATCTCCACAATATGCCTTCTGCGTGAATCTAGGTGTCTGCCAAAATTCATTTAATGAAAAAGGATATGTTACAGTATCATCAGTTATACATAAATAGTACTCCAGGACTTTCCCATACAGAAGGACACAGTCTGTACCATCTGCACACAGAATCATATAGTAAAGTAAATAAATAAAAGCTATCTGTAATTTAAAGCAAGAAACAGAAAGTAAGAGTTTGTAGTTACAGGTATTAGGTTTTTAGGTCAGTAATCCACATCATCTTGTCTAATCAATAGGCGACAGCAAAAGATGAGTTTTCATTTTCCTGAAATGCTATCTTCCCATATGAACACCACCACGGGCCAAAACACTTATGTAATCTACTTGGAAACCATTACAAAGCACAGTCATAATCGTGTAACAAAATGATAATTTAATTGCAAAACAAGAAAAAAACCCCACTTGAGTAAATCTGGAAAGGAGATTCTACACTCAAGTGCAGAAGCCTGGTTCTAAACCAACATTTAAAATTATCACCCTATTAATGGGCTGCTCTTGCCCACAAAGAATTTTGTGCTCCATATTCCTGTTTTATTTTTGCCCATTGTATGTGGAAATAAGCTTTACTCACTTTCAATTCAGAGTGGATTGTAATGAGTAGTGCTGACACTTCTATGGCACAAACATGCATTAAGTAGACTAACAAGCTTCCCCTTGCAGGCCATACCTATTGTCATCACAGGAGATGTTATCAAAGAAGGATTTGGTTTTGTCATAGTAGCAGTTGGGTCCAAGTGGATCTTCCTCATCTGCATTCCCTTCACTATTTTGTGTATCAACACCTGAGTCACCTTTGTCTTCTCCATTTACAGGCTTCTCTGGTTTCTCAAGTTTATCTTCTGGAAAATAAAAGTAACCAGAAGCTTTCTGGACCATAGTACTAAACAAAACAGTACTCTTCACTTATTCCCAGATAGACGGACACAAACTATACTGAATGCTCAAAAAAATTAAAAAAACCCTTCAAAATTCAGTGTGGAAGTCAAATAATTTGACATGTAAATCTTGCTGTTGTGCTGCTGCTGCCTGGAGGTTTGATATCCTCAATATTCTCCATGGATTTAATTAACAAAAAAACCCCAAACAACTGTGGTAGAATGGATTTGATAGCCATCTGTTTTCTAACCTCCTAGCTAACCTGCTTTCCAGACTCAGAAGCCTCACTCAGTCATTCCTCATAAAAGCCATTCCTTGGTTTTGCTCATCCCTGTTGCACTTCTTCGTCTTCGGGCTTTGCTGTTACCTCCTTTGAGACACAGGGCCAGTGTTCAAGACACTGTATCATGAACTGACTTTGTATTTCTCTCCTAACAGTGCCTGAAGTTCAATGTACTGTTCTGAAGGGTACAGAAGAAGCAGCTGATGGTTCAACAGAACTAGCTATTATGATCTCAAAGTCTCATTCCCTAAATGCTTACAACTGTAACCTCATCATAAACTTCAGATAACCAGCTCAATGTTTTCCACAACACGCACACAAATTACCACTCTGTCTCCCAGTATTGCTACAGCTCTTTACAGTTAGTTTTCCCCACCCTCTGTGATTCTGAAAAAAATTACTATCAACAGCAAACTGACAGCTTATTTAAAAGTGATCCAGAAAGAGGCAAACCCCAGAGAAACAAACAAGTAAACAATCCTATGGGACTCTACTGGTAGTTTTTCTCTGCTCAAATCTTACCATTATTGTCACAAGAGAATGCGGTAATTAAACCAGAAGCCTGATAGAGAACCAACCAATACTGCTGGCAATATTGATCTGAACTACTCCTGTGCTTCCTTGTGAAAGGATAAAATAAAAGAATAGAAACTTTCTTAAACTGAAACTGTCATGCATCCTCCAGCAAAGTTCAGAAACCAAATGCATGCTTTTGTGATTTGTTTGTTTTCAATTATCAACTGACCAAAACCAACAGGTTTTCTTTTACTGCATATTTTCCAGAACACAAAAGTAAACTCACACTATAGGAACTCTGCTCAAGTAGTCTGCATTTTTAAGCAACAAATTTGTTAGATCATGATGTATGATTTGCTAGTTTAAACTCCTTCAGAACTCAAATGTTGACCTTACTATATTTAAATAAAGAGATGAACCCAGTTTACTAGTTAATATATTTTTTTTAAAATGACTGCAGAGAAGACTTAATAGGATAGGCCTTTGAAAAGTTGTTCTCCAAGCTAGGATTAAAAGAGCAAGACAGATTTTCCATGCTCAAATATTAAGCAAAAATTGGTTTACCTTTCAGCTTAAGTTTATTATGGAATTCTCTATCAATTTCCTCCTTGTTGAATTGTGCATTTGCACTTTCAAAGTCAAAGTCCTTCTCAAACTTCATTGGACCATCCCTCCTTATACCAAATCTTCCTCGTCCCCCTCTGTGTCCTCCACGGCCTCTCCTTGCTGAAGGTCCACCTGGAACTAAAAAGAAGGAAATTCTGTTTGGTTTTAATATGTCAGTTGATTTTAATTGGAGGGAGAGGAAGGGGGAGAGTGAGCAGTGTTTGATGGTTGGTTTTTGGGTTTTTTTTTTGTGGTTTGGTGTTTGGATTTTTCCTTTTAAATTTTATTTTTTATTATTATTTGTTTGGGGTTTTTTAATTCCTGGGGTAACAGGATGGGAACTCAGGCATTCTCGTCCTGCACTTCTGTTGTTAAATGTCCTGTTGGAACAGCCTGTAATTTGTAAATTCACTTACAATAACTATGGCAGTGACACGGAAAGCATTAATAGTACTAAATTTGGGCACTAGAAGTTTTAGAAGTCATTAAATCTTTTGGGAGACGAGTTAAAATGTCAGTGGCTTTTCAGTCAGGTATTTTCAGAGAAAGGTTAAGAGGTTTTATTCCAGACTATTGTGTTTATAAATCCATGAATACTTATTTGTTTTGCATTTTTATTCAAATTGCTTAATATAGAGAAAGCAGAGGAGATTTTTCTCTTTAATGTTGATTTTTGTACATATTATTCTGACCCAATGCAAAGTCAGTGTTTCCCACTAGAAATAACTGTGTGAATGCATTCTAAACACATAAATTCTTTATTACTGTAATCTGAACTGCAAGATTTCTGGTGTTATAAACAAAGACCTAGCACTTTGCAAACTACACACAACACTGTATTTTAGCTGACTTAAAAAAACCTTTCATGAAGTCTGAAAACAATGATAGCTATTTCTGAAAAGATTTACCAATTTGTCGTTTGTTTTCATTTCTGAGTTCATTTTCTGATCTTGAAACCTTGTGTGCTTCAGCTAAAGTTGGAAATAAAAAAATGACTTGTTTATCCAATTAGGTATTTTTGACCATACTTTTGTATATATATGAGTTCAGATTTTTAAAAAATCCAACCTTGTAAATGTAAACCACAAGTTTAACTCATAAAAGGAAAAAATATAATTTAGAATATACACTTGACTTTAAAAAGACATATACATAATCCAGGTCTGTACTGACCAGTCTACCAATAATGGACAGCAGGAAAATTCCTACATGTAACCCTTTGAAAGGGCACTTCCTATGTGATGGAAGAAAGTAAGCTATATGAAGATTATGCAAAGCTACCTCGTCTGTGCTCTTGATTCTCTAATGATTTCTGGCTAGCAGACACCAAAGGTCTGGTTGGTACAGGACTCCTCCTCCCAACTGGTGCCTGAGTAGGTAAGTGGGCTGAAGCTGTTTGTACTGCTTGTTCCATGGTGGGGCTCCTTCTCAGATGATCTAGCTGAGGGCTTGAACGACCTGGGAAACAAAACAAAACCAAAGCCTAAAGAGTTATTTCTCATCTATAAATTTGAGTTACTGGTCTCAACCCATCTAGACTGACAGGTTATCTTCCTTACCAGTCACGACAGCTGTGTCCAAAGAAGAAATAAATATTTCTGCACCCTGAAATCCACTAATCCAGAATGAAGGATATTTAGACTGAGGGAGGGGAAATTGCTAAGAGCAAAAAAATGCATAGGACAATTAATCCCTACCAACCCATCTATGATGTGCATTTAGCTGTGGAATGAATTTTCTTGATAGACTGGAGATAAAAATACTCTTTGTGCTTCCCTGGAAAGTCAAGTGGAAAGTGACTGCTCCCAAAGGCAGAGATACAGTTACAATCCTGAAATTTCATTTCATCTACTGCACTCTGTTACATGATCACCACAAAACAAATGAAAAACTGGAGGCCAGTGCCAGGCATAACGCAGATGAAGGAGCTAAGAAAGGCTTCCCCACAAAGAGATGTTCATATATTTCAATTTGCAGCATGAGTGACTGGAGACAGAAGCACGCGTACAATGGAGACATTTCATCCAGTCAGACAAGTTTATGACACCATAGAGTAAGTCTACTTCAGGAAGTAAAAGAACAGAATAATGTCACAACCCATAAGAAAAAACCCTAAACAAAACAAAACCCAAACAAACAAACAAAAAAACCCAACCAAACACCACAAAACAAAAACAACTAAAACCAATCACACCACACTTTCAATCTACAAAGATAACAAATATTTTTAAAAGCAAACACACACAGAAGAAAACCAAACTTTTTGGTGCCCCACAGGAAATTTTGTGGTAGAATGCATCTTCATCTGGAGCACACGTCATATGTTAAGTCCAAGTACCATATGGATTTTAAGTTCACCTACAGAAACCAAGTTACACTTCCAACAAAGAAACAGTAAGTGGTCAGCATACTTCTCCCCCCTTCAATTAATGCAACAAAGTAGAACCTATTTATTTTTTGGTAATCCACTCATTGTATCCTAAAAAGCAGTCCTAATTAGAATACAAATCTCAACTAGAATTTAGGAAAAAAAACTCTTTACTAGAAACAAAGTGTTTTGCCTTTTATCATGACTGCATAAACTTAAAAATAGCATTAGGAATATATATGAGCACACATTACTTGCAGCAATGAAGAGTGGAAGAGCAGGAAATAATGTCTTTTGAGGAGCAATCTTAACACATTTGCATGGAAAATGAGGGTAAAGGTGCTCAACCCTTAGTTTATTTTTTCTCACTCAAAAGCATCAGGAATTTCCCTTTTGCTTCTACTTTTTCTTTCCCCCCCAATATGACATAAACTAACCATACAGTTTCTGTTACTATTAAGCTAACTTAGCTGTCATGTCACTGTCTCTACAGGCCATCAGGTTTGCAGATAACATTACAAATGTAAAAAAACCCAACTGCATTAGGAATGAAGTTTTTAAAAGTGTAGGCTGAAGGACTTCAAAATTCAATCAGCATAAATCACCTAGAGTTTTGTCATGCTATCAATAAAATTAGATACTGAGTTTACATATGCACCTATTTGATAACACTGTCCAACTGCAATAGGTCCTGCTCCTCAATAGAGATACTTTAAGGATAACAACAAATGGGTTGCTAACAGTTACAGATGCAGCATGCCAAGATGTAGGAAAACACATTGAAAGAGCAAGTATAGAGCCCCTCAGTGCTTTCTGGTTTTAATACTGAGTGCTTTCCTGACACCATTCAGCTCTTTGTTTAGCATTTCTGGGAACCACCTAAGTCACAGGGGCACAATTGGTCAAAATAGTTCAGAGAGGTATTAAAAAAGATTTACCTTGAGACATCTGTGTTTTCAGTGATCTTGCATCTGTTGTAAATGCAGAACCAACTGCAGTGCTTTGGGACATGCCAGCACTGGCTGAAGAGTCTGTTCCAAAAGATGTTAAAGAACCTCCTGCTTTGAAAGAAGTAACATAGTTGTAAAACTTGGTTTCGAATATTTTTTTTTCCTTAATTAGCATTAAATGATTACTGAAGCTGTATTAGGCATTTATTCTAGAACACATGTGAAGTCTGTCCTTCCTATACACCCTAAGTTCAACATAATATGTATTTGTAGTAACTTGGTAAGACTGTAATATCTTGCTACTTTTTACTTAAAAGAAAAAAAATAAGGAGCACTGCTATATTTAGTGTCAGTAGTACTAACATAGCATAGTCACGGCAGCATTTACAGAGTAATAAACAAATGTTACTGGTATCTATTTCCACTTGACATCTTTTAAACAAAACTGTGACTGTCACATCTTCTTAACTGGTATCAAATTATGGTCAGCTCTACAGCCTTCCCTTCACATGGCTAACATTGTCAGTACCGGAAGGAACACCAATACCCACAGGAGTTACAAGAATCTAAATTCCCATGTGAAAAACTAAAAGGTGAAATAAAACATTTTAAGGGAGGAATGAAAGTTGGTTAATGAGTCTCAGAGAGCATTATCTGCAGTGTAAAGGAGCAATTAACCTGTGCAGCTCATAAATACCTCTAGTGTGTACTTCATGCAAAGCTAACATCTCACAAATAGCCAGAGGACTGTGCTGGCACATGAACACTGAATAATCCAAACCCTTGGGTAAGGTACACACCACCTGGTCAACCTGGGATAGTAGATGTTCATACCACAGCTATGGGGCTTTTGTGAAGCAGCTGCCTCTACCACTTGTGAAATATAATGAATACATGATTAATGTAATGAATACATATGAAACAGACTAAAGGAACCTTTCCCCACTTGTCCCTCTAAGATAGGGTATGTATTTCTCAATCATAATTGCTTTGATTTGAGCTGCAATGACTTACGGAAAACCCTACACTTTTGAGCTAACCGAGGGACTGATAAGGATTGAAGACTTTGGATTTACCCTTAGGATAGGATGTTGATGGAATTATAAGCACTGACTACTGTCTGTGCACACAGATGCAACTTTGCTAATAGGAAACCACCAAATAATAAAAATGAACATACCAACTCCAACAGCACCAAACTGCTGCCCCACCAGCGGGCTTGGGCTAAACTGACTGTATGCAGGCATTCTGCCAAAAGGACCATAGGACCCCACAGACTGGAATGAAGATGTAGTTGAAGATCCTAGTGAAGACTAAAGATAAAACAGGCTTGGAGAAATTCACATTTACACACACACACAAAAAAAGGCAAGAAATAGTTCTGCAAAGCAAAAAAAATGTAGAAACTCTAAAGCTATTTGTCAAATTTACCCTAACATCCCAAATTTTGTCTAATACATGCACAAGACCTTAAAATTCATAAAGTTGCGGGGGGAAGAACTCACAAACATGTATACAGTTTAGAAAGCACTTTTACCCTTCTGACACCACAAACTTGTGAAAACAGTACCATAAAATTTTGGAAACTTTTCCCTAGAAGCTCAGATACTGGATTCTTTTGTCAAACACGTACACAGTTTTGTTGGCAAACTTGGAAAGTGTCATGTATTTTTCTTTGAAGTTTCAGAAACCACACTAACAATGAAAGACCCAAACATACTGGAGGATGGCATTATTATTAGTTAGTATTATTATTATTGGTTAGTAGCAATGCAGTTTCACAGTTCTACACTACCACTGACAGAAGATGCATCAAATTTAGCAAGAGACCTTAAAGGATTGCAAGGGTGCACTGTGCTAGAGTTAAGACTTCAACCTTGACTTTCTCAGTGAAATGCATGATTCAAAAAGAACAACTTTCCAGAGTTCTTTACATTGGGTTACAAGCTTCACAGCAACGATCATTTTCATTTTTAAACACTCAGGAGAGCACTTAAAGCTACTGGGTTTTATCTCCTGCAACAAACATCTAAAAATAGGGTTTGAGTTACCTGAACAATAGCAGGATCCTGTGGCAAAGAACACTGAGGCTTTGGAGGCTCACAGACAGTTAGGTCTTTAATGTCACTGCCACGGAATATAATATACTCAAAGACTTCATCACGAGGTGGTATAGGCCTATCAGTTGGTCTGTCTTCTGTGCCAAATGAGCGAACTGCAAAATTGGGAAAGGAAGGGCAAAAGATAAAAACGTTCCACATTCAACAAAAAGGTTTTCAATACAGTGCAGAGACCGAGAGCTTTAACTGAAAAGAATAAAATTTTGTTGGGGGAAAAAAAAAAAAGCTTATTAAGCAGGCAGCATATTCTTCTGACATTATCAACTGCTCAGACTTAAGCGATTTGATCTTACAAATTTCAACCAGAAATCAATCAGAAAGACATATCTGCTATTCCCATCTGAGACATCACTCCTTATCACTCGCATGTTGAGTATTTCAACTTTTTTTGGTGAGGATAAGGGGAAGCAGCAAAGCAGACTTTTGCTAAATTAACCCTTTCTGGACACTATAGCAACAGAAACACCAACAAAGGCTGGCCAGTCCTGTGGATCAAGGACTGCATCAGTTTACATACTTCATATTCTGCACTTTCAAATCAGGGAAAAAAAAGATAATAGTACTAGAAACTAGAATATTAAAAATTACCAAAAGCAAAGTATTTCTCAATAGATTCAAGGTCTGAATCAAGATGGTGATATGTATACACAAGTTTCACTCAGCAAAACGCATTCTTCTTGATAGTGTAAGGTTCACACGATCTCTGTCAAATTAAGTAAACTCTTTGGGGAATAACTGCACTCCTATGGAAACCTGCATAGCATGCAATATAGCAAGCCATTAAACTTATTTGTATGCCTGGATTCACAGTTTTCAGATTTCATAGCAATGAAACTTAGCATGCTGCTCTCTTTGCACCCCATATAATCACTACCACTGTATATGATTATATTTTAAATTAATATTTCCTTTTACGCTCATTACCACTCAAAAGGTTGGTGGTCTTAAAGTGAAACAAACAAAATCTGAAGAGATGTGTCTCCAAAGCTAGTTTTGTAAGCAGAAACTAAACAGTGAATTAAAACCAGAGAGAGGAAAAAAAAAAAAATCACAATTGCATTACATTGAACATCAACACACAGCAGCATTAACAGTTCCTTGTAACCATCTTTGCTCTAGCCCTTTAAGATGTTTTTGTCTGCTTTGTAAGATACTGTAAGATACAGGTTGTGCTGAGAAAATGTTTGTATTTTGCTTTAATTTACCAGAATTAGTTTTCCCTCCATTTTCAGATGCATCAACAATTTGGAGACATCATTAGGCACTTATTTGCAGCCACAAAACCATTAGTCAAGAAAAGTAGTTTCCTGTAGAGCTGTGATACTGAGTCATTTCTCAGGCTGCATCAATGATCTTCCATCACTGTTGTTTCTTCTAGTACTGCATAAACAGAGCTTATCAGTCAAATATTACAAATCTTTTTGAGAAGCATAATTCAGAGGTAAAGAGATCAACTCAACACTACACTGAAAGGTGAACATTAAGTAGTTACAAGTATGAACAAAATAATCCTATCATCTACTGAGCTGAATTTAAGCAACTTTTCTATTTCTGTGAATCCGAAAGCTTGCTCTGATGGGTACTATAAAACATAAGTGCTGTACAAAGGCATACATTAAGTGAATTTCAGTCTTGATTACAAGATAAATGTCTTCTTTCTCTACAGAAAAAAAAGAGATAACTGCAGCTTAAGAATTTGCAGAAATTAACTTGAAGTTGTACACAATAGCCTAACAATGTTATCAAGTGATCATGTGCATTACTCTAATTCATTCTGTTGCTTTCTATTCATTGAGCTTGTCTACTTCACTGTCTTGAACAAGGATCCACTTTCACTTCCTGGCCATCCTACACTCTATTAGAAAGCTTGGCTCTTCAATCCATTGTTCCTGCTGTCTTGGTAAGTAAAGCCAAAGTTGGTTTTTACATGGGTTCTCTCTATTTCACACTGAAATGGTTGCTCTAGTAACCATTTTGTCTAGAAAGGTGATCACTAAGTTACTCAAGTATTTTTCTGTCTAGATAAAGTGAAGGAAATAAACAGTACAACACTGCAAAAAGGGTAGTAAGCTGGGGGAGCACATCTCACCTTTACATAGAAATATAAATCTGATGAACTATGGAAGAAATTTGCTTTGAAAGTACTTCTTTTGAGTCAGAGCTATGCTGCAAGGATAAATATTTTACTATTAATGCCAGCATTACAAGACACATATATGAACAGTTTTAACACCTGGTGATTACCTTTCTCCATTCTAAACCAATCAAAAAAAAAAAAAGTGAATAACCTAGACACCTTAAAGAGGCAAAGGGATTTTACTCTATGTCCAAAAGAATTTGTCCTTCTCCCCATCATAAAGTTATGAAAACATCCAAAGGAAGTATTTTCGATACCGAAAATTAGAATTTATCTTTAAGAAACTCATCTCGCTATGCAACCAGATCAAGACACTGATATGGTCATCAGTGGTTTTTCAACAAAACACATCAAGAGTTGCTACAGATCATTTGGGTTTTTCTCTACCTTTCCACTGACCCCAACCAGTTTTAGTGCAACTTTCTGCAAAATACGAAGACAATTTTATCCAATGAAGATTAGCTCTGCTGGAGAGGGGTAAGCACACTCCTCTGATCTGGGGTTTGACCTTCTGCCCTCAGCCCAAAT
This sequence comes from Chloroceryle aenea, assembly GCA_013399075.1. Taxonomy (NCBI): domain Eukaryota; kingdom Metazoa; phylum Chordata; class Aves; order Coraciiformes; family Cerylidae; genus Chloroceryle; species Chloroceryle aenea. The sequence goes on from VWZY01007930.1 coordinate 114,880, forward strand.
TAACCAAAATACCCATCCCCAAGTCTAACCTCCTTCTAAAGCAAGGAACCAGAACTGTATGTGAGGCAGTCTAAGAATGCAGTTTAGGATGTGGGCTACTCAATGTTTTTGCACTGTCTACCCCAGCTAGATCCCTCAGATAGTAGTATAACAAAGTGTTGAATGTGACTTCCAGCATTTTGCAGAGGGATAGCTATCTTTAGTTTCTTCTTTCCTAGATGGATTAGGATTTAACATAACCTGAGCCAATTAAACTAAAAAGTCTAATGTTAAAGATGACCAGTACAATAGAATTTTAGAAAGAAATAGTTTTTAACATAGTTTTGCATAATCAGAAACATTAAGTTGCCAGAGTATCATAAAGACAAGGCACTGAAGCATCAGCAGTTTTAAGAGCTCTGTCTCTGTCTTTTGGGAGATTTCCTCAAGAACAAGGTGCAGTGGTTCATATACAGTGAAACACTGAAGTGAGAGGAAATGAAATTTTTTGTTGTTGTTGTTTGGTTGTTTTTGTTTTGGGTTTTGTTTTTTTTTTTTTAGGAGCTAAACTTGCTTAGGGACTTGCAAACAAAAATGCAACCATCATTTTACAGGCAAACTTATTTTTTGTCAGTGGAAATACACACAATAAAGTAGCCAACTAGAAATCAAGCAACACTGTTGAGACTAACAAGAGTCACTTATGTGACTTGATGCCCAAGTAGCTCCACCAGTTTCATATTAAAGTGCTGTAGGCAAATTTCTGTACAGATTTTGACTGACCTCAATGTTACTCCTATACTACTTTTTATTGTATATTACTATATTATATTATTATACCATTCAAGGGAAACAACACAACTTTCCCTATCAGTTAACAGAAATTACTATCTATTAACACAGAAGAAGATTGTGTTAATCAGAAGTCAAGCAATATATTCTATTAGCAAAAAAGGACTCTGTTCCCATACATTGTGAACTACAGCAGATACACAGTTCTGTCTCTGTAGGCAGCAGTGACACAATCTTACCAGCCTTACTTCATACACAGCACACATACACACAAACCAGACTTCTTTTCACTCTTCAAGCACCCATGAGAAGAATGACGAAAGCGAGACCACCACTCCCAGAACAAGTCATTTCAATTGCCATCTTTCTTCAAAACATTATAAGCCTTTCCTGGAAAACATGGTTAGATGCCTGTGCTATTACAGGAAAAGTATTCATGTGAAGGCACCCAGTTGTGGCAGACTCAACCCTTCAGAACAGTTAACTCAGTCTGCATTCCCTTATATGTAGGGGTGGTGAGTTAACAGGGAGATAGATGTGAAGGAAGTAGTCAGGACTGGGCTTTGACAAGAGGGATCTTTCTGCTGTGACATACTACTCACAGTTGGTTTGGCACCCATTCCCTAAAACTCAAGGCACGGACAGAGCATGTCACTTCACTGACGAAAAAATAACTTCGTAAAAAAAAAAATAGTAAAAATGTAACACTTCCCGTTCCTGCTCCCACCCCTGAACTATAAGAAATGTGCAAGTCCTTACAGGAACTTAACTTTTTTCTGTCTGTACTTCTGACTTTCACCCAATTTTGTGTAGAAGTCTAACAGAGTAAAGTTTTCTGTTTAATGTGTTGTTAGACCATGGAAAACACTACCATAAATGGCTCAAAATGCCAGAAGTGTAACTGCTGAAAGCTACTTAATTCATATCTATTAACTATAATGGTTCCAAATGCAACTCTCAATGGTCCAACAGCTGATATGTGAAAACATGTATTATACCAGGGAGACCGCATATAATTTTCTATTTCTTACCCTCACATGCCTAAGGATTCCCTACTGCTGGCAGGGAAAAAAGCATTTTCTGACCCAATATGGTTGTTCCAACTCAAGCTTACCTACATAAAAATCTGTCTTTCTAAATAAGCTCCTTGAAATAGGAAGACATTAGGTATTAGTAGTGTGAAAGAGCACATCTAGTTTTCAATGCTGCAACATGTAAGATCAGGCACAATCCATCGTGATTATCCTGTAGCTGCTCCAGGTGGGGCAGCAATCACTTCACAACAAGAAAATTTTACTCCTAACTGGAGCTTTCAAACCCTCTATTCTTGTTTGGACTTCATGAGGTTTTAAAAATTGAGTACAAAATAGACGTATTAACTAGAAGGACATTCCAGGTTAATTAAGCTTGAAACTTGACAATAAGAGTGGGTTGTGTTTGGTTCCAAACTCTAAAAAGCTGGCGATCTGAAGAAAATAGATACATCAATAACATATAAAAGCCTCAAATACTTGTATGGCACACTTAATAACCGGGAACTGACATAGATGGGAGTTTTCCCTGCTATTTAAATATCAATATACTTTTAACACTTTGTGAAACGATTCATTGCTTTCCCTTATCACACTCCAGCTTAGGATAAAAATGTAATGCTCAATATTCAAACAGTTGATAACTTCTTTAACTTCTGACAACTTTTGCTATTACAGCTTTGTAAATAAAATGCTGATTAGAGAACTATAGGTGATTACCCCTCAGTAACTGAAGACTACAATCAGTATCCTGTTAGCCACCCCAAAAATCACATTTCTGTCTAAAATGACAGTAGTTTTAAGATACATGAAGGCATTCCACACATACAACTTCATAAGATTAATCTCAGACTTGAGTTTAGCCCACAGAAGTCCTACTGGTACGCACACCTGGGGCTATTCAAGAACGGATCCTGTCTCTATTTTTGCACTTTATGTCACAAACAATTTCAGTGATTTTGGTTAGGAAACTAATAATGGTAGATTGCCTTGCACTCAATCCAGGTAACTGTGACGTGAAGCCAGCTACGCAGTGGAGCAACTGAAAACATCAACAAATCTTTTGGGGCTTTTTCTGTTTCTTTCTGGCAGAAAATTTGACATTTGTGGTAAAGGTCTATAGTAAACAGTTCTGGTTTAACTTCTGGACTCCCCACAGAAAGAAGAGATAACTATTACCTGAACAACATATTTACAGCTACAGACAGTTCAGAATAAAGATCTGCTTCCTTCACATACAGATATGGCCATAATTTGCCATGCTTGTCCCCTTACATATATGCTATGATACCATCTTTTCTTGGCCTAAGCCTTCATTTACATAGAAGCCTGAATACTCTAGAGTTGGGCATTTGATTCATGAACACAGTGAACAGTTTTACAGTCTAATACGGTTATCAGCTTTCAGATTAATCCCAAGATTTTGGGTTCTAGGTGGTCTAGAAATACTGGTTTATTCTCTTCTGAATCATGACACTGTTATTACAAAACACACATTCTTCAGATAACTCAGCCAAGTTTTAGTAAAGCAAATTTAATGGTTTAGATTTACATTTCTGATGACAACTATGGGAAGAGCGTATCTTCAATTTGTAACTGATCTATCTCAAATATGCTCACTCTAGCAGATATGTCATAACATGACTTAGCCACTCTTGAGAAGTCATGCAAAATTGTCTTGGCCAGCACTAGATAGGTCTAATTTGGAGCAAGGCTATCACAAGCTCCTCAAGGATGGGATTCTTGCAAGTGCTTCTGTACAAACCTTAACAATCATAGCATGCAACTGCAATTTCTAAACATTTATTTTAATCACAGTGCTCAGCTTTTTCTCATACAAACAAATACTAGCTGTCCTCTTTAAACAGATAATGCAATCCCAGCAAGGTAATTTAACCTAAAGGCAACTTTAGACATAAGCAAAACTCACATAGTGACAGCGAAATGACCCATAAATGAACTATGAAAGCTTGGGACCAAGCCTACTATAAGATTGTTCAAAGCATATATGTAAGAATTTACAAAACAAAGCAATTTATTTCTTAAATAACAACTGTCGGGGGGAGGAGGGGAAGAAGAGGGCCTTAAAGTGACAAAGCACATGAACAGTAACTAACAGGAAGGCAAACGGGAGATGAAAGCAAACAAACTGCTACATGGTATTAACTCTGACACAGTCCAGCTATGCAAAATGCGAGACCGGCGTTATGCTCGAACGCTAAGCCCATCATAACAAACAGGAACTGAAGATCAGAATACTCCAAGTCTCAAATATTTAACTTACAAGAGAAGCAAATTTCTCCCCTTACCTAATGGCTGCAAAACACCCCTAGTTTTTTTATACCTATCTAGATTATTCAGCGAGACTTTACTGAGTCAAGAAGAGAAGAATACCATTGAGTTTTACAGAATTTGTTATAAAGAAGCTATTTAAAAAGTCTGTCTTTATGTTTTAGCTGAGCATTAGAAATTCATTGCCATAGCTCGTATACCTGGGTTAAGAGGGCGTTATCAAGCACAGGAGACAGGTAAATCCTTCAGACAGGCGGTTACAAAGATCCTCCTTTTTACTCCCCAATCTGTCTTTTCTCAGCAACCATATGTTCCTGACTTCCTTACATATACACACGCACACATATATACATTCTCCGGTCAGTATCTCTCGCCAGCGTCTGTTTTCCATTTCCATTTATACAGGGCCATACAGCTACCTCTGAAATGAGGAGCTCAAGACCAGCGTTCTGTGTTGATAACTTAGCAGTCACAAGATCCCCTTCAGACCCGAGCTGTCTCCTACCCCAGGATGCAAAAGAGTTCGTTCGTACGCGGCCCTGTACCCTGTAGATCCGGAATTCTTACGATGCAATCAAATCCTCCTTCCAGCCTCCCCCTCCTACTCCCTTTTACGCCCCAATTCTGGAACACTTCCATCGCTAAAGGCTTCATACTTTTACTCTATTCAGGACTCCTTTGAGCCACCCCTTAAGACTTAAGTTCCTAACTCCTTTTCGCGACGGCCCCTTCGCGGCCGCTCCGAGGTCTCCATACTCCTCCCGAAGCCGGGGGAGCAGCGGACGCGGAGGGAGTAGGGGCCCCCGCAGCGCTGCCGCTCTCCCAACCCCTTGCTCCCCGCCACCTCCACCCTGAAGCGTCGCGGGTCGCCACAGCTCCGCTGAGAGACGCTCCGTCGGGCAGGATGGCGGGAGGACGCGCCTCCGGCCGAAACTACGCGGGCTCTTACCAAAGCTCCGCCAAGCGCCCTCGCAGCTGCTGCCGGGCCCTTGCAGGCTGTAGGCCTCCCCCTCACACCCCGGGCCTCCTCCTCGCTACAACGCTACGGACAACTCTACCGCTACGTCAGGTTCTTGCTCAATCCCCGACGGGCCCCCAACGGTCCCTACGTCAACACCGCACGCACGGCGGTCCCGATCCCCTCCTGCCCCCTCCCCGAGGCATTGCTGGGCCGCCAGGGCCTCGTCCTCTGCTCAGCCAGGTCCTTACCCTTAGCCAGCGCCACAGTAGAGTTTTCGGTGTCGATGGTGTACAAGATCCCTTCATAGCGGATCTCGGCCTTGGAGATAAGGCTGATCTTGCTCCCGATGTAGGGCGTCCCCCCGCTCATCGTGCTGGCTTCTCGGTCAGGGACACCCCCCCTCCCCCC
>VWZY01007930.1:136714-164469 GCA_013399075.1 Chloroceryle aenea
CCCCCTTGTTGTTGTTCTAGTTCATGAACCCAGGGGGTCAGCACAAACATAAGGAACAAAATAATGTCTCCATGTTTTGGGTTCTGATGCTTGACTCCAGCGATTCTGTAGCGTCCTAGAACTGTGGTGGTAGAGAATGCTCTGCCTTTGTTGGATGACTTGCTAGAGATTCTGCCTTCAGTTGTTTTCTGCAGTTATGTGCAAATCTCAAGTTTTTAAAGGGTTAGCACTTTGGCTCAATTTAGTTTTATTTTTACCAGAGTGAATAAGATCACATCCCTGACGTACAAATTGCTTGGCATCAGCCGTTTCAGTGCATGTCCCAGATGAACTGTAATCAAAAGAATTGAGAGGTTGTCAGGAGGTATATGAAGTTTCTCCATGTATTCTTCAGAAGTTTAACAGAATATAAAGTATCAGAAGACAAGTCTGATAATGGGGTGTGTTGATACCTTAATAATAGCTAGGGCTACTGGTCACACCTATAAAAAAGTTTGAATACATTAGTTACTCTAAACTCATGTAGGTTGACCTTGGCTGGATGGCATGTTCNTGTTAGTTACAAAATTCAAGTGCTGCTGTACACAAAGAATATCAAGTGAGTATCATCCAGCCTGGCCCATAATATTTTATTATGGAGTATCTGTTATCAGAACTTAGACATGAAGTGAAATAGAGTACATTGGAATTTTCATAAGAATGCTGCTGAAAATGGATTTTGTCTTATCGAGTTTACTAATGTTTTTGTTTCAAGCTTGATTAAAAATGTGTTTTCCAGTATTGAGTTGCTTTGTACATTTTTATCGAAAAGAAAGGTAGTATAAAGTTTTGCATAAGGTTTGATGATTTAGTCCAAATATTGAGGCATGTAAGTGGGCTATTTAACAATTGTTCTGCTACAGATATGATTGCCAGGCACTTGAATTTTGTTTCCATTGTGTAAATAGTCCAGTCAATATATGTATGAATTTTTAAGAAAATGACAATTATTTTCTAGCTTTGTTTTTTTTCCTTGATTTATACATTTTTCTAACTTCTATTATTCAGAATTTCAAGTTCATGAAGTAAACATTACTGATTTGTTTTCTGTGTTTTGATATGTACCTTCTGTCAAATTTAACCTTGCCATCCCTCTTTAAAATTAAAAGTCATTTGAACTTGTGAAAAGTGCTGAGTCACCTGCTGTGGAGGTGGCTGTGTTTTTGCTATGAAATATGCTCAATGAAGGCAATGGCAGCTTAGTCTTTTCCATCACATGAAATCTTGAGAACAGTTCTGAACTTGGCAGACATTTCACAAGCTTCTGCTCTTGCTAAAGCAGAGCCTTTCAAGTCTGAGACAGTTCTGGTAACATGCTATGCCTGTGTTTTCAGTGGTATTTGTATTTTTATGTCATCTTTTTTTTTGTCTCATGTATTGATTTAAAAAAAAAAATATTTTTTTTTTACTGGTTTTCACACCCTTTCTGCTTTTCTGGCAAATGTTTCATTTACTTTTTGTGGAAATTTTAGGCAAATACAGGTTTGAGGTGCATTACCATTATTATCAAGTAAGCTATTCTATGCTATTTCTTTTGTATAGATGTTTTTTGGGCTTCTTATGCAATATTCTGGAGGAGACATTTTTGTTAGGGTGGGTAGGATGGAAGGTTAGAGAAATGGGGGGAAAAAAAAAAAGTCCTGACTGTGCTTTAACTAAAGAACCATTTTCCTTCCTAGCCTTCATGGTGAGTGAATCTTCTCCATTTATCACAAAATAAGTTCTTCCTACTTTGAAATTCCACTGTTTACACTTTCAGAGCATTAACATTTAAAAAACTTATTAGAAAACACTCAAACATTAGTAAGACTGTAAAATTAAACATGTAAAGACTAGGAAATGCTATAAAGAAGATTCTTGAACAGTCTAGTCATGGCTCCCATGAGTATATGCACTGTGCTGCGTGACCACGTACTACTGTTATTTTTAATTTCTAGATTGTGTAGGCTGGACAGGCTTAATTAATGAAGAATTAAGTAGTGCTTTTTCACCAGTGGGTTACTTCAGGTTTATTTGCTGCAGGCTTTAAAACATGCTGACCCCTCCCTTCTCTCTCACCCCACCACCCCTCGGTGGATTTAATAACTAAGCAGGGTTTTTTTTGTGGAGCTTATCCCTATAACAACTTTCTCAACAATGCAGTTAAGGGATTATTAGCCTCCTTATAAATAGAAAACAGAACCTAATTGTATCTATATTAAATACTAAATTATAAATACTGGTTAATTTTTTGTTTGGTTTGACTTTGTTTTTTTAGTTGCAGCCATAATGACTCCAGGTCACAAACCCCACATTTCAAGATGTGCAATCAAAAATACATGGCATAAGAGTATTGTTTGTAATAAAATATCTATATTTGCGTGTAGCACAAGCACTGAGCAATTGAAGCAGGGGTAAAATCTAATTGTGGCACCAAATTTCAGTTGCTTGGTATCCACCAGATACTTTGGATGAATCCTAGTGATTATGGATGGACCATCCATTTCACCAGGGAATGAGAAAGTACTTTGATAATGGATTATATGAGTATTTGTTTAGACCAACAGCATGCTGAGACTTCAGAGGTAGGGTTTTTAGACTNGGATGGCATGTTCCCAGCAATGCCACTGTCTCTCCCCTCTTCCTCAACTGGACAGAGGAAGAAAAAAATATAACAAAAGGCGTATGGGTCGGGATAAGGACAGGTAGAGATCACTCACCAATTGTCATGATGGGAAAAGTGGACTTGATTTGGGGAAATTAGATAAAATAATTATCAAGTGAATCAGAGTAGGATAATGAGAAATAAACCCAAATTTTAAAAAAACCTCCCCCTTCACCCCTCCCTTCTTCCCGAGTTTAACTTCACTCCTGATTTCTCTACTCCCTCCCTTTCAGTGGCACAGGGATATGGGGAATGGGGGTTGTGGTCCGTTCATCACATGTCTCTGCCGCTTCTTCCTTCTTGCGGGGGGCCAGAACAGGGAGGACTCTTCCCCTGCTCCAGCGTCAGGTCCCTCCAATGGGAGAAAATCCTTCACAAAACTTTTCCAACATCAGTCATTCCCACAGGCTGCAGTTCTTCACCAACTGCTCCCGTGTGGTTCCCTTCCACAGGGTGTGTAGTCCTTCAGAAACAGACTACCCCAGTGTGGATTCCCCCACAGGCTCACGAGTCCTGCCAGCAAACCTGCTGCAGTGTGGACTCCTCTCTCTCTCTCTCCCTTTCCCTCCAAGTCCAGAGGTCCTGCCAAGAGTCTGCTCCAGCACTGGCTTCCCACGGGATCACAGCCTCCTTCAGGCATCCACCTGCTCCGGTGTGGGGTCCCGCACAGGCGGATGTCTGCTCCACCGTTAACCTCCGTCGGCTGTAGGGGCACGTGTTTGTCCAAATGCTATTGGCATATTTTCTTTCTTACTTTTATGATTAATAATGGCCGAGTTTATTGACAGGACCGATCATGAAAAACATGTGCAACATACTTGTCAAAAGTAAGCTTTCTTTGTTTGTAGTGCAGAGGCACTCTTGCTGATACCCCGAGTGTTCAGCAGTAGGTGGTACTATGGTACAAAATACATCACAAACCTGTTCCCAAGGATTTACATACATCTCTGTACTAACCTGTGGCAGTTTAAATTGTCTTGATTTTATAAAGCTGTGAATACACAGTGCAGTCCCTAAAGTTGGTGTAGTCTTGCCTTGGCAGTGACAAATAATCCCTGGATATTTTAGCATATTTTCTCCATATTCAAGTGGTCTGATTTTTGAAATGCAGCCTTGTATATTCCTATGAATATAGAGGCAGCTTGTTTGTGCACAGCAGGTTCATTGTGATTTGCTCTTGTTTATGCCTCAAGCTTTGCCTCTCTGATTGTATGTCCAGAGCTCTGAGGAGAAGGTCTTTGTAGGAAAGTGAAGGTGTAATTATTTAGGGAGTGAATTTGCAGGAGGCAGAGTAATTCCACATGGACTTCTTCCATGAACAATTCTCGTGTGCTGACTACATTTCTAGAAATGACTTGTTGCACCCTGAAACTGGAGTCACTTGCAAGTTATCCGCATGACTTGTGCAGGCAGAATGAACATTTGGAACATCCCACTGCCAAGCTGGCCAAATGTGAGCCAGGTATGTTTTGAGATCCTTACTGCCCCAGTAGCACTGTGCTCTGCTCCACTTAAAATATCTAATATCCCTGTGTGGACAGAGACAGCTCATGTCTCTATACAAGAGGCTAGTTAAAATTCTCAAGTGTCCCTATGGAGATTGGTAGTGGATCATATACTGTATTCCTTCATGTTCTAGTTTCCTGTTTGTCAGTGACTTAAGTGCAGTGAAAAAGCTTCCTAAACATCACTTTCATGTTTTTAGGAAATACAAAAATACATAATGTGCCTAAACAGAAATAATAGTTACATTTGAAAATGCATTCCTTTCTAAGCCTCTCGATAATTTTCAAGTATAGTAGCATCATGCCAAACTGTGGCAGTTTCTCTTTAAAAAACATTATATATTCTTTTAGGTTGTTCCAGTAGGAGCTCAACACTTTGGGTTATGTTTTATTTTGTTGTTTTTATTTTTATATATAGTGTTGATATTTTTTGTTTTCTTTTTGATGGATTTCACATGAGATCTGCTTACAGCTTTACTTTCATAGAAAACACAGCTATTTGTGTTTGTGCCAGTTCTTGAAATATTTGTGTTGGAAGTCCTTATAGTGTCTTCTGGCAACTTGTAGCTGTCATTTGAAGATCATTTCCATGATACTTAAGAATTTCTCTAGGCTAGTTCCTTGTTACGTTTCTCATCCACTCACTTAATTCTTACTTTTTTAACATCTATGAGTTTTGGAACCACGTTAATAAACTGTTGTGTTGCTTTGATTGCAGCTCTTTGGTAGTAAGGCTGTTCATATCCAAACATAAAAAAAGATTTTACTGCTGGTTTATATCAAAGACTTTTCTCACTATTGATTTTTAAAACCAAGGGTGAATTTAATCTTCATGTTGCACAGTTTGTTCATGTGGTCTGGCACGGTGGAATACATATTCTGTTGGATAATATGCTGTTATGAAACTGGAATTCTTTATTTCAGTTATGTGCAGGTTCTTTTTAGGTATGTTCCTGTGATGAATTCTGGGCATTTATTAGCTGAGTAGTTCTCTAGCTAGCAGTCTGAGAGATGTATTTGTGGATTTCTGTCTGCAGATCTTTCTTGGAACTGAGCAGCTGACAGAAGTTCGCCTGGTTATCTGCTTGCTTTCTAAATCCTCACCTCTGGAAGCACTTGGTGACAAGAAGGGGGCAGATAACTGCAGGCGTGCTGTATTTTTAGGTTGGAAATACTGGTTATAAGCAGATGGACAAGATACACAGTTTGTTTTTAAATGCAGACGTTGATCAGGAATTATGTTCATATTCAACCAGTATTTTAAGGAAACTGAAGCAAGTGATCTTTAAGTACCATACCACTTTTCTTCATTATAAAATCTGGAAAAGCTCTATGATCCTTCTTCCAAAAAGCAGACAATTCTATTTATTCATGATGATGCTGTTTACTGCCTCTAGGCTGTCTCAGTATGGAAGACATTTTAGTCAAGATTTTTAAAATCCTGAATGCTATCCAAAGGAAAAAAAAAATTGTTATGATGTCATGTAGATTTTTTTTTTTGGTACTTTTTCCCCCCAAGTACACAAGTACTTGTTATCCAGTATTTGTTACTGTTACCAGTACACTGGTGGTTTGAATGCCTGCCTGGGCCTTTGTTCCTTCTGGAGATCTCTAAGTATACTGGATATTCTTTGAGGAAGTATTTTATGTATGTTTAATAGACAATGTAAAAATTTAAGCTGTTCTTTATAGAGGTATTAACTATAGAGACATAACTTTACTGATTTTCCTTGATTTACAGTTTAATTTGTTTTATGTTCTGAAAAGCAATATTGCCCGTGATTTTTTACTCTAGCCACTTAGAAATTTTATCTTTTCTGTGTTTGAATGCAAATTCAATAAATGCAAGTTATGAGAGATCAGTGGGGCCTCTGTTTTTAATTGTTTTTAATAATGAGTGATTTTCATTTTGTCTTAGTTGCCTTTTTTTTGTGCTGCATTTCTTCTGTAATGGTATTTACATTCCTGTAGACTTACATAACAACTTTCCTAGAAACATTTTTTTATTCCTAAATCTTGTCCTTTTATATGATGGCAAGAGATTTCAATATCCCAGTTAGAGTAAATTACAAAAAAAAACAATAAATACTCTTGCTGCATGAGGCAAATTTACTGAGTGAAAGGCTGTAAGCTGATCATTTTCCTTTGTCTACATTCAACATTCCAGTTGCTGTCTGATTAGTGTGCATTCTATGACAAAGATTCTCCAGATGCTTAGACTGCATTTCTGTGCAAGTTAGTTTCTCCATAATTTAATCTAAAATCACTTTCAAAATATTTTTCTGCTCTTTAAATTTTCTGTCCATATTAATTTTCTTGAAGTAGTACTAGAATGGGCCATTAAATACCAAAAGGACCAAAATGTGTCACTTGCATTTATAAATTCAAATACTGATGAAATACTGATATGTAACTCTTGCATCAATCAATGCAACATCTTTTTTTTTACAGGTCACATCCTATTTTTTCTAATCTTTCCCACATTGCTGTATAAGAAATAACTTTTAGGGTAAATACTGCAGACATAACATTGAACATAAGGAAGGTCATTTTTGTGTTGTATGTGAATATTTGTTTAAGAACTTGTTACTGGTTTGAAGATTCTTTGTTGCATTAATAATGCTTATTTATGTAATTGCTGTTGTTAAGAAGTCAACTGTTAAGAAGTCTTGGAGATCAAGTTAACAAAGAGGAAAAAAGAATAAAATGCTTATTTTTTGTTTATTAGCAACCAGCTTCTGTAGCCACATCTACTGTCCGCTTAGGACTTCCAGTGCAAGCCAAAGTTGTTCAGTCAACTGCTACAGCTGTCAGTGCGACGTCCGCTGCCACTCTGCCAGGAGGCTCTATTCTTTCCCATACCACAGTAAGTAGTGAGAATATAAAAAGTAGAAGATAGGTGAAGAAAAGGATGTTTGTAATTATGTGTTGTTTCCAAAGTGAATTTTAATGTTCATACGTTTGCTTTTATTGCAAATGTAACCCTAGAAATTATTAATGAATGTGCAGTCAAACTGTGTTATGTAGGTGCTGAGTGTTAACCTAGATGTTATTCTTCACTGTTGTTTAGATGATAAATACTTGAGGGTAGTATAGATTATGTATTTTAAGGGGAAAAAAAAAATCCCAAACATCTGGTCTTATAAATACTGTTTCAGTAGTGGACCCACTGTACTATGTTTATCCCCTGTCAAGAGCTGTGATGTCTCTGTGTCGCCAGATCCATGACATCACCTGTGGCATCACGGTGCAGGTGCCTGGGTCAGCTTGTTTTACATTTGTGTGCCCAAGACAGGGCAAAGCTTTGCACTCAGGCTGGATTGGGAGGTCCTGGTAGCTTCTGCTCAGCATTTGTGCTGTCTGGCTGAGCTCTCTTGCAGTCCCATTCAGTGTGTCAGTCTGAGACTTTTTGGCACTTGAAAGGGTGGCACATTAGGTCAGATAAAGCGTGAGAGCTAATGGCGTGGGCAAGTGTGTGTGTACATGGTACTCTGTGCAGCCTGATAAGCTTTCCAGCCTTCTGAGGTTGAGGAGGGTGCAGCATGGTCTCTGTGTGGTCCAGCTAGGTCCAGGACAGTTCTGCTCACCAGAGATGTGCGCTGTTGCAAAAACATAAATGCTGCTGTTCAGCTCAAATTAGCTTTGGAAACTGTGTTAGTATTTCTGTGTCATCTGGATCTGAGCTGTCACTCTAACTGTGGTATAGACAATTGTAAACCTGATGACATGACTACAGAACATTGGGAATTGACTTGTAATGGCCAAACTTACAGAAAGTTGAGTTACAGAAGTCACATGATCATGGTGATCTTAAAGGGCTGGATAATAGGAACTAATTTTTTTGTGGTACTTTTATTTTTGTAATAAAAAGAACTTTAAATAAGGGCTTTCACTGTTCAGTAAATGGTGATGAAATTAGATTATAATAAAAAAAATCAACGGTTTTATTTTGTCAGTAAGGGTGTATTTGAAAGGAAAATTTTTTCTTCTCAGGCTTTCAAGAACTTGATAGTCAAGTAAATAATTACCTTTTTTTTTTTTCAATATAAAATATTAATAGGTATCAGTAGCTACAACAAACGCTCAAAATTTATTCAAGACAACAGTAGCAACTGGAACATCAGCTTCTCAACAACCTGCAGTAATTACTGGTGGACAAACTCAAGCTTCAGCACAAAACCAGGGCCAGCCTCGGCTGCCACTTCCACCTCATACAACAGCACAAGTACCAGCACAGCCCCAGGTCATACCAAGCTCTCCTGTACCTGGAACTACAGTTGTATCACAGGTAATTTTTAGAATGGTAGATACTTGGTTTTATTAGTGATTTGTGGACTTCACAGGTCTATTCAGAAGCAGAAAGAACTTTTTCTTCATGCAAGCACACTTCCTGGGATGGAACAAATACTTTACAAATAAGGAGCCCATCTTCTCATTTCAACTACAAATTCTGAGAGGGAGGAAGAATACTTATAGTGAGCTTTCCCCATCCTGCCATGTATGTGTCAGTAGTAAAAGAACTGTTCTGTTCCTGTAGATAGAACAATCAGACCTTCAGTCTATGGACTTCATTCTTACGTTGCTGTGCTTCAAAACTGTGGTTACACTGAACTGTGATGTTTCTGTTTCTCAGAGATTACACCATATAAAAATTACCACTTAAAAAATTAAAGCATGTGTTTTCCTGCTGATTAAGAAAAGATTAGGTACGATAATGTTTAAAGACTATTTCTGATTTGATTTTACAACTGTACCTACTTTGTACAAAAGCGTACTGAATCAATAATTTAACAAATGAAGATAGCTCGGGGATCGTTGTACATTGTGAGCTGGGCATCTCAAAGGAGAATGTATCTCCAGAAATAGCTCTGTTACTTCTCATATTTAAGTATTTTTTTTTATATACAGGCTATCATCAGGCTGTCAAATACTAAATATAGTATTGATTTTTATTGTTGTTGTTGGTATTCTTGAGGTATGATGTTCAGTTATAAAGAAGTGAAGAGAATTAGCACGTAACTGGCAGCAACATTAAAATATCTGCAAAGGTTCTTCAAATATGTCCTGCCTGTAGTTAGAACAACTTCATTTTCCCTATTTATAGTCATCACAGCATGCATTGATCCTGATTGCAAAATAGCATGGGTCTGATATTTGTTTGTTTGACTTTTGCAGGAAATGCAAGAGAATGTGAAAAAATGCAAAAACTTCTTAGCTACCCTTATAAAACTTGCTTCTCATAATTCACCATCTCCAGAAACGTCCCGTAATGTGAAAGCTCTGGTTCAAGATTTGTTGGTAAATACTTAGTTATTTCATTTCGTCAGTTATATATTAAGATTGCTATGTATGTATGCTGAAAATAAGTTCTTTGATCTTTAGCATTTATTATTTTATTTTGCTCTAAGTGAAAGATGTTGGGCTACAAACGCAAGTAGTCCAAGCAGTTCTGCAGACAGATGCCCCTGCATGGAGCCTTAACTGCAAGTGGATTTCAAGAGGATAAGTAGTGTTTCAGCTACACAGAGTCCTTGGGCTTGGATAAAGTCTGGCTTACTGTAGTCTGCAGAGCAACAGATGTTTCAGTGAATTGTATAAATGAGTTGCAGACAGATGTTACTGTGGAGCTGGACAAATGGTCAAGCTTCTTCGAAGAAATTATAGACTATGAAGAGCTTGGATTTAACAGTAGCTGATATGTATTTCTTTGAATTCATTGACAGAGAAACCTGTACATTTTAGACAAACCTACAACTTCTTTCAAGTATGAGACATTCAATATAATATTCAGGCGTTCTAGCAAAACTTGTTTTAACTTTGGAAAACTAAGAAAAAATAACTAAGTAAAGGTAGCACTTATTTTAAACAAAGCATCAAGTTAGTTCTGTTAGTCCAGAAAAGCTAATGAATGCTTTTATTACAACCTGAGATTGTAGCTAAAGATATATTAGAAGAACTATAAAATACTTCTGGGTTATAGAGTTCTCCTATGTTAACTAATAGGCTACTGAATATGTATCTCAAATATTTGTAAGTGTATGTACACACTACACACATACATCTAGGTGAAAACATTATATACTTATACGTTCACTTCTTGTATACATGCTTTACATGTGTAATTTTATATCCATGCATACAGATAGTCTACGAAGTTAAACTAAAGCTTCAAAATTGGCTTTGAAATTAAGTAAAGAAATTTTCTTATTACTGTGACTGACAAATTTAACATTAGTTTGTAAGGTCATTTCAACAACTTTTTTATTAAATAGTTTTAAAAATCAATCGTAGAATAGTTTGGGTTGGAAGGGACCTTAACAATCTTCTTGTTCCAACTCCCCTGCCATGGGCAGGGACGTCTCCCACTACATCAGTCGAAGGTGAGGAGGGGAGAGGGCACCCATTGCACCAATGGCCCTGTGGCTGAGGGGTGCTAATGTTATGAGGAATGACATTTTTCTTTGCCTCCATATCTACTGTGTCTTTTTTTTAAGTAAAACTGCAGGCTTCTCAGGGCCAAGCCACGGCTATCTCAAGGCACTTAGCTATAGTGTTACTGTAACACACATAAGTAAGAGTAAGTACAGTCTTTCAGTGTTACTAGCAATTGAATGTGAAGAATCCACCTGGAAGAGAATGCAGTTTCCCGGATTCATTAGCCTTTTGGTCACACCTTCAGTCTTCTCAGAAATCAGTATAAACCCATCATTCATCTCTTCAGCACAGTGACTGGCTGAAGCCCAAACTTGGGTCTTGACTGAGGCCCCCAGCCATCCATGGCCTGAATCGGCAAAGGAGCGCGTCTGCTCTGGGATGGCATTGACCCCGTGCGTGTGAGAGCCAAGGGAAGGTGCTTTCCCCAAGGAAGACATGAGGCAGGTTGCAGAGATCAGGCAGTGCTGCACTCCAGAAAATGTTCCATCCTGCTGTAGCAGGGGTGAATGTCACCACCTTGGTGGAAAAATATTTCTGAATGCTCCTTCTGCTGTAGCAATCATAGTTTCTGTAGTATAGAAAACAAGGAAGTGGGCAAGGAAAACAAAAAAAGAGAGGAGCTTAGTTGTTGTTTCACTGAAAAACGTAAAGGTTAGCAAGAGAATGGAATCCCAAAGAATTGAGTATTTGTGAGATCTTCTCGTGTCCTATGTTGTGCATCCTCAAGGGAACTCCTGAATTCTGAATGGCATGTTACATCTATAAATGAGATATTGACAGAAGGATTTTATAGATATAGAGAAGTTGAGGGCTTCAGCTTTCAAAGTTCTTCCTGACATAGTAGCCTATTTATATGGAGATATATATATACACACATGTATAGTATCTTTGGGAAAAAAAGCCAGCCAAACAACTGAACTAAATTGTTGATGCTTTCTTTTCTTTCCCCCGAAGGATGCAAAGATTGATCCAGAAGAGTTTACAGGCCGCCTGCAATCAGAGCTCAAGTCATCTCCTCAGCCATATCTTGTACCTTTCCTTAAGGTAATGTGAATATTGTTTACAGAAGTTTATTTCAATGCAAATATCAATACATGGAGATTTATAATGTACTTTTAAATTGGAATTAGCTTGGCCTGTCTAGAGCAGTACTACTCAAAATTCTGTGCTCTCAATTTCTGACAAAATCTTCTTGATTGACATGGAGGTCACCTGCAAACTCACTCTCTGTCAGGCCAGCCATGAGCCACTTGCAGTTTATGTGGCTGGGAGTTGTGGCTGTGTGCTGCAGCTGCCTGCTCCCTGACGTGTTCAGAGAATGGTAAGAAATAGGGAATTTCTACTGGAGGGAGACCTCATACTTGGGGGGCTTAGTTTAGCTAAAAGAAAAACTTGTCATCTAGAGCTGTTCTGGAGTTTACTGTTTAAGTAGCCCTGATCTAGATAATTGTAATAATTAGATTTATATAAAAAAGCAGTCACTCTCTAGTTTGGAAATCATCTATTGTCTATTCTGTAGTGAAACTTCGCTGACAGAATGCATTTACTTTTCTGTGAGAGTAGGGCTTGTGAAGAAGTGCAGCATTCACATGTGGAAGAGTCACACATTATTTCTATAGAATACTTCAAGTAATGCAATAAGCATTTTTCCATATTGTTTTTGTAATCTACATTTGAGTCATGGATAGCTTTTAATGCATATGTAACAGTGGTTATGAAAAATAAACCGGATAATGCTGGTGAAATAACAGGTTGATCCTGGAATTTATAGTCTGGAGCTAATCTATCACAGAAATTGTAATGTGTTTACCGAATGGATTTATTGTTTCGTCCTAAGTTAGTGTACCTGGAGGTAAGGTGAGGTGGTTGTATGTTAGCTATAATAGCTCCTGTATGCAAGATGACATGGAATATACCAGCTGTGTTTATGTCCCAACAAAATCACAACTGGAATTTTTAAAGCTTTTTATTCCTTGTCTAAAGCTTCTCAGTTTAATATAGATCTACTTTCTTTCCTCTCTCCCTTCCACTTCTTCTCTTCAGAACTCTCTCCTTCTGCATCTGTTTTTCCAAATTATCATTAACCCTTTTCCTGTTCTTATACTGCAGTCACTTTTAGCATCATAAATTTTAACTTGTTGCATTTCTTTGAAGTCCTTACTTAGCAACAGGCATTAAGCTTTTAAATAAATATTAGAGGTTTAGAAAGAACTGTAGCTTGGGCTAAACACTTGCATTCTATGGCTGCCTGTGGGGAGCACTTCAAAGGAACACTACTACCACTTAAAAAGTAAGAAGTTTATTTGTGAAGGTACAGTATAGCCTTTTAGAAATTTATTTTTTGGTTGAACTGGTCTGAACACGAAGCATGCAATAGTACACTTTTATAATCCAGTCAGAATACATTAGATCAGTAACAATACAGTAAACAGGTATTGCTGTAGGGTATCATCAGTTTAAATCATCTTGTTCTAGGTACCGAAGGCATGTCAGGAGAAGGAAATATGTGCAGCTGACTTCTAGCATGCGGTGGGAATAGGGGTATTCTTATGGTTCTGCCTTCTCTCTTTCCATTTTTTTGCCCTTCCAAAGACCTCTGCTACAAGTGCTGGATGATCTTGAGGGAAGCTTTATGATTTACTGCTATGGTGGAATTAGGGTGCATGCAAATCTCGAGGGTTCCTAAATCCAGATTGAAAGCTTATTAATAAACTGAACTTTCCCTCTTCCAAAGTATGTTAAATCTTATAAGTAGGCAGATAGTAAAATTGAAAAGAAGGCTGCATTCTTTTAATTATGTTTACAGCAAATATAAAAGTATTTTTTTGTCAACCTGCTAAATTTGTTATTTCATAAACTTTGTTCTGTTTTTAGAAAAGTCTACCTGCATTGAGACAATCTTTATTGAATAGTCAACATTCAGTTTTGCAAGGACAGCCGTCTCAGCAGTCACTTCAACAGACCAAGCTATCACAAGTTATACCTCAATCTGCCTCTGGAAGCATTTCCTCTGTTGTCACAACGCAGACAATAGGAATAAGACAACCAAACAACATTTGCACAGTTTCTGTATCAAATACAGTGCAGCCTCCTCAGGTTAAGGTGGTACAGTCAAATCAGAGTTCTCAACTGGTAGGTACTATAGTATAAAAGAGAATTTCTTAAACTGAAATCAGTTTTCAATGTTTTGGTTTTTATTGCAGCTTGTTTAGCAAAATCCTTTTTTGTTTGTTTTTATCTTATTCTGTGATACACAGTACCTTGTTTTATGTCAATTCACATATATGTTGAACCACTAGTTTGGATAACTTTTACATAGCTTAAATTTAAGGAAGTATGCTCTTGGCCTTTTTGTCTGGAATGCAGTGATTGTTATATGAGCACAGTGGAATTTGAGTTAATTACAAATGTAGAACAGAAAGCTTTTCAAGCAGGCAAGAGTATAATTTTCATCATGTCATTAGGTATGCTGCTTTGCTTACATTAGTCTGCATTAAAATTAACTGCTTCATTTTAAACTCTTCTACACAGTTATAAAATCTTGTAGAAGCATTGCTGTACTGTACCAGCGTGTTTTCTTTGGAAATAGTGCCATACTTCATTATTTACTGAAAAATACCATTGTTGTGTGTATTGCAGTATTATGTTTTTAGACTTACTAATTTCAAAGGCACTATAAATAAGACAACTGCACAGCCAGTTAACTCACTGAGAGTGTGGTGAAATTATTCCAGTGTTACATAGGATCTTGCATGTGCATTTACAGTTGTAATTAAAGTATGTTAAGGATTTTTCCAAGGCTTTGAGTTTATACAGACATTATCATACTTAAAGCAAAGTTGTAGCAGTTTGTCTGTGGTGTCTGTGTATGTCTGAGTAAAGCACTTGACAGTTTTAAAAATCAAATTGACAAGTTCCAGCAGATGTATCAAGTTGGTAAAAATTTATATTACCAGGATTCAGAAATGCACATGTGATGATGTAAAACCTTACAGTCCTTGAGTTCATAAACTCTATAAAGGATACAAATAATTTGTAGGGCATGTGAAGAGAGAACATTTCTTTTGCTTTGATTTAATAGTAGTGGTGTACAATCTGAAAACGTCAGAGCCATCTGAGACATGTCTTTTGAACCTTACAAAAACTTCCTAGTGGTTAAATTACTAACTTTAAAATGAAATTAATATATTTTTACCATCCTTTAATGAGTATAGTTTTAATGCTAAGACCTTTGACTGTGGCTTGTGTAATGTACACAAAATGCTTGGATATTTTGTACCTTAACTTGGCTGATTTCTGTTTGGCCACTTGAACATTCGTTCTTTTTCTAAGATGGGTTCCCTCCACTCCTTCTGAGCTGCTGTATCAATTAGAAAAGTGTTCTTCAGACTGTGACTTCTTTTTGATTTGTCCATGTTTCATAAGACTGAAGTGACAATAGTTTTGGCCCTTCAAGGTAGAGGAGCAGGAAGTGATTGTAATCTCAGGCAGTACATATAAAAATTACTCCCTGTCCTAAAGAAAGCAAATTTCTGACAGGATACTGCAGTCTTTGGCCTAACCTACTGTAAGGTGAGATGTCTTTTCCCAATGTTTTGCAACACACTGTAAACATTCTTGTGCCTACTTGGCAGGTTGCATTCCACCTTTTGAGAAACACTGATGTAGAACAAAAATATGTCAGTAAGTCCATAGGAATTCCTACTCGTATAGTTCTTGTGGAATATTTTCTGAATGGGATAAAGCCAAATTTATGGCAGACACACCTCCTGTGTGTCTCTCACGTCAGTGTATACTCAAAGCAAGCAATTGTGAAGTTAACCTGAGTAGAGATGTGAAGAGTTGCGCTGTCATCTGATTTGACATAGCTATGCAATAGGAGAGAGCTGAAAACTGCTTAAGCAGTATATTGTGGAGATTGATCTGTGGGCAAAATAAGTTGTTTTTCTGTCTTGAATGAGGTCACAGGCCTAGGACTGAATTTTTATCTTACTGAGTACATGAAACGATCACTATATTTTCTAAAGGTAGCAAACTGCACAGAGCAAAACTATGCTTCATACTGTTCCTTTTCTGGAAAATACTTGGGGTGAAGTGAACACATTAGAAAATATAATTGATTGGCTGCATTGCAAAACTGCCTTTCTGTATTTGCTTTCAATTTATCAGTAATTAGTTAATAGAGCCAAACATCATATTAACCAAGCATTACTTAATGGCCCTCAAACAGACAAAAGCACCATCAGACAGTAACACTTACAGTCTTAAACACAGCAACCACCATCGACTTAGGCGCCAAGGAGACAACCCAGCAGCATCTCCATATCACACTAGCAATTGTTTGTATGTATTGACTTTTTTGTGTGGTGACAATGATCACACTCTTCACGCTTCTTAGTGCTCCCCAAAACCAGAGCACAGCAAAGAGCTGCTGGCCATCTTGCCTGGGACTTGACCGAAGAGGAAGATTACAGCTGGCTTGCCTAAGGGTGGCCAGCACTGATGGAGGAAACTGGCTGAGCTCCAGATTTTCCAAGCCTCAAGCTCACTGGAGAGAGTTCCAGCTGGCTTTGCAAACTGTCCAGCTGCAGAAGGGCAAGCCTCTTTTGGAATATAGATCCTTTTGTACCAGTCAGTTTACAGTAGTCTAGTTTCTTTTAAAATGTGGAGAATCTGTTTCACAAGGGAGTAAGATGTGGTGATACTTCTTCCAGGTATATTGAGGTATCTTGCAGCATGGGAACACTGTGTGTGTTGTTCAGCAGGCAGTGTAGATTGCACAGATGAGACATCAGCATTAAAATGTGTAGTGTTAGGGGAGACGAAAGAGAAGACAATTTTTTTAATCTGTTTTGTGAAGTACTGGAATCATATTCCAAAAGGATGAAAAAAATTATGCTCTAAAGAGCTAGGTAGTGTTGTGAGTACTGGTAACTACTTCTAGCCAATGAAAAGGGAAAAAAATCTTAGGCTAATATTTTCTTCATGAGACACTAGTGAGATATGCCAGCAATCAATATTTTAATTGTTAGAAGTTCTATATTCAAATTTTGTTGAAAAAGCCCTATTTAGGGTGTAGGAGCTCCATATAGTCTTCTGTGTGCAGACGTTCCCTGTCTTGTTCTAGGTGTTAGCAGCAGGTAAAATTTCTATCAATAAGAGAGATGTTCTTTATTAAATGTGTTGAAGTTATGAGTAGATTTATGAGTAATGGAGATTGATGAGCACTTTATATAGTGTGGTGACACTCTATCATAAGGAGAAAGTGCTCTGGAGGTTGAAGCCAATTATGACATTTACATTATAAAGAAATGGTAAGAAATTTGAATTGTTCCATCTTTAGTAAAGATTATATACAATTAAATTTAATTAAAATTACACACAAAGCAATACAAAGATTTGTGCAGATCTGGAATTAGTAAAGATCTATAGAAAGACATCTGGACCCTTGCTGCTGTAGCAAATGGTGCACGGTGTCCAGAGGTGAGATGTCGACATCTTCTGAGTTACCTTTATAATATTTGTTAAAACATTTCCTGACACTTTTCCAGGGACTATCGTAGTGGTTGGAGGCTCCCAGAGGATGAGGCAGAGTAATGGAATTTGGAAATGAGATAAAACAGCAGAATAAACATTGTGTTATATGGGGTTGTTCTGCTCTCATTTTAATTATCCTAATGAAGCTTTTTCTGTTTGTTGAATGATCAGAATTTGTACACATTTTAGTGACTCACGGGAAATAATTTCCAGTTTGTCCTGAATGCAAGACAATTTAGTAATGGAAGAGTGAAAGTTGTCTATTTGGATAAAAGAGGTAGTTTCTGTTAATGAACTAATCAAGATCCAGTTGCTGACTTGGAATTTGGCATACAATAAAATTTAAATAAAAATGCCTGTTGAGCAGTAGATGTCTAGGATCAGTTAGCAGGAACAAGGCCTGTACTTGACAAATTGTATGCCTATTTCAAATACAGCCTAGTAGTTTTCTGAGTTATCATGGACTTTCAGAATTTTGTTGGCAGTACCTTAATATAAGGAGGATATTGACAGTGAGTGCTGTTTGCAAACCATTAACAAAAGATGCTGAAGCTTAAGAGAATTAACCACATATAATTTGGTCAAATGCTAATAAAGGGACACATAAAAAACCATTTTAAAATATTTTAAGGGTTTAAACATCAAAGTATATTGATGAAAGTATATTGAAGATAGTATAATATGAATAATAGGATATAATAAAGCAATGTAGGATTTAGGCAGGAAAGAAGGCAAGTAAAACAGTAAACCAGATTATTAGATTATAGATCAGGCTCCCAAAGCAATGATGAAAAAGCTGTTAATTGAAAACATTCAAAATTAGACCAGGTGAAATAGTGTAGGAAGAACTGTAAAATAAATTGGGGAACAGGTGGGACAAGTGATTCACCAGCTTTTGGTTTTATTTTTCTTCACAGCTCCTTTGGAAATCTATAATCACTGGAACAATATTGTCATCACATTAACATAAAATTGCATGCTGAGTTTTTAAAAAGTTCACTTGTTTATTTGGGAGGAAAAATAAGTGCTTGTGCAAATTTTGAGTTCTGTGGAAAAATTGTAACTGTTACTACTACAGCATGGTAAACAATGGTAAATATGAATTCTAGGCCCATAAAAGCATGAACATTGTAAGTTAATGCTGCCAGATTACATGATAGCTGAGGTTTGATATGACATTTATCTTCAGGATTGAGTAGACTGATAAATCACAAGTGGCATAGCCACAAGTGAGTTAGCAAGTGTTTACTCATGAGTGAAGATAAATGTCATATCGGACCATAGCCATTCTGAATTTTGTACATTTACAAGTGGCTTGTTTCTTCCTTCCATAATACATTTTTTTTATCTTGATCGTGAGAAAAAATGCTTGGTAAAATATGTATTTTTCCAAATTTGTTCTTATT
Organism: Chloroceryle aenea; assembly: GCA_013399075.1. Classification (NCBI taxonomy): domain Eukaryota; kingdom Metazoa; phylum Chordata; class Aves; order Coraciiformes; family Cerylidae; genus Chloroceryle; species Chloroceryle aenea. The sequence continues at coordinate 155,281 of VWZY01007930.1, forward strand.
TTCTATTTTCTTCAGAAGCTTCTATTTCTTACTTTTTTTGTGTGTGTTTATTGCTGTATTTTATATGCTTAAGATTTTGGATTAGAAGTTTTTGTTGCAAAGAGTGGTATATGTGAATTAAGTCAGGCTGATTTTGCAGCCCTTGACAAGCAAGGGGACATCGTTGGGACCTCTGTCATCTGCATTGGTAAAGCAGCATTTAGTTTGTTCAGATTTGCAAACCCCTTGTTCTCAAAAACTTTAGCAGTGAGTTTTAATCTAATTGCCCTCAAGGACTTTTTCTTTCTATGGTTTGTAGCTAGTAGCTTTCATTTTTATTTGGCATCACCTGTTTAGGTGAGAGATAGAGAACAGAAGTTATCAGTCTTTCTACTTTTATATATTTTATGTGCTTTGGTTGAATTCTTTCACAGTCTGTATTTGTTGGTCACTTGTTTTGTTTAGTATTGGTCTGTGTTCACATCTGTAATTTGTTCTTGTCCTGCAGTAACATGTGGCGGAGAAGATTCACACCTGTCATGGTGTGACTATCACCTTTTGTTTCGAGATTAGGACCAGAGAACACTATTGCTATATTCTCATAGTTACTGAATCCAAGCTTTTTGAGGAAAGGGTTTAAGAAAAATTATTATTTCAGCTGTTACCACTTTGTCATTCCACTTACCAGTAATGTGATTGTTAAGTATCTTTTTTTCATCTTCATAAATCTGCTTGTTTTCTGGAAGCATCTTTGTACAACCGCCACTTTTTACAGCTGTGAAAACAAGTAAACTTTAGAAATGGACAGAGTCTGAAGCATTTGGGAAGCAAGAGAAGGAATGTGTATCGAGGAGAAGACGGATGGTCAATCAAAGTGAGCATGACTAGCGCAGTGAAAGGATGACAGAGAGAAGTGGGAAGATTAAATAAAAGAGGGAGAACATTTATGAGAAATGTCTTCTTTTGCAGAAAAATGTTATTTTATAGGAGAAGAAAAAGGTAACTTTTCCCATGTTGCACTCGGAGAAGCAATGCCATGACTTTCCTGCTCCAGTCTGTTCCTTGAAGAGTTCTAAAAGTGCAGCAGCATAGGAGAGATGATTCTTCAACCTTTGCCTAATAAATTGAAGAGTAATAAGCTGGTATATGACAGTACTTGCTGTCTTGGCACTGTCTTGATTATAATTTTGCTTGGTAATTTTGCTCTTTTCCAAACTCATTAGCAAATCCAGGCAACGGCTACACCACATTAAGTCTTTTCTATTTTCTGCCTTCGTTCTTAGTGTTCTGCCTTTGTGCTTGCTGTCTTCTGTGGTGGAATTAATGAAAATGGTTTCCCTTCCTTTTAGTGAAGATGGAATGATGAACAGTTTCTGTAAACTTCAAAGACTTATATCCAGTCTTGTTACCTTTTCTGACTCAGCACTTTTAATAGGTCACTGTTAATATGAGTATGGATGTAGTGATAAAAGGTTGAGAAGGACTTCTGGTGGTGTCTAATCCAACCTCCTGTTTACAGGTTAGCATGTTTCCCAGGGCCTCAGCCAGTTGTGTTTTGAGTATCTTCAAAATGAGATTATGCAGCCTCTCTGGGCAACCTGTTCCAGTGCTTGCACACCCTCCTGGAAATCTTTTTTTTTTTTTTTCCCCTTAAATTAAATTGAAATTTCCCATATCCCATCTTGTGCCCATTGTGTCACATCCTTCTGCTCTGTATCTCTGAGAGTCTGGCTCTATCTTCTCTACATCTTCCCATTAAGTGTTTGCAGACAGCAGCAAGATCTCCCCTTTTATGAAGGCTGAAGTAATGTTTCTGATAACCTCAGTATACTAAAACATCCACTTCATCTTCTCTATCAGTCTGGGTTAGTAAATTGGTGCTTGCAAACTGATCACTTGTGATGGAGCATCAATTCTGCATGTGGATTGATAATGTTAGATGGGATATACTCATTGTGTGTAGTTTGAGCCTGTGAAAATTGGAAATAATTTGGTTAAGTTAATAATCTCCCAGACTAGCTAGCTAGTACCTTGTTCATTGTTTACACTTTTCAGGCCAAGTTAAGGACAAAATAATGCTTATGCTGTTGGGAAAACAGACAAGGGTTAGAACAGTTTTATTTTAATTGAGGGAGGGTAGTTTAGATTGTTTCTAAATTTTAATGCAGGGTCAATTACCTCTGATGAATTAGTTTTTATGATGTTCCTTGTTTGCCTGCAAAGGAGGTTACACATTCCATTTCAGAAACAAATTGCTAATGTTCATTCCTTAATCACTTCCAGATCTGAAGACTACATCTGTTTTGAAACATATCTTAATACTGTCTAGAAACTGAAATTAGTGTAAAATTTTTCTCTGAGTTCGGGGGCAGTTGTTCCTTTAGAGAGTTTGATCAAATTTGTTGCTGATCAAATTCTGTATGGCATTTAAGATGATGATTTTCATCCGTGCCCCTTGGAAAATTTAATTTTTCAGTCATTTTCTATACTATTTTTGCATACACTGAAGTCCTAGTACAGTACCTGTTAAAGGACACTTTTTTAATGTATTTGGTAGTAAAGGTAAAACATAAAAGTTGCCATTATTTATGTTATATTAAATGGTTAATCACTGTCCTATCTCTAATGGTGTTAGTGGCTCATTTATAGGGCATTCACATGAAAATATTAATCAGGTGAAATAGAACTTGATTCTGAATTGTAGAAGTTGCTTGTTTCACAGAGAAAAAAGTTTAATCACAGACTACTACTGTGATACCAGATAGTGATTCTATCCACAGGTCACACGCATCTCCTTTTTGGCCTGGCTTCTGGCCAGTTAAGGTATGTCTGTTTTTATTCACTACTCTCTGGAAACTCATCCAATAGATTATCGTAAAAGTGGCAATATTCTCCTTTTTCATAACATTGTAGTGCCTTTTTTTTTCCTTCTGTGGGCTATTCTGTCTCCTTACTTATTAAAATACATTTGTACATGTTTCCTATGCATCAAAATACAGTCAAATTCCACTTTTTCTCCCCTCATTTTCCCTCACATCTGTTTCTGTCCTGTTTTTAAGCATGGTAGCTACTTTATTCTTTCCCCTCTGAGTGTAACTATTTACTCACTGCCTGTCTTGACCAAGTAAATTTGCATCCATTTGCTCCATTTCTGTCCTTAGTACAAATGCTCGATTTTCCTTCGGTGTCCATAGTCTTTCTGCAAGGTAGCTATTGTTAATACTTCTACATCCCCAGTTTTATTATTACTTTCAACTTACAATATTTTAGAATGTACATTTTGCAGCCTCAAAATGGCCCTATTTTTTTTTCCTCCAGACTGCATTACAGATCTTGGTCCATCATTACTCTGCTCTTGTTTGTAGTTTTCACCTCTTCCTTCCAACTGGGGAGCCCTGGTTCCTGCTGATGGAACAGTTTCCTATTTGTTTTGTAGCCCCTCCATTCTCTATCTCTCAGTCTCACTTGAAAATACTGTTTCTCCTTTCCTTTTCTCCATAGCATACTTTGTAGTCAGAGATTTTGCCATTTGTTATTCTAAAACCATTATTCTGGTTTTAGATATGCTTTCTAAGAATAATGCTGACTGGTGCTGAATAAGGGTGCAATGGTCCCCATTTATTTCATGCAGCAGTGTGGCGTGGTGTATTGTCTTCCAGGAAGGAATACTGCATCCTGGGGGTGTGAGACCTGTAATTCAGAAACAGCAGGCACGTTATGCAATGGGATAACATAGTAGTGACTATGAAGAGCATGTGGCTTCTGAAGTTGTCATGCCTGAGTCGTGGTTGTAATCTTACAGCTGTTTGCCTGTGTTTTGTTTTCAGAGTTTATTTATGGATTTTTTTTTTGTTCCAGCTCTGCAGCATCCACATGTCTTTTTGAATCTTCTATTCATTATATCTGTTCCTACCTTGTCCCCAACTTAATAAACGTGTATTTTGCTGTTGCTTAGATATGACCCTTGCAGGTTTTTCTTTTTGATTGGTTTTGGGTTTTTTTTCTAGGTTGGTTTTGAGTTTGTTTTTTTTTTTTTTTATGGGTCAAATTCTAAGTTTCTAACCCAGTTTCAGCTTTGGATAAGGACTTCAGAACTTGACTTAGTAGTAAATGAAACCTTGAGAATATCTGATTAACCTTTAAAAGATGAATAGTATATGATCACCATAAAACATTGTTTTCTTTCTTGTGTATATCTGACTTTGGAGCCCTTAATATTTTAGAATTTACTTTTAGTATATATTTTCTTGAAAAAATCATAGCTATACAGTGAAAGGCCTAAGGATTGTAGGTGGGATACCACTAAAATTATTGCAGTATTTTCTTCTAGAAAAATGTTTTTCTTCCTAGTAAAACTTCTGAAGACAAGAGTCTAAACATTAATTACTACTTTGAAATATATTTTTGGTGAAGGTTGTGACATATGACATTTGTGTCGAGTATTATTTATTTTTTTAAAAAAAAGCATAATGGCAAAATAGGTATATACACACACACACAACCGCATGTATTACATGAATATGACTTTTGTCACTTGCTGGTTGTGCTTCTAGAGATCCACATGCTGATATTAGTAATTACAGGTATTAGTATATTTACGTTGTGTGTGTTTGTGTATAAAGAGTATAATATAAGTATACTTTTTTTTAATAATAGCAGATTATCCAGTCAACATCTGCTCAAACTGTGAAACGAAACCCTGCTTGCCAGACTACCCAGATTAGGATGCCAGTGGTAATAACTCAGACCATTAGACCACAAGGTATGGGTTTAAATGTTTTAGTGAGATTGTTACCTTTGTATGAATTTCATTGTAATTACAAACTAGTAGCATGGGAAAAACTTAACAGTATTGACATTGGCAGGCTTGGCATTTAGTGTTTACTTCCTGCTGGCTGAGGAATGCATGTTTTCACTATGCAGTTTCAAGGTATTTCAGACCAACACAGTTAAATGTTTTGAAACAACCTTAAGACTAAGTTCACATGCTTAGCTCCTTACTCAGCAGTTTTTCATGGAAAGTTCTGAAAGAAGTCAGGAACTTGACTCTTAACTATCCTAAGCTCTAACTCTAGGCTAAGAAAGCAATTCTTCATTTTTTCTGAAGCGTAGTGGTTGCCTGAATTTAATCATCCTACTTTTTTAACTTGTCCTGCTGAAGCAAAAACTGATAATCACTGTCTCTGCAGCTATAGAGGTCAAGGTAGGTGTCCTAGAGAAATTTCTCAACCCATTTACCTTTTTTCCTTTTTTTTTTCTTTTTTTTTTTTTCTTTTTCTTGTTTTTTTCTGCCAGTACTTTTACTCTTTGAGGTCAGAGACTGACTGCAGCAACCTGACATTCCATGCCAGGGGAGCAAGAGGTGGTTTACACACAACTTTCTCATCTGTCTGAGCACAGGTGGATTAATGTCTGGCCAATACATCCCACTTTCTAAGAGGGTTCTTGAAGCCTTCTTTCTAATAAATATCCATTTTTTTCTTTCCATCAATGGACCTGTTAGACTCGGGTTTTATTTTTTCTGACTAGGTATGAGAGCATCTTTTTGGATGTGGGCATTTAAATGTTGAGGGTTTGTAATGGAATACAGAGCTTGTCATCTTAGGTATTGAATCAAAAATCTAGTTTAAATGCACATAAAAGCTATTGCTGCCTATTTATGACTCTTAACACTTTGTCTTTTCTGTTCTTTGGAAAAGAAAGCATCAACCCCCCCCAGTGATCACCATTAATAGCAGTTGATATTCTCCTTCTTCTGTTTCCTTCAGAATCCAAGGGTTGAATGGACATGGAGACCAACCTCTCACTGTAATACTGTAATCTATTTTTCCAAGTTAGGATAAAATGCATTTAATTGCCATAACAGATATATATTTGATAGCAGTGATACTCAATGTCCTGAGTTAACAGGGAAGGTATATGGAATCTTAGAGCATGAACTTTCACTTTTGAGAGTGAAGGCTGGTTTAATTTCTTTGCTTCTTCAGTTCTTGAGTTTTGAATGGTCAATAGTTTGCTAAGAATTTGCATGGTACTGGCATCTGACTTTTAAACAGTGGGTTCAGAATACCAGTTAAATCATGATAGCCATTGATCAGCCAATGAAATGCAACTTAACTTGGCAGTTTGGCTTAAGGAAGACAATGGTTCATAAATGCCAATTCATGCAAAGTCCTACTTTCAGGTGAGCTTATTCCTATTTACAAGCTAGTATAAGCCCACCACTATTGTAATTACACAGAAAAAGTAAATAGAAATATAGAAAACATCCAACTGTAAAGCTTCTCATCCTGCAGCCTGAGTGTAGGGAAAGGTCAGCCTGTGTGCTTGCCACTCTAAGAAATGCTGCTGTGGCATACTGTCAGGTACCAGTTCATTTTGATCTTGGTGTATTGTTAAAACTGTCTGCTATAAACAGCAGTATAATCATATTTTACACTGGCCTAGATGTTCCTGTGGAAGGAGGTGAGATACTGGAATAGGATGTAGTGTCTCTAGTATAATTTTGTGGAGTGTGACCTTTTAAGTATAGTTACACCAGAACTGAGCTGACTTCCACAGAATGGTGCATTTTCTTCACAGATAGGAGTGAATCTCCTAGTATAATGTATCTTTACATTAATATTAATGCATTCATGGGAACAGACTGTAATGCTTTTTTGAACAGTAGTATAGATGAATTTGGCAGACTTTAAGGACTTAGATATTAATATAATTACTTCCACACCAGGGGAAGTAACACTATAGTTACTGCATGAAAAATTCACACTCCTTTATCAAAGCACTTACCAGTATAATAATTAGGTGAACTGCATTTTATGGATGTGGGAATTGAGACAAAGAATAAAATAGTTAACCAGATTATTTGTTGCAGCTACTTAACACATGCAAAAATACAACTAGGAATTACAAGCCCCTGAATTTGGACTTATTTCTCTGGATCATGCTACTTAAAATTTGAAACGAGGACCCGGTGGTGAAAGACTCTGTATGTCATTACCAATCCCATGAAATGTCTAAGCCCACAGGTGATAAAAGTTTTCAAAATATGCCCTGCCTCATAATATAAATTGATGTTATAGTCATATTTTGTGTCTAGCTGCTTAATCATGCATGGTTGTGATATAAAACCGAAAACTTGTATGTCATCCCAAAAGTTGTATTTACTTTGCCAGACGCATTAGAATTACATATACATGGGTTGGAATAAAGGGAGAGTTAATTTTTCCATATCCAGTGTAGACATAACTTCATGGTTTCAAAACAGTTAAATTCTCTATTGCAGTACCTTTTTATGTGGGATTTTTTTTTGTGGTGGTTTGTTTTGTTTGTTGTTTTTGTTGGTTTGTTTTGTTTGTTTTTTGTTTTTTTTCTCTTTTAATCAGAAGTTACCATCTATAGAAAACAAACCATTGATACTAGTTTGAAAGGGATAGAATACTAGTACTGGAGGAGTCCCACTATTACCTTAATTTTTCTGTTGCAATAATTTTCAAGGTTAACAGACTTTTAATATCCTAGATATTACCTATAGAAAGCAAAGATCTGCTGATTTTTATTATTGTCTTATTTCTTTCCTTTCAATTCACTTAGTCAAAAACCTTCAATTAGTTTATCTGAAATAGATAAATGAATTGTCTGGTCCATGAACTAATTCTCTCTGACAACTGATGGACCTTGAATATTCTGATGACAAAATACTTCTGTTCCTCAGACTTGGAGCCTGAAGTCCTAAATCTTGGGTTTTATTTGCTAATGCTGAGAGTCCACAGAACAGTTTGTTTATACAGATTGATGAAGTGAACAAACACTCTCAAATTAGTTTTGCTTTAAGATCATGTGTTAAAATTGATTAAGAGCTCAAAATAAAAAAAAAGTAATACTGGACTCATTCAGAGCTAACACTTTTGTTTTAGCAAAGTAGTTTTCTTAAAAGGATTCATTGGAATAGTTGTGTTTCAGGTTTTTAAAATTCATGAAAGAAAAAATAATGTAACTCTACTAAGGTTCATACTACACTATGCCATTTATATGCAGTTGAATCATAGATGTGCAGGAATAACTTACATGTGCTTCTCAAAGCCTCAAACACTGTATATATGTAACACTCAATAAAATTGAGTACTACCAAGAAAAAGGTGAGACTTTTAAAGTCAAATAGACACATGAATTAATTATCTTCACCTGTCAAAACACAGGCTGGATTAAAGGCAACACAAAATATAGCCCAAGTAAGCAGTAGAGGAGGGCTTCCTCCCAGAGTTTCATTTGTTATGCTTTTTCAGGTGCATACTGATACACTGTTTTTAATAATTATACAGGTCTGTTGATTTGCTAATTAGCAACAGAAAATAGTATTTTTTCTTTTTTAGATTGTTCCAAATGTCAGACAGGAATTAATACCAATTTTTCAGTTTACTGTCACAAGAAGCTGAAAGTCCACTAAACTTCAGCTCATTTAGAAAGCCTGGTTTTAATTCCACAGACCTGTAAAGTCCACATACAGATATGAATTACTTTTAAATAGTTGTTTTCAAAATAGGAATGTAGAAGACAACCTTTTTGAGGGGTTTTCTTACATTTTGTAATAGTGTTTTTTTATGCACAATATAAAACAAAGATTTTTTCTGATAATACATGGTTTTCACTACAAAAAAGAAAAATTACTATATTAAAAAAAAGACATAGTTAATAATACCCTGAATGACTGTGACTTAAAGCATTTGTATTAAGAATATTTCAAATTCTGCTTCTTTATTCTGTGCAGATTATCTACGAAAGTGGTTTACTGGCAATCATAAACGCACTTAGAGGCACTATGCGTATTACAAGCAGTTATGGCCAATGGTTTCCAGTTTTGGAATCTTCAATATTATGTAACTATTGAGCAAACTGTAATGTTAATATGCATTTTGTGTTTTAAATTGTTCTTCTTCAGCAGTGTAATCTTTAAAAATAATAACTTCCTTTGTTTGCAATTTACAGACAGTTAAATTTAGTTCCTGGACAGAAGGTTCTTTGATGTAAATTGTCTAAGACAGCTCATAATAACATTGCTTGGTGTTTTTCAGGCACAGTAGGGAAGGCACCAACAATACAAGCCAGCAAAAGTCCTGGGGGCTTTGGTGTTCAGGTCTCTGCAAATCAGAAAAACAAGCTGAATGACCCTGGAGGTGGTTCTTTCAGGTAAAAAAAAAAAAAAAAAATACA
>VWZY01007930.1:164499-184840 GCA_013399075.1 Chloroceryle aenea
GGTTGGGGGGGATCGTAAGTCTAGAATAGAATTTCGAATTGGCTTGACACCAGAGGGCAGTGTTTTACAAAAATTCCTGCCTTTTCTCACTGTGATTGGATGACAATTTTCTTTCTGAGTTCTATTTTAAAAAAAGGCAGGCGGTCATGACATGTCTTGAGGATTTTTCTCTGAATGCACTTTTTTATGGTTAGTAAAGCCTTTGATTCTGTGGATTATAATGAAACTTCTCGTAGTGGAATTATGTGTATGAACTTTTAAAAACCCCACATGGCTGGCTTTATTGATCACGTTGTAATGTTCGTATGGGACGTATCTTACTGAAGAGACACTAGTTGTGTTTACAAGGCATCCTGTTGATAGGCTTCTGCAGCTAAGCTGCAGCTTTCTCCTCATCAGCATAGAGAAAATACTGAATGGTATATTTTGGCAGTGCATTTAGGGATTTTTCTTTCTGTGTGTGTAGGACTGTTGCTCTTGGTTTTAAAGAGAAGACACTGCTGTGTCTGTTCTTCATAGGCTTACTTAGGTAGTGGAGTTTGGAGTGTTGTGTGGTTCCCTGTAGTAATTGGGTGCTGCAAAGGTTCAACACAGTAGCATTGATGCCTGGAGCTGCTATACCAGTTCTTTTGTACTTCAATTTTTGGATATATTTTGGATATTTTTACTCTTTGTAGTGAAAAGCTGATCTTACATTTACTGCTTTTTGCTTTTGCTAGCATTATTTTAATGTCTTTCTACTGATGAAAGTCCATTTTATTTGTGTTTAAACACTTTCTTTCTTTGTTAAATGACAAAATATCCCTAGATTTTAATATTTGTCTTCTGCAATTCTTTTATTGCTTTGACATCATCAATTGAGTAATTAATTTTCAGGTTCATGCTTTTGCAGGTGAAGTAAAAGAGAATTTGTAGCTCTTTGAAATATCTGTGCTTTGAGGCATGTCAGTATTGCAACTAATAGTGGTAGTACTTAGTATTAATCTAGAAGCAAAATCATTCAATTTTTTATTTTCAAATGCTTTTGCCTCCCACTGAGTATTTAAATGATTTAAAATGTCTGTTGGGTTCAATTGTACTGTCTTAATAAGTATTTTTTATGTTTGTAAGCAACATGAGCATTTATTCTTCGTTAGTATAGCTTTCAATTTTATATACACCAAAAGGGACAGCATTTTTTTAACTGGATGTTGTAAACTGTGCCAGGATTGATTCTTGCATTCACTTAGTTTATACATAGAATATATTAGGTTAGCTGGAATTGTTAATTTTCCCTTGGGGAGAAGCAAATGCTCAAGGCACTGATTGATAAATCAATAAATCTTTAGTGAGTTTGGTAAATAAGCTGTCAAGGGTGTATGTCATTTTTCCTCTAGAGAACAAATTTTAGTGGGAATGAATGTGTTTGTTTCCTTGCATTGTTTTCTCCTTCAAAATAGTAAGACACAAAGCTGCATTTAAATAAGTCCGTAAAATTGCAAGGATTTATTAAACAGCAGTAAAGATCAAGCTTTTTCTTGATATCTTAACAAAGAATTCAGTTGTTTGCATATTTGCATTTCAACCCCTAACCTCTCCTGAGGACAAATAGATGTCTGACTATTAAGCCTAAAGGCACAGAGCTGGAAATCTGTATTAATCCTCTGAATGCTGACTAGTTTTCCTCAACATTCCCAGCGTGTGTGAAGAATGTGTTTTTAGCCAGAAGGCAAACTGGCATCTAAAGCAAAGCAAGAATTTTGAAAAATAGTTGTGTTATGTATAAATTTATTTTGCCCTCAGTCTTTTATTACTGCGTATTTGTTTCATTATTTTATATTCTGCTTTCTTTAAAATAACATATTTGAGCTTTTCATTTTTGTGAGCAAAGTGTTGGTCACTAGAAATGGAAATGTGAACTTTGCTAATTTTTCATTTTCTTCTATTCTGGACTGTGGGAAATACAAGAAGGAATTATATATAAGATGTAGCAATTAGGAATTTTGCGAATTACAGTTTAGCCTTTAATGTCAGCATTTATTAATGAGCTGTATGACTGCTTACATGAGTTCTCAAGATATTCTAGTAGCTGTTATGACACAGTTTTCAACCCAAGACTTCTGCAGGGTAAAGCTGTATTCATGAAATATGTCACCTTTTTTTGGTATTATAATTATTGTTGCTAAATTTTTCAGAGGACTACGAACAATTCCATTTAGTTGACTTTTTAACTATATTAATACCTAAGGACTGAAAATTTTATTCCATTCTTTTGTATTTTTTCATTTGTTTGTTTTACAGGAGAGATCCAGAGTTACATTTGTACCATAATAGTCCAGCTAGAGGTTTCTGTAGTCAGGAGAGGTGAAGGAGAAGGCCCACTGAAGTCTGCTAGGGGTCTGCTTATTTGGCTACAATTGCTGTGTACATCAGCAGCTAGTTTTGTAACTTCAGAGCTCCCACTCATATAATCTACTGCTGCTGACGGTTGAGGCTGAGGAGAGACCTTATCACTCTCCACAACCACCTAGCAGGAGGTTGGAGCGAGGAAGGGGACAGCCTTTTTTCCCCTGGTGATGTGTGACAGGACCAGAGGGAATGGCTGCAAGCTGCGCTGGGGAGGTTTAGGCTGGATAATAGGAAACATTTCTTCACCAAAAGGGTTATCAAACATTGGAATGGTCTGCTCAGAGCAGTGGGGAGCTGCCATCCCTGGAGTCAAGTGTCATGCGGACCTGGTGCTTGGGGATGTGGATTAGTGGTGAGCTTGCAGTATTGGCTTGAAAGTTAGAGTAGGTGATCTTGAAGGTCTCTTCCAACCAAAGACATTCTATGAAAGTAACAGACTCTCAAAGTGATTATTACCCATAGTTCACATTGTTGCCAACAGAAGGAACTAGTGCAGCATTTGGTCCTCCTGAGTCAGAATAATTCCAGTTGGAAGCATCCTTGGGAGATCCAACTTCTGACTCAGAGCAGTTTTGGTTAGATCAGAGACTTGTCTGGTTCTACATATCTGCAAGAGTGGAGATATGTTTGTATTCTTGTATTAGACTACAACTTTCTAATTGTTTTGACTAAGTCTCAGTGGCATTGCATGTGTAATGAGGCAAGAAGTGAACAGAACCATTCCCTTAATGTGTGTGATGATGGTATGCTTGCCATAGTGTACCAGCTAGCCAGATGCTCCTTCCTTTCAACAGCAACCTTTCTTTTTCCAAAACAGTGTTTTCAAAATTACATATAACCTCTTGGAGTCTGGAAGTATCAGGTTTTATACAGCCAGTGTGATGGGTTTTTTTTTTTAGAATCAGTTCTATGAAGTGACCGAGATATTTGAAGCTTATCTTAGTATTCATATTTTATGCTGCTAACTGGCAACATTTTAAAGTAGAATCTACCTAGGAATAACTTAATTTTTTTTCCAGACCTCTTTTTGCCTAGCCAAATAAGTCTGTTACCTGTTTGGTATTAGGGAGAAATTTCAAGTGAAAGGTTGGAAGTCAGAATAAGCATTTTTGTACAAATAGAATTTGTGGCATTATAAAATGTAATACAGCAGTGACTGCTGCTGTAATTTCAGGTCGCCATTTATATCCAGCATATTGTTGATAATCTCTGATCTTGTGATCCATGGAATTTGTAGACTTGCTCAATCTTGTATACTTGTAGGGACTTTGCCTTAACAACTTGTAATTTCACTTTTGTGAGAGGGGGGGAACCAACAGTATAATGTAGTCTCAGTTGCTTTATATATTCTTTGAGCCTATTTGGGAGAAATTCAGTACTGCAGATTTGGACATCATTTGCTCGTGCATGAGAAAGAAGAACAGTATGCAATTGTGCAGTTAAGATTTGTCCATAAAGAAAAAGCTACCAGGTTTTTATAACAGCTTGTCTTAGTTTAAACAAAATCTTTGAAACATATATGGACAATTGTACAAATAATTTCTTTTTACTTTCTTATTTGAAAATAACAACAAAAAAAATCCCACCCAATTTATTTTTTTCCTTATTAATTTTGTTTGGTTTGTTGTTGCTTTGGGGTGTTGTGTGTGGGGTTTTTTTGTTTTGTTTTAATTGTAATTGCAGGACTTTTTAATGAAGAGGGGAGGGAGAGGTGTTTGAAGAGGTCAAATATAGGAAGGAGAATTGAACTCTTATAGACTATTTGAAGATGTAGCTTGCATTTGGAAGGAGCGTGGGAACTCATGCTGTTGTAAAAATAGCATGCATGTTGGAATATTAGTTTTATCCCATAAGACTCAGAATTTACTTCTGTAAAAACCTGAAACAATTACTGAAACATTGAAATTATGACCACAGTAATGTATGCCAAGAAACACTAAATTCTTAAACACTGTACTGGGATGAAAAGGGAAGAAGATAGACAGTAATCCTCAGTTTAGATGACCACTGGATGGCATCTTTGTTCCACAGAATGACTTCTGAAAACACTCATCTTGATTTAAAAGTTGACTTTTATAGGAAATTGTTTGGCAAGAATGCCAGCCCTCTTTATATATATGTATGTGTATTTCAGTATCCGAACCCCAGCTCTTTTTCGTGATGAAGCTCCTTCAAGTCAAAAAGAATATATTGATAGAGGTTTTCCCATTAGACTGAAAAAGTTGTAGTTCCAACTATGATTAAAACATTTCATATCTATTTTCCATGTAACATTAATAAAAAAAAAAAAGTGCTCAGGGATAGTAGATTTCCAGTGTAAGATGGAAGGAAATAATTTTGTCTGGGAGTTACAGTGATGGTCTTCATAATGTCTGTTGCACTGAATTTTAATAATTTCATTAGAGTCCTGGTTTGTGCCCAAATTAATTTCTATTTCATACAATATTGCTTTATTTATAAACATAATCACAGATCTGTACTGTAAATAGCAACTGGAATAGCTAAAATGTGAAGCAGAATGAGGGTAAAAGATTGATTTTGTTTCTTCAGCGATTAAGTAGAGACAAGTATAAACTTCTCTTAAAATTTTGCTCTTGAAGTCAAGAGTGCTATCTTGATTTTCATATGGATGATTGCTTGAAGAAAGTGATAGTACCCCAATCTTAGCAACCTGATCTGGAAATACAGGATTGGACTGTATTACTGCATAGACTGCAAGTGCTAAAGCAAGTGTATATAGAGAAAGCATACGAGTGTTCTGCTCAGTTAATATTTTACCAAGATCCTTTGAGTCTTTGTGCTGAGGTCCCCTCAGTGGGCAGTGGACCCCACAGGGCAGCACTGCTGCCTTCGCACCCACAGAAATGTAAGAGTCCACTGGGAGTCATCAGTATAGGGCTTTTATTTCATTCATAGCTGCTCAATCTGGTTCATGTGTTGTGGTTTGATTTGTTTTACCTCTATTTTTAAATTCTGGACTCAATTCTGTTTTCTAGGAGCTTCCACTATCTCATTTATTTTTGCATTTGTGTTACTACTTTTATATGAATTTTCTTTTGCCATGGTTTACAAGGCCTGCTGGAATTGGGCCTTGTGAATCCTGGGTAGATTACCTTAGGTGGTGCTCATTCTATTTTGAGTGTTGAGGTTTTTAATCCCCCAAAATCTTAGTTTTTCACATTTTTTTTCAGTTTTAGTTGCTGTTTTTCATTTGTAGTTTGAACCTTTTGAACACATCATTGAATATTGATTTTTTTTTTTTTAAAGTTTTAAATTAAGCTTTAATTTGTTTGCTTTATGCAGTAGTATGATTCTGGCCTTGCTTGTATGTGGCTCTTTTCCACATATATCTATATATATTCTCAAAGATTGTGTAATTGTTCCTAGAATATGCTGAAACACAGTATTTGGGTCAGTTATAGCTCCTTAAACAATGTTTTAAAGCCAGATACTGTTCCATGTCATACCTCATAGAGGTAGGAAGTAAAAGATGCTTGCGAGATACAGGTAGGGAAACTCAGATTTATTAGTCAGCATTTCCTCAAGCTGTTAGGAAAGGTATTGCAGGGCAAACAGTAGACTGGGAAGTGCTACTGTCATCTTGTCAAATGCAGCTCCTTTTTCTAAAACCAGTTGACTTGTCTACTGATTTTTTATTAGTTGACAGAGAAACTACCAGCACATACTCAAACCATACTTGGAACCCAAACTTACCTATAAACTCACCATAGTCAAAGAATCTTTCCAGACTTTTACTGAAAATACTTTGGAGCCCATTTTGATAGGAACTTGTGAAACAGTGCAGGATTCCAAATCTATATTTTTTGCTTTTTGTGTCTTTGTTTTTTTTTTTTATTTTATCATTTTACTCCTAGCTTTCAGCATAAACAGAATAGTCAAATGCTCTTGTCTTCAGTGGTGATCATTGCCTTTAGTTTCCTTACCATCTCAGGTTTATTAATATCACTGTCACTCAGATGAAGAAAAGACACCTCTGTCATGCCTTCTGTTACAGACAAATTGTCCTGCTTCTAAAGTTTTGCTATGGTGATCAGAGAAATATTGAGATATTTTTGAATCTAGAATATAGTATATGAAAATGGAGACCCTAGTGGCTGTGCCTCAAGTTGATCCAGCCACCAGGCATGTTGCATGATGATTACTTTTGGAGAAGCAATATATGAAGAGAATATCACATGCAGAATTTTATTTTATTTTTTTCTTTACAGAGATGATGATGACATCAATGATGTTGCCTCTATGGCTGGTGTTAATCTTAATGAAGAAAATGCCCGAATTATGGCTACCAGCTCTGACTTGGTTGGAACCCAGATACAGTCCTGTAAAGATGAACCGTTTCTTGCTGCAATACCTCTACATAAGCGCATACTTGAAATGGGTGAGAAATATGTCCTTTCCTTTTGATACTATTTTCTTTGGAGTTACGCATTTATACTTTGCACTTATGATTGTTGTTTAAGCATTTTATTACATAATCTTGTATTACTAAACTTTCAAGGTTTTTGTGCTAAAAGTAACTTAGTTATCATAAGTTGGGAAAAAAAAATAGTGTACTGGTACTTTTATACTTCCTACTTTCCCCATGTTTTTTTATATCCAAGGATCTCAAAGCTCTTTGCAAACATTAATTATTTCTCACAATCCTCCTTCATGTTTTACACATGAGAGAATTGAAACAGAGAGGTAAAGTAGTACAGGTCACAAAGGACACCTGTGAATAACATTGAACAGAATGGGAAGTTATCTGTCAAGATTTTCTTTCCCCATATAAACCAGTTATTCTGTTTTTAACATCTGCATCTACTTAGCTTCATAGTGATTTTTGTAGAGCATTTTTTTCAGTAAGGTGTATTGACTTATCCTGTTAAGAAGGTGTATTTATTTATTCTGACATTCAAAAACAAAAGTTAAAACCTTTAGTAGAAGAAATAGTGATGTATCCTCAGAATGTATTTTATATGATATACTTAATGAATTTACTGTATATGTTCTAGGACCTAAATGTATCTTTTTCAACATAATTTTGGTAATATTTTTCAGAGACATCTGTATCTTAAGATACTGAGCTCAAATTGTTTAGGGGCATAAATCATATATTTCTTTTAAAACTATGCTATGTTGCTTGTTAAATTCATAAAATTTGTAGGGTTCTAGTTCTTTTAATTTTAAAGACAAGACCAAAGTCTTGTTACATATCAGAACAATTGGGTTTTTAATTCATGCAGTTACTTCTGAGATGTTATTTCATTGAATGAATGGAAGCCTTTTTATATTGCAGTTGCAGGCAAAGTTATTCATTGACTTATTGTCAAGCTTCACTCCTGTGTTTTAATTAGTGCCCTTTTGAGTTCTCATTCAGAGAAATTAATTCTTTTGCATACTGTAGTTACTATGTTTGATGATTGTGATGATGGCATGTTGTGATGCAGTCTGGGGCGGCGTATGTGCAACATTTTGTGAGTCGGCTTTCCAGCACCTGGGATAGGAAGCCAGCAAGGTTTTAATGAAACTTGTTTGAGAAACTGTTGTGAGGGATGCTCATGTAGTAGTTTATACAGGTGTAAGAAAACAAAAAGGAAACAGACATAAAACTGTTAAAAAGAATGGGAAATCCGTAATGAATTTGACATATAAGCCTTAATGAACTGTCTGGGTGTAACAATTGCTGCACAGCATGTAGTCATAATTACAAGTGCAGGACTTACAGGAATCTGTACATACTTTAAGAGCCACAGAACCCATCACACTATTCATCACTGCCTTTTGGGGTTTGCTCCTCTGAGGAACAAATCCCTATGGCTGTTTTTGAAGCTTTATTGGCTTGGTAATTGAAATGAAACTTTCAAAGCTTTTAAAAGCAGCTGCAGGGATTTACTTCTCAAAAGCAGTGAATCCAGAAGAGTGGCCACTCCTAGTGATCTCCTGCAGCCACTTTTAGAGCTTTATTTTGACCTTACATGAAGCCTTTCATAGTTTTGAAAGTGGCTGTGGGGTTCACTAGTGGCTACTATCTGGGATCTGTGGCTCTTGAGGAGTGAATTCCTTCAGCTGATTTTTGAAGTTTTAGAAGCTGAGTTTGCACTGTGTGTGGCCAGATTTGCTGTTTGCATAGGACCACACACAAATTTAGTAGTTTGTGCTACTGGGCACTTAAAATAAGGACTTTTTAAGTTCACGGCAAAACTCAGTCTTACCCTGTGTTGCTGTGCAGACTTCATAGACACATCAGGCGTAAGCAAAGGAGTCTGTGGCCTTCTCAAGTACATTAGGAAAAACAAAGTATGTTATGTGAGTGCTTATTCTTTTGTTTTCATTATGCCCGTTGACAAATGAGATAAATTACATTGTTTGTTCTTGCTTTTACCTGACTATAACTTAAACAGGCCTTATTTTCTACCTTTAAATCTGTTCATATTTAATGATCACTGCACTTTTAGGGCACATTCTTAATGTTTTAGTAAAAGAGAGATTTGTGGTATGTACAGTATTGGGAAACTGCTCTTCTCTCCTTTCTCAGAAGCTAGATCTTTCACATTTTCTGTAATATTAATCTTGTTCTCTCTTTTCTGAGTAAGATCTCTGTCGAGCAACTCAGTAGTGTTCCCCAAAGGCTGTTTCAGAGATTGTGCTTCCATTCACCAGAGTCAGAATATAAACTGCTAAAGTGAGAGCAGATGCTATCCAGTCTTTGGCAGTAACCACCAGCCAAATGCCTCAAAGTTATAGTGAAAGAGGTTTCTTAATATACGTTCTTATCTCTACTGTAACTTGGCAGTGTTACCATCCAAAGTTTATTTTAAATACAAATGACTAATATTGTTATTGATCCTTTTAAATGGCTGAAGTAACTGAAAGGTAATTCATGCAAAGATATCCGCTTCCCACATTCTTCCTTATCCAAATTTGTATCTAGTCTTCTCTGGCTGGCAATCATTGCTACTTGTTCATATAGGAAGACAGGGCTGTGACTGTTTCAAATTCTTCTTTCATTTAAAATCAAGAGTGGGTATTTCTTAGCAGAAAACTTATTTGTTTTGCTATTCCATTCAGGATCACTTACCTTTAAACCCTGCTCTTTCTATGTGGCATCACAGTACATGGAAATGTAAGCAAGGAGTTGTAAGGCTTTTGTTTCTCTTCTTGGGAAGTTGAGAGGCAGAGGTTGGTGTTCTTTATTCATGTGCATACTGATGTGCATGCAAACAGTTAAAACTTTCAAGATCTTTATTAGTAAAATGGGTAGTATTTCTTTAAAGGACAATATAATCTGATTAGACTCTAATCAGATTTATTATTAATAAATAATGCTGAAAACCCCTACCCTTTCTATGTAGTTTTATGGGAAGAAACAAGAAAAAGAACCTTAATAAATCATAATTGTTACATTTTTATTCAAACATAAGCTATTTCTTAGTGGGTAAGAAGGCTTTATTAGTTAGGCTTCGAAGTTAATTTTTGACATTCTGACTTTCCACTGTTTACAAAAAGGGGCAACACTTGAATGAATAATACTATGTCACACTTAAAACAAGCTGCTAAGTCACAGCTTTGTCTGGTTTTGAAACCCTCTTGTGAAAATAGAAACTCCTTGGCTCATGAATTAGTTTGTTACTGCATTGTTTCTGAGAACAGGTAAGAATTAGGCTGCAATGCATGTTTTATTTACTGTTGGTGAAAGGTAGCAGGACATTGGATGGGATAAAAGGTGACCTTTCTGGTATCACCCAGTAACTAAATCCATGGATAAAGGGAAGAGGTATGTTGTGTATTTTCCTGAGAAGTCTTTTGACTGAGAGTTGGTGGTCTCTAGAACCTCCAATAGTAGTTCCAAAAAACTTTGCTTTATATTTAGTGGTCAATAGAGCATGATACCTTCACAAGCCTAGAATCTGCAATAGCTTACTGATTCCCACAGCTTTTAATTCCAACTAATTTTTTCTCCAACCAGGGGATGCCATTTTGCTTTTACTTGGCTATCCCTACAATGTCATAACTTGTGCTGAATCTTAATGATAAATTCACTGTCTTAATGCAATAATAATGAAATGTAAGCTTGACCTGCTGTATTCTTTGACTTAGATTGTTTCTCTCTCATCACTTTCAGCTCTCTTCACCCAGTTTTTCTACTTCAGCTTTTATTGTTGCATAGCACTGGCTGAATAAAATAATTACAAAAGTGGCATTTTAAGAAATGTGGGACTGGTTTGGCCAGACTTGAATACATTTTAACTTCCGTCTTGTATTTTCCAATTTTTACTTAAATATGTATGATAAAAGTGTATTGGCAAGTCATTGATATTTTAATTTCACATTCAGAATTATTTTCCCATCTGCAACAGGAAACCAGTTTTTCTATAGCATGATTTTATGCAATACTGTATGTCTCTTAGCTAGTATTGTTATACATTGTCAATACAGCATACAACACAGAATACAACTGTAACATTTCCTGTCTCAAAATTACTGCTGGATTCTCTTGCTTCATCCCAACAGAAGTCTTTTTTTAAATTTTTTTTTCTAGAACACATAGTGGTGCAGGCCAGGTATGAAGTTTGAAAATGTGATGATGAATCCACATTCTCCTAGTCCAGTAGTTCAGAGGCTTACAGTCTTCCTTAAAACAGCTTCAGAGAAACTCAACTTGATAGGACTAAGCCACTGTCTCTGCCAGTGTAACAATTGTAGGGTTAGGCTCAACATAATATATAGGTTTGTGGTTTTGTTATTTTGCATGTAATGCATTTTTTAATTCTGTCTGATGAAATATTGATCATTGTTATGCCTTGATTCTTTGTTCAGTCACACTGGAATTGCATGTCTGCTATAAAAATGTATGCTAAACCATAAGGAAATAGCTTATCTGTGTTTTTGTATTTCGGAGTGTATTGAATCTACTCTGTGGCTTTACAGTGGCAGCCCAGTTATATGCATAACTATATATTTAAATAAATAATTTGAATACTCTAGAGAGCATTTTGCATTGCTGAACCATCTAAAAACTGATTGGAATATCCTTGATGGAACCAGGCTAGTAGATTTCAGAGCCTCTGTTTATAGTGTTTGTTACTAGTTTAATAAGAGTCATTCTGTCATGCCTGTTTCATCTGTTTGTTTATCAACAGTTTGAATGTTTGAATGAGATGAAACTGTACTACTGATGATTGCTCTTTCATATACACAGCAGTTCTAACATAAAAGTATACTTGTTTCTCTGGTTGGTTTTCTTTAGAAGGTTTTTAGAGCTGTTTAGAGTACAGTTGTTGTGGGTTGTGAAATTCTGAGCTATCAGATTGCCTGTGAACGTAATTTTTTATTTTTGCTGCATTTTTTTGTTGATGTGACTTAGTTGTTTTCATTGTTGACTTTTAACTTTTTATCCATGAGTAGATTTGTCTTCAGAATGAAATATTTGTTTTAGTATCAGTTTTTCCACCAGCATCTTTCTGTCAAGATGACCTCCTTAAATACCTGTGGATATAACTCTCAATTGTGTTTGGAGATAGTTTGGAAATGCACTTGTTCTTAAGGCATAGCATTTTGAAGTCATGTGTTGTCCTAATAATGTGCGTAGTCCACTTGAACTGTACTTGAGTGGTGTTCTCTGTGAATCTCAGGCTTTTTCCCTTAGGAAAAAAAAGTTGTTACGTATTGTATAATCCAAATCGAAGTTACCGTGCACGCCAAATACACTAACTTTCTCTAGGTCCTATAAACTTCAGTGTGTTGCTTGTAGAGCTATATCTACCTTCTGACATCTGGAATAGTTCTGTAACATAGTCAGAGTCAGGAGACTTGTTCATTAGTATAAAACAAGCAATTTGCTAGAAAATTTTATTAGATTAGGTGGTGTGCACTGTTCGTAGTCGTCTTACTGGTGTCCATATTTGTGATAATTTAATTATGTAAATATTTGAGTTTATTGCACGTATTCAATGGAGAACATGGGTTTATAGTCCAACCTGATTGCTAATGTTACAATATACTAAGACAATTATGTGCTATTAGATCCTTTAAAAAAAAGGTGGAGTCCATTCCCTTTTTAGTATCAGCAGCAGTATTGCCAAATAAACATAACCAGTAAGTATTTCAGCTGAATGTTAAACCATATTGTTGTTCTTTCTTTAATAGGTCCATGATTAGGCTTCCTGTTTTACAAGATGTCCCAACATGTGTTGGAATGGTAACTTCAGTACCACCTGAGAGCTTGGAGTATGCCTTTCTCTGAAAGGTAGGGCAGCTTCTGTTCAATATTTTTTGTGTATTTCTAAGGTTTTCTTTTTATTAGTCTTACTGGTTCTGCAACATTACAGATTCTGAGTTTTGTCTTTAGCAGTGTCACCTCTGAGTGGCAGAACTGATGTTACTTGCAGTAGTTTCTCAATAAATGTAGCCATGTTCAAACTATGACTATTTATGAGGAAAATGAAGCTGTTTCTTCAGACGTCATTTTCAAAGGTTTTACTCCAGTTGAACTGAGAGCATGACCATACTATTTGCTCCCAGAAATATTTGGAGAATTCAGGTTTTGTTTTCTCCATAATACCTTTCTGCTGTTTTATGAACGTAGTGGAAGAGCCTTCTTGCTATTTCTGGAAGGTAGTTCTGGCCTTCAGGGCCTACAGAAGTATGTTGCCCAGGCTCAGAATAAGTTTGTATCCAGGAACTGAGTGGATCAAATTTCTTGGGTCTCTGCAAGGAGAGTAAAATTAAGATCATCATTCTGTGGAGATGCCTTCTCTACCAGCTTAATTTCTAAAGTCCATCTCATAAAGAGATTTCTGGTAATAAATATTGGATATAAAATAAGAACAATAAAAAGAAAACCTTAGAGAACCATTCAATATTGCAATAAAGCTGACTTACATTATCCCTGTAGGCAAACTCCATGCTCTAGAGGTGGTACTAATGTCCCCAACTCTCAACACATGTTGGAACGTCTTTGTAGAGGAGGAAGTCATCAGTGAGCAGCACCTTCAAGGATCATTTAAGGGGGAAAAAGTGAAAGGTAATATTTTCTAAAATATGTTGAAATGATTGTTCATTACGTTTATTTGGCAATCCTGCTGCTTATACTAAGGTTGTAATGTTTTCATTTCTTAAAATTATTGAAAAAACTCTTAAGCTTCCCTTTAGTCTTTCCTTCTCCCATGAGTTTGAATTGCATTTATTAGCCTCGATGTTGCTGAGTCTGCTGCATAGAAATTTCACGTTCTACTGTAACTCATTGGCAATTTGATGCTTTTTTCAATGCTTATAATATGGAGAGTGTTAAGTCTGTGCTTTAACCAGGTTTGTGGTGTCTAGTGTTAAATAAATGTCACAGCTAAGTGTTGCAGTGTCGAACTGGTACAAAGACATTCTACTCGTAACAAAAGGGTGTTTGTTTACAAGGAAGTAGCTGCAACAGTGGATGTTGTGCCAGATAAAGTACCACCATCTATTCTTGCACAAATGTATAAGTGCAACTTGAACATCAGCTATCATAAACTACAGCTGTTTTGACAAAAATCAAACATTTTTTCTCTGGTGCCTTGCACTGAAAATGGCTATGTATTTTGAGGATTTTAATCTGTAAATGAGATTATGAAGTTATTAATAATTAAGATTTATTTATTTTGTTTTTTTTTTAAAGTAATCAATGTTTCACCAGTTTCTCAAGTTCACAAAATCCTTCCTGGGGAATCATCACAGGGTGGGTAGTTCTGAAGTAGTATATAGCAAATGTTACAGCCAGCAGGTCTAGAGTTCCCAAGAAGACTGTCTGCTTTTATCTAGAAGCTGGCTCATAAGATGATTCTTATCCTATGAGAAGAGGAATGTTCTTTTACAAACAAGCTTACTAAAGCAATTCATGTAGGGTCTTCCAGTATTTTGTAAATAAAAATTACATGGTGATAAAAAGTCATTCTTTTTAACAGAGTCAGTTTATTGCATATGAAGGTGAACTGGAAATAGGGTGTTGAACAATATCAGATACTGGTTTACAGAATCTTTCCTATTCCAGTTCAGGGCTGCTTTTGAGCTGTGGAATATATCTTGGCCATCTGCCTCTCACAGAGGGGTGCTGGTTTGTACCTGCTACAGGGAATGAATCATTTACCAAATCTCAAAACACTTGGCACCGCTTCTCTCTAGCTTGGCAGGAAACACTCCCTAGCTGGTGGCTTCCCTAAACACACTCTAGGTTATAGGTTCCTCAGAGGCTCCTGCTGAAACAACT
Source organism: Chloroceryle aenea (assembly GCA_013399075.1). Taxonomy (NCBI): domain Eukaryota; kingdom Metazoa; phylum Chordata; class Aves; order Coraciiformes; family Cerylidae; genus Chloroceryle; species Chloroceryle aenea. The sequence continues at coordinate 179,129 of VWZY01007930.1, forward strand.
TCATCTGCATTGGCAGTTTTTGTGAAGGTAGCAACTGAAGTTTGTTGATTTCTCCTTTCTTCATCTTCTCTTCCAGGACCAGACAGGCTTAGCAATACAGCAAGTCAATGTTTATTAAATAATTTATGCATTTAGCTAGTAATACTTAAAGTGAAGCTTTTATGTAAAGGACTGAAAACAAAATTACAGCTAAAGTTTTTGTACTGTTTCTTTTACCTGGGATCACCAGGTTATCTTATACCTCTATGATGATACTAATCATCAGAGCCAGTGATTTGTTTCTTGTGCTATCAGTCTGATTAACAAGCTTTTCCTTCAATTTTTAATACTTAAAGTCTCTCTGGGGCTCTAGTAGCCCCTTCAAAACACCACCCATGTATTTTGTACCCAAATAATCTCCTTAATTTTTTCCTCCTTTGTGTTCCATCCCCCATTCCCTACCATAATATTTAAGATAGCATAAGTCTTGAACTGTGACTACATAACTCATCATGTTGTATTTAATTACATGTCATTTCACAGATATTAAGGATTTTTAAATGTTTCCCTGCTGACACCTACAGCAGAGCTATAAAATCACCAGTTTCCCTTTTGCTATTGAAATGGAGGAATTAAATAAGTGCATAGTTAGGAAGGCTGCAGGAATTCAGAGAGTAGTTTTTCAAATACCTTTCTTTTCCTGATGGGGAAGATGGCAGAGGGACTGAGGCATGTGAAACTGGTGGCTCCATTAGGATAAAAGAAGGAGGCTTGAGCCTAAAATTGTAGATGGAAAGGTGCACTCCAAGGTGCAGCCTGGTACTTACTGTGCTGCAGGGGTGAGGTAGGTGACTAGCCTGGACTATGACTAGATGCATCTCTGCAGTATTCTAGATCTGATGCTGTGCAAGAGGATAAATAAAAGTTCAAACAAATAAGGTCCCAAAGGGGATGGACTTCTGTGATTTGTTTCCATCTTGTACTACGCAAGCCAGCTGTAAAAGCAGAGGAGGCCTGAGCATAAGAAGTCTGGTTCCAGTTGCATCATGGGCCAATATTTCAGGCACAGAATTTAAAGTTTAACAAGTTGCTCCTGGTTTTAAGATGATGGCAGAGCGGGCTTTCTGCAGTTCTGGCTGACCCATGATTAGCACAAATAGAGACTAATTATGCACTCTGCCAATGCTTCTTGTTGAAGGACAAGACAAATTCAAGCCCTAAATATATGCTGTTTAACTGTTTAAAACCAATTCTTCAAGGTTTTTCTGTTTTAAGTGTAAACGTAAAGAGATTTTATACAGGTACTCAATAATTTATCACATCAATAATCAGAGTCAGACCTAATGTTTTACAAATAATTTTTTTAATGTTTGATCTCAAGCCTGTCAGTCCTCTTAAAGTATAAATTATTAAAGTAACTTTTTGATTCTTTGAAAGCCTATCTGCAAAGATAGTATTTTTCTTCTGCTTCTCAAATAGGGCAGTACTATTCTTACGATTTATTTCAGTTTGTTTGATCAATAAAATATAATTAAACTTTTAAAGTGTAACAAAGCCAGTACCTTTCAGAAAGCTTAAGCAGACGATAACACTGTTCAGAATTTTCACTTCTTGGGACCTGGAAGTTTTCAATGACAAGGTGCTTTTATGTTTGTAAAAAAAACAATCTTGTGCTGGTGACACATATGCCAATATCAGAATAATATTGCTGAATCCTTTTTTCCCCTCAAGGTTTTTGGAACTTATATGCAAGTTCTAACTTTATGGAAATTCTATTGCAAAATCTCAAACCTTTAAATAGAATATAGTTTATTTATAACAAAAATATTCTAACACATACTTTCTTTGCATGCTGTCTCATATACCGTAGACCTTTATTAAATGTTGATTGATCTGTGGCTTGCTATTAAAGTTTCCAAACATGTAATTAAGGATTAATACGCAGGCAGTCTTTATTGTGGTGTTCTTTAAGTGCTTGACAGATGAGAAATTTGCTTATTTTGAGGGTATTAACTTGTGATCCCTCATTTTTCATATAGGATAGTCTGACTCAGCTGGCTCCTTTAGTAGCATTAAATGCCTCTGAGGATGTGTTGAAACTGAGTCCTGCCACAAAAAACTGAAGTGTTGATGCAATCAGTCATAAATTCTTGATAGTCTTGTACACTTCTGCTATAGTAGATATCTGGCAAGAGCACTTGAATGAAGAACATGACCTTGGTTATGTCTTCAAAAACATAAAAACACAAATTCAAGTGGAGAGATTGGTTAAAATTATAGCTTGAAGCATTGCTTTGCTCCAGCGCCATTTCTGTTGTTACCCCGATGATGTTTTTATCATAGCTTTAGGAAATTTTCAGAATTACATTGCTAAAGTAATATTAAAGACTTGAAGCATGTAGTTGTTATCAAAAATGTCTAAATTTAACAAATGTATTATTTAAAAGCAAGTAACTTTTTTATAATTACACATTTCTTGATATTTTAAGTGTGAGGTTCCTTACTGCTTTAAAAGCAGAATTTTGGTCATAAAACTACAAGTTAAGATGGCCATGTTATCAAACTTAAAGCACGTTAAGAAAATCAATTTAAAGTCAGAAACAAACTTTTTTAAACAAAAGACAGAAGATAGCAGTCTGTTCATAGAAATAAGTAATTTTTTGTTGTTTAATCTGAATTTTATCTTTGAGTTTGCATTTCTGTATGTATGTAAGTGTATATATTTGGACTTATTACTGCAATGATCAGATGGTGCAAGTAAGACCAGAATCCATAATGCTAGAACCTACATAAAAGTATGTGTAGATGAAATCACAATCTAGTGAATTGGTTAGAAAGAGGAATAATATATTGAGAATATTTGTGTTTTGTGATACAATTAAGTATGTATGGTATTATAATACATTTATGCGTATATACATATTTCTTTAAACTGGAAATTATATGTCTTTTCCCATATCCTCAGTCTTGCAAAGAGAAGAGGAGTCTTTTTATTTTAAAACTGGGAAAATTAATTATGCAGACTAGAAGAGTATCTCAGGAAATCCCTATTTGGAGATCAGCATTATTTTCCTTTGATGGCAGAGAGAATTTCAGTATGCTTTTTATATATGAGAGTGGATGAAATTCAGGAGGAGATGTAGCAGTGAGGAAATACTAAGACTTTAATATAGAAACATAGGAAGATTAAGTTTCCAGCCCTTATCGTAGGTTCAGTTTCTACTTGGTATTTTCTCTGAGTAGTAGAAAGCAAAAAGACAATCTTTAAACAATGGTATCTGATCTTTTCTTAGGTCAGTGGATAATCAAGTGGTCTTCATGACTGTTTATGAAAGCAGACCTAGGCCAACCTTTCCAAGTGTAGATGAGGTGGTTCATTTCAGGAGCACATCAGTAATTTTCCCATCCTTGACTCAAGTACAATCCAAGTATTTAAGTAGTGTGCCAAATTCTCATGTAGTATCCAGCTCTGGAATGCACCTTGCTTCTGACATCCTATGCTAACAGGATTTTGACTGATGTAATGTAGAACAGGGAAGACATGATGATGCTTCCACATGTGATGAATGTTGTGCATGACAAGTCGACTTAAAAATTTTGTAGTTGGGTTTCTATTTTGGGGGAAATTTCTTTTATATTCTTTCTTCCCTAGCCTGTTTTTCAAAGCAAGCTAGCCTTAGCGACTTACCAGTCTGTCCACCTCCTATGCAGGACAGGGATCATAGAATCACTCAGGCTGAATGAGAGCTGGTCATATAGTCCAACATCTTGCTTAAAGCTGGGTCAACATTAAATTCAGACAGGGTTGCTTAGGGCATTGTCTGGCTGAGTCTTAAAAACCTGGACAGTGGGAGAGTGTACAACTTTTTTTGTGCAAAGTGTTCCAGTACTTAATTGTCTTTGTAATGAAAAAATCTTCTCTTGATCCAGTTGGAACTTTTGCTCTTTTAATTTATGAATTTGTCTCTTGTTCTTCTTCCAGGCATCCTCTATAAAGAGTCTGGCTTCATCTTCTCAATAACCTCTCCTCTGAGCCTTCTCTTCTCCAGCATAAAGAACCCTCAGGTTTTCCTTATAAAGGTCATATGCTCCAACCCCATAACCATCTTGGTGACTTTTCCCTGGATTCAAGTTTTTCCAGGTCTTTCTCATACCACACAGCTCAAAACTGGCTGCAGTATTCTAGATGTGAGCTGAGTGAAGATGAGTAATTGTTTCCCTCAGTCTGTTGGTTACTGTTGATCTGCCCTTTTGATGTTGATACAACCCCCTATGCTGTTAGTCCTCACTGTTGCCAGGATGCACTCCAGAGTCCTGGTTAGCCTACTGACCACCTCTTTCCCTGGTGGGCAGGCCCCAGCCTAGGTGCAGTACTTTGCATTTGCCTTGAATCTCATGAAGTTAGCTGTTGGCTCACTCATCAGGTCCTTCTGACTGACAGCCCTTCCCTTTGTACCACTTGGTGTAGTGCCGTCTGCAAACCTGATGAGCGTGCTTTGCATCTCTGCCTCTAGGTCACCAAGATAAGGGCTCCGGAGGGACCCTACTTCTAACTGGTCTCCAGGTAGTTTTCTGGACTGGAGAAGGTTGTATTGAGGGAATAGAGAGGTAGAAAGTTACTGGGGTGTTGCAGAGGCTGATGAAAAGGACAAGAATCTGTAGGAACCGGGCACCTCCAGTAATGGTCCTTTGATTATGGATGAATTTCTGAAGAGTTTAATAGGTGAAAAAATTTGTGTAATGGTTGAATTTACTTAGAACAAAAGTATTTAAAATTAGGAGAACCTTCATTGTGAAAAAACCAAGATGGTGACAATTCTTTGTTATGAAAGGAGTGCGTGTGTGTTTGCACTCACTAGGAGAAGATGGGTAGCTGTCCTTATGCAGCTGAAATTCAAAGAATTATTTTGTTAACACTTAATCATTTGTACCTTTACCGTACTCAGAAGAATTTTCCACCTCAAACCTCTTTTCTAGATCCTAGTTAATTAAATTTCCATTCCTACTTGCACTTTATCTTTCAGACTAGGGTTTTTTGATTGATAGCTTTGCTTACACGTGTTTGCATAATAAAATGGTGCATGCTCCAGTAGGTCTGGATATTGCAAGTCTGGCTTGCACAAATAGCTCCTGCCGATATGAATAGTCCTACGGACTTCAAGGACTTCATTTGCATGAGTAGCAGTTGCAGCGTTGGGATCTTAATGTACAGGTCTGCTTCCCATTACACCTTCAGCTCTCAGCAGCTCCGGCAGAGTCCCAGCACTATTACAGAGGACGAAGTAGGCGCCAATAAAGATTTAATTTATTTTTTTTCTTACGTGATAAAGCAAAAATCAGTTAAAGCATACGTGCATATTGCTAAAATCCTTAAGGTAACACGTACAGTATGGAGTCCGCGACGGCTTAAGTTAAAGAGATAGCGACTTCAAAGACCCACTGAAGAATTTAATATCAGACACCCTTGAGCGAGAGCGGGGCTCGTGGAGGTGTGGGGATGATGAACGGCGGCGCCGTACGAAGACGCCCGTGTCAGGCAGCGCGGATGCGGCAGCGGCGGGGGCGCNAAATAACAGAAGTATACATCCGTGCAAGAACACTGCTCACTTCTGCGTCTTCATTTTTTAGACGTGTGATGGTTTCTCGCTCTGGAGTTTGGCGAGGAGCAGATAGGAAGGCTCCACGAAACAAAAAGTCGGTCGTGAGCCTCGCAGGTTTGTAGTGGCTCCGGGG
>VWZY01007930.1:184877-242027 GCA_013399075.1 Chloroceryle aenea
GCTTTGGTAATTAGCCATTCGGGAAACACTTCACGAAATATTCTCAGACGGGTTTCCTGTGGGGTTTTGCGGACCCATTAACGTACCAGAAACAAACACGTTCATAAACATTTTAATTTAAAAGTCTTGTGTATCAATGGATTTGGTGTAATCTGAGTATTTCCCCTTCTGTGGTGGGTCGTACAAAATGCAGCTGCTGGTTTGTGGTATTTAAAATGGATCTGCCTGTGTGCGCACAGAGTGTCTCTATCCAGAATATGGGCCTACTGGGACTACTTATCAATATATTTGCAGGGCTATGTTTATTCATATATCTACAAATTTATATCCAGTATTTAGAAATTATTTTGATACATTTCAGAATTCTGAATTTTTTTTCTGTAGCCTAGGTGTTTCTTCAATATTCAACACATTGCTTTAGTATGAACTCAGCACAAAGTATTTAATCTTCAAATAACTACTGATTTGTCTTTTAGCAGTGTTTGGGGGACAACTGGTGCCTTTAAATGACTGTTGTAAATACGACTATTTGTTCATATTCAATTTTTTTTCCCTCCTAAAGAATTGATACTATCAGTGGTATGCCAATAATGTAGGCTAAGGTATGCAACAGCGTGCTTTGGGCTGCAGCCTCCTCTCCCTGACACTGAAATTAATCTGCAGCAATGCTTCTGGAAATAAAGGAATTGCATTTTCTTGTGTAGAACTGTGAGCTCAAATTGTCTCCTACTGTTATGCTTTGTTTCAATATGCTAGGATAAACTTTGGTAAAGTTCTTAAAATGCTTTCTAAGTGGTTAAAAAAAAAAAGAAAATCTTTGATTTCTCTTTCAAACTTTAAAGTGTAGCCATGCCTTGTTTCAGTGAGTATCACCAGCTATATAAATACTCATGGATTTTTCTTTCAGGAAAATGAAGTTATGACTTTATATTCTTTAGAGATTTGGCGTGTTTTTTTTTATGAGGGTAAGCTAATTTTATTTTGGTATTTTTTTTTTTTTTGCTTTAGCTAAAAAACTAGGAATCACTGATGTGCCAGCTGAGGTCGTTACTTTTATTTCCCATGCAACTCAAAACAGATTAAGAACAGTAATAGAAAAAGTAACAGTGATAACACAGCACCGAATGGAATCGTACAAAGTAAGTGTGCCAAGAAAGGTATTGTATGTTATGGAACGCTGATATGGTGTGACACCTTTTTCTCTAGCACACTGTAGGTGTTTTGTGTTCATTCTGTGTACAAAGTATATTGTAATTGCAGTTTTGTCTACATCAGCAAGTAGAAAGTGGTGGGGTGATAGCACTGACTGCAGGTCTGGCTTCCTCCTCTGTGATAGAATTTGTGTGTAGAATTGTGTTCTAACTTTCCATGCTAAAGTGCCTAGAATGGAGCATCTGGATTGTGACTAAGACTGCTGTTTCTTGATGTCTCCTTTTTTGACCAAGGTCAGAAGACCCATTGATTTGATCAAGATAGCTTCTATATATAGAAATCTATGGTAACTTTATATGTCTTCAGCTGTTAGAAAAACTATTTTTTTAAAAGTTACTAATTTGTCTTAAACTAGCAAGTAGAGAATTCAGCTGTAAATTCTTCCCTGTAATTAAACAATTACATTCTTTTTAAAAGGAACATTTCCAGATAAAATGCTACTCAGATTCCATTGTTAGAAAATTGACACTATCCGTATAATTCTTAAACCAGGGAGGAAATTTAAATAATAATAATCTACAAACAACTTTGAAATTTAAATAAATCAAACATCTTTATTAATAATTGTGAAATACCTTTTTTAATAAAAGATGCTAATCATTGTTGGTGTAAAAGCAAGATGGCAATAATCATAGCTGTGTGTTGTGTCTGAGCTGTGTTCAGATTTCTTTAGTAGATCTGAGTAGATCTGGTTTGGGGTTTTTACTTGGTTTGGGGTATTTTTTGTTTTGCTTGAATGAAATCCTGGTCAAACAGCTTTGGACTTCATCTTTGTTCACTGTTTTTTTCCAAACCTGAGTCACAGGTGGACTAATTATATGTGGCACTTGCCAGAAAAATGATCTGGGATCTCTGACTGGAATCAACATTACTGTGATAAAAAAATGCATAAAAAAATATAAGGACCACTATGCCTGTGTATTACCTACACTTACGTCTTTCCTTGCAATTTAGGGATACATTCTACTATGCTGGACTAAAAGTAGAATCTCCTTGTTTCTTTCCAGTATTCTTCAGCAGTGTTAAATCCATCCTTCCTTCTCTCTGGGGTGGTGTCTGAGAAGAAAGTGCTTTGCTTAGTCCTTGTTAAGTCAAAGACACATTAAAAATAGTATCTTAACAGATTCTTAGCAAAAAAATAGTGTTGTCTCCAATTGGACAGTAGAATTTTCCTTGTCATCTGCATATTTTTTGCTTAATGGCTTGCTTTAATTTCATGGCATTGCAGTCAAAAAAGAAAATAGTCATCGCATAAGTAAGATAAAAGTAGTATGGATAACTTTTCTGACTGACATTATGAGTGTTCTCCATGTGACTCGTCATAAATTCTCGTTGTTTGTTGGGTGCTAGGAAAGCTTGCATGCTCTTAGCTGCCCTAAATTTGTAATTAGAGGCTTATTTTCAACAAAAATTTAGCTATAATGATTTTATAATGCTGCATCTTGATCATGTCTTTTATTAGCTCAAGATGAGTACAAATACAGGAATTGCAATTGGGCTTATATCCTATATCTACGATATGGAAGTAATGAAGTTAAGCATCTTAGGGGTTTTAAATCAGTTTGGTTTATTTTTTTAACTCTTTGATGTCTCTAGTGCTGATAAATCCTTGGGTTTTTTAATTTGCTTAGATATTAATTAAATAATCAGATTCTAGCTGCATTATTAACCATAGGCCGGCTTCATTTGCCTGATCATAAAAAAAGAGAAAACACATTTTTATGTTGTTGTTAGTACAGTGGGAAAATTTTAATGTATAACACCTATAGTCTTCTTTAAATACCTAGCCTTGATGAAAACACATGGTTTTGTAAAATAATATTCTTATTTTACAGGATGATGAGTGGTATGAACAAGCTACGGATGTCCGATCCCAGTTAAAGTTTTTTGAACAATTGGAGCGTTTAGAAAAGCAAAGGAAAGATGAACAAGAGAGAGAAATCTTGCTAAAGGCTGCCAAGGTATATATATTTTTTTTTTTTAGCTACTTAGCAATTCATAGTCTTCAAACAGTTATTTAATTTTGTGAAATCTTCTTCATAAATGCATTTTGTTTCTTAAAACAAGAAGATACTGTTTTCGTGATCTTGCATCTTTAATGCCTTAAGTCATGCTGTCTTATCTGTGATGACTCCAGACTTACCTGACTAATGCTTCTGTGTTTTCAAGCTACAGCTCTGAATTTGATGAGTTCTTGGGAATATAGGTGACAATGGCTAACATTTTCAAAATAACTTGGTGATATAATTTTCATAATTGCCTTGGAAATTTAATAGATGCCAGGTTTTCTGTGCCATTGGAAAATCATAGCCTACACTTCTGGTATTTAAACACAATTCAGAAAACTGCTACAGATGGTTTTGAGGCTTTTTTTATTTACTTCTTGAGTATCTGAGGCCTTTCACTTCTCTAGTTTCTAGACTTTTTAAAACAATATTTTTTGTTATATTATTTTACAACATATTTTTAAAGTTGTTTAGCAGAATAATGTTAGGAAGAGTTTAAAAATTGCCTGCTAATGCTACCTCATCTATTGTTCAGTATGGAAGAGCATAAACATGTTTAACTTGCACAGTGAAAATTTTGATTTAATTATTTGCCCTTTGAAGCCTTGTTAACAGACAAAGTCCAGGTTTTGACAAAGAATAAGATAATGAAGGAAATGTTTGGGGCATGGGAATGGATTGTATTAAATAATCAGCAATTAAATAATTGAGTGAGAAGATGATGATAAATGAAGAAATAGGATCGAAAGAGGAGTCAGCATGAGTTTTTTGGAAAGGTTTGAAACCAATTTGGTAACTTTGTGTTGGAATTCAGCAAGGGATAAGAAAAATCGGTAAATGGTGGCCAGAGTGTCAGGTTTGCAGGTTTTTGTTGTTTTGGATAGTGGCTTGGTTTCTTTAGGAGGAGAAAAGAAAATACTTGACAGTGGCACTCTGATTGAACTGCAACCATCATGTCAGTTGTTACAGTAGAATGTGAGTGCAGAATTTCTGAGCACCCAGATGGGGTTGGTTTTGCTTCAGGAAATGTTTTTGGGAGAATGAGAGAGAGATATCAGATGGGGAGACGAAAAAGAAGTGAGGTTTAAAAAAAATTAAAAATCTTTGACATTCTGAGAAATTCACTGTCCAAGGTAAAAAATAATTGTAAAGTTACAAGAGAACCTTTAAAGCAAAATAGCAGTATTAGTTGACCTGTTAAATGAGAGAATATTACAAAATCTTCTGTCCCGTACCTGGGAAATACTTGAGAAGCAGAAATTTCATACCACAAGCTTAGATAATAATGACTAATGTGTGTATTCTTTGAGGGAAGACAAACTTAACAGGAAAGGAAAAATCATAAGGTATGCTGTAGTAGCAATGCAACATACACTTTTTTTTTTTTAATTAAAAACCTAAAAGGAAATGACTGTTTCAGGAGCTAGCACAATCTCTTGTACCTCAGGGATTTCTGTGTTGTGTTCTGCAACGTGCGTGTACCATCTAGAACGTATGGCCCACAGCATTTCTCTAATTTACTTCCTAGTCATTCTTTTTGTAATAGAGATGTTTAAAGACTTTTTGGTCCCCAAAACTGAGGTCCAGTCACTTGCTGCTGCTGGAACAGCTGTTGTTTCAAACATCCACATAATATGATGTGTCAAATATATAAGCTGTACAGGGAGAGGCTGCAGCTGCCTTGATTGTCATGACTCTTGGTTATCTTGGGTTATCTTCCTGATACATGAACAACAGGGCAAAGTAAAAATGGCACAAGGAAGGGCCATCTTGTACATAAACATTTTAGGAGAGTGCACTCTCTTTAAAGGAAATATCTGGGAGAGTCAACTCTTCTCCCTTGTTTGTTTTCCCAGTAAGAACCCACTGGCTGTTTCCAGGTGTGTTCAGAAGCAGAGATTTTTTCAATCGGTCTTTGGTGACTGGTATGGGAAATAACAAGAAGAGCTAAGGAAAGACTTAAGATTGCAGAAAGGTCAAAAGCCAGACTAAAATCAGTTGAGGAATTTACCTTTACATTTGACATGGTGTGTGTTGCGTGGATTCTATAAAAAAGCCAAAGCACAGGTCTTGCTATAGTAAGTGATATGTTCTTTGCTGCTTTCATAGCCATTTCCAAAACCTGGAAAATGCAAGCTGTGTGTGTCAACTTGAATGTGGTTCTGGTTCTGGGCTAATAATGAAAATATTTCTGGCAGCAGGAAGAATAGGAGTTTGTAGTTGCTCTTTTTTCCTTGGTTTTTATTTCTGAATTGTTACTTGGAGAGAATGGTGCTTTCTACACTGAAGAGGTACAACTTGGGGTTGTCCTTGTTTTTAGAAAATTAATGAATAATACTTCTGTGCTATAATTTATTATAGAAGTGGATCATACTAAAATTACTGTGTTTGTTCATCTGCTCAAATTGGCTAAACATGTTTAGTAATTTTGAAAATTAATTTCCAATATATTTCCAAATTCTATTAGTCTTATTATTTTGAGTGTTCTGTATCAGTAGCACAAACCTGTCAAATTTTTTGTGTCTTAAATATGACTATCACAGGAGGATGATCTTTTCTGTAAAAAGAATAATTACCTAAGTAAATGGAAAAGTATGGTTTAGTGTTGTTTGCAAATTTAATTTGTATTTATGGAGGATAGTGATTTTTATAGTACTATAGGCTGAAAGGCTCTTTGATTGGAGAGACATCATTGAAATTTGGCAGTGTGGATTTCCTTACACACATGTCCTGTTATTACCTGGAGAGGCTACCTCTGAGCCAGAGATGAGTTCAGTCGTCATGCCAATTTAATCCTTTCCCCCTCTTCTGAGAGCACAGTGGATGTAATGCAGCTGTCTGTGAGATGAAGAACTCTCTGAATGGAAACTTATAACTCACTTCTGATGAGAGTGAAGAGGAAATTATTGCGTCGAGATAATTTTCGGAATTCTTAGAAATTTGTTACTTCTATTTTAATGATTTTTAATTTTTTTTTTTTTAGACCTGTGCTCTTGCATTCCATCTCGCTGTGGTTGTAGCTCTGAATAGGGTTTTACCCTCAGCTATGCTGCTTTTAACTTTCACTTTTTATTAACAAAGCTAATGTGAAAGCAAAGTGTTTCATGTTGCCAATTTAATTTCTTTAATTAAAAGTGAAAGTTATAAGCTGGTACAGCCGTGGGTGAAGTTCTAATGTCATCAATGGGGAAAAATAGGTTTAAAATTGAAACTGTTGGCACAGCAGTGGCTCTCCATAGTACAGCACCTGCAGTTGTGACTCCTAACTTTTTTTTTTAATGCAAAAAGATGAATTTCAACCCTTAAACACTCCCAGTGTATGTATTGGGAAGGGGAAGTAGATGTGTGTGCTTTAACTGGGATCAAATGTTGCTAAACACAGGAGATGTTTATTTAGGAGGAGAGTCTCTGTGAGATATCTTCTAACACAGGTTTAACAAGCCAAGACTTTGATAAATCTAAAAAAATCACCAAACTTTTTTGTTAGTGGGACAAAATGTTACAATAGTGCAATTTTGACATTACAAATGTCAACAAACTGCTGAATAACAATCAAAAATATATATAGATCAGACTTAAATACATCAGGACTGATAGTTTGCCCATCTGTATAGACACACAAAGCATTCTCTGGTTTTAAAAGTAATCTTTGCACAGTAATTTTATTATTTGTTATTTACAGTTATATTATTACATGAGTTACAGATATCCTTATTATTTTAAGAATACTGTTGCTTTCTAATTTAAGACAAAATTCCCTTAAAACTATTCTGCTACACATGTATTTAGTGGCATTCTTCCTTAAAAAAACAAGGGGAAAACCTGAGGTTTGGAACATTAAGGAGTTTGGTAACATGTAAATGAAACCCCAATTTCTAATGTGTTTTGAATACACACATTTAACACGGTGCTTTTCATACTTTGAAAGTCTAATGTTCCCATATACCTATTGTGAGCTATGCAGTTTTCAGATAAATAAGATAGCAAGTTCTCTAACACAAAGCACTTTCATTCTTAACAATTAAAATAAGGCTGTCTGGTCTAATAAAAGTAGTTTGTATTTGGGAGAAATGTTAACAGACCTGGTTTGGTGAATAAGTTCTCAGTAGGAGACAGCATTTAATGTATTTAAAAGTATGCCATCTGGTTAGGATCAGGCCTAGGTTTTGCTAAAATTACTATGGGAAGCTAGCTTACTTCTAAAGGTATGTATTCATCAACGTGAAAATGCATTGTGTAAACCCAGCTTGCTTTATTTACAGATCTGGACATGAAGAAAAGAAAAGGGAAGGGAAAAGAGTTGTGATAAACTCCTTGAAAGTATTTGGACTGGAGGGTTCTGTGATTGGAGGGGGTTCTGTGATTGGAGGGTGTTTCTGAAGCTTTAGAGGAAGGAGGCATTGGTATATTAAAGTATTTTGGCAAAAAATGTTTCACAAAGCAGGTGAGATGCAGCATATTAAGATTTGAATGTTAGAGGGAAACCAGAAAGGAAGATAAAACTAAGACCTTCTCTTCCTTTGAAGGAAAAAATTTAACTGGAATTAAAAATACGCTAGGAGTGTTTAGTCAGTAGCTTGACCAAAGTGTAAAATACTAAAATAAATGGTGAGTAAAAATGGTGTCATATAGATAAACACTACAAGAGCTGAGCAGCAGAAGAATTGTTCACACTCTTCAGAGGGAGGAAAGGATGTTCACATGTGGAATGGAGTGTAAAGAGAAGCCAGTGACATTTTTAAAGCTTATCTAGGCACCTCCGTTAAGCTTGACATTTTCATTTGCTTTTATTTGCTTTAATCTACGTTGTATTGGCATTGAAGAAGCCTTTCATAATTTACATTAGATTGTAAAGTGAAGAATTAATAAAATAGTCCATGATTATACTACTTCTTTTCCTTAAGCATTTAGAAGCTAAAATGTATTCATTATTTTATTTCTGAAGCTTCCTAATTTGAAACTGACACAGTAGTCAGCAAGAAGGTATTTCAGTCTTAACAGTGTTTTAAAAGAAACAAATTTCTTAACATTTATCTGAACACACACACAAAAAGCCCTAACCTTTAAATATCTTTGGTTTTAATCTGTAGCACTTTCAGAGTTTTTCCTTCACTTACAGAGTCCAGGAAGTTGCAGTGTTACTTTGCATCTACTTCTTTAATTTTTCTTACAATGTCCCCAAACACAGTGTAGATCTGGTGTGTTTTCCAAGATTCTATTTTTTTTCTTGCAGAAACTTGGTAACAATATTAGAAGTCGCAGCTTGATTTTCCCAGGACAATTTGCTTTCTCCTCAAGCTGAACTGCTTTTAACTTGTACTTTGCATTTGGCAAATGATTCAGCTTCCTACAGTAGTATAACAATACTTTGTTTTTCTGTACTGCTGTCACTGTGAGACTCAGAGGCAATAGAAGTTCATTGTGCACTTATAAATGTATCGTCAAAACCCATGAAAGGGCTAAATATGATCTTCCTTCCATCATAGTGGAGAAACTGAGGCACACAGTGATTGCACTGCTATCACTAAATGACAGAGCAAGAACCTCATTCAGCTCAGTTCATATGTACTAACCTAAGTCCATTTCCTAGAGGAGTAACTCACTGAAGGGAGGTTGGTTGGCTTTTAACCTAATAGGTACAAATATAATAAAGTTCTTAGTAATTTCTCTACTGAACAGAGTCCAAGTTATACAAAGAACAGGTTGTCTTGCCACAGCAGTTAGAAGGATTCTCCATCTACATTAAGTTGGAGTTTCTTTCTAGGTTGGCACAACTAGAACATGAGAGTCTAATCTGGTCATTAGCTATCCACAGATTTTAATTTCTCATTACTTTAGACACTACCCTGTCAAACTCCCTTTTATGCTCGCAGGCACAAAATCACTTGTAGGTGGTGTTGGAAGATGAAGCAAATATGCACAGTGGAAGAGTCAAGTACATCATCTAAAAATCACATGAGTGTTTAATTTAACATCACTGTGTTTTATATGTGTGCTGTGTTAGCTGAAAAAAAAATAATCCGAGTTTAAAATAAACAAAAGCAAAAAACCCAAACCAAAAACAAACAGGGAGAGGGATAGAGAATTCAGTGACCCTGGTACCCTGTCTGACAAATGATAGTCAAGGCTCTCTTCAGTTATGTAAGTAATACTACATGTCCCTTTACCCTTAAAACCTAGCTTCTTTTGCTTTTCTTCATGGATTTTTCGCTTCTGAACAGAGTATGTTATGAAAAAATCAAACAACAGGAAAAAATCTGAGCATATGTAAGTTTGCAAGCTAATATTCTTCAGGTCTAGCATCAGCACAGAAAGGGGCAGAGAGATAGATAAGAAAGGTCATAGATATTATTCCTTTAGGAGTTGTGTAAGTAATATAACTTTAAATCTCAGAGAAATACTGAAATAAAACAGTTACATCCCTCAGGTATCAGGAACAACCGTTTTCCATGGATGTTGCAAATTCTATTGCAGCTTCTTACGACGTTTTATGCAACCTTTTCTGAATACTGACCAGTCCAATTAAAAAAACTATAATGCATATATTCTCTGCCTCTTGAGTTTTAAATTGCATCAATTTTAGTATGCTTAGTGAGCACAAATCAGAATTTAGTAGTTTTAACTGTAAAGCTGTCTGTATCTGAAGAAATGTACTCTTACGGGTTGTTACTGCAATTAAATAATTATTCTTAATGAGGTTTTAGAGCTGTTGACCCTGATTTTCAAGGAAATTATGGAAGTGGCAGTATTTCTCCAGTTGTAAAAATTGCAATGTTAATATTATTAGTAGTGCATGAATGAGTTTAACTTAAGTGTACTTCTACGCTGTATTCAGAGTATGCCTGTATTGGTAGTATCATCTTTATTATGAAGATTTACTGTTTGGGAGGCCGACTTTACAACTGCTTTTTCAATATTCTCTACCAACAAATGAATAAAAGCTTAGCTGCAGACCAATAAATTACACTAAAATAAGCAACTGCAAGAGGTTTAAAAGTACAGATAATGGAAAGAGTGTCACTTCCAGTCTTGGATGCTTGGATTTGTTTGTATTAAATAATTGGGATCTAAACCTGTATGGGAACTTTATCATTGACAAAAATATGGTATTTTTTAAAATTTAAATCTAGAGTAGGTCTTATGTACAACTGAATATTTAAGAGCCTCTTGGATGAGGCCTACAGGTTTGAAATTTAAGCATCCCATCTTTGACATCTTATATCCTGCTCCCCTTTCTTTGCTGTTTTTTAACTTACTGCAACAGATGAGGGGTTCTTAAACCATCTGTTAACCATTTTTCCCCATTTCTTTTTTTTAAATCATGTAGAGTCGCTCAAGGCAAGAAGACCCAGAGCAAGCTAGACTGAAACAAAAAGCAAAGGAGGTAAGCAGAGCTAGAGATCATTACACTTGACATTTCAAGGCTTGAACATATTAATTTTTTATGCCTTGCTACTTGTATATCGTTAATAAAAATCTGACTAAAAACTTTTTAGGATGTATTTGTTGCTTTGCCTTTGATCTTTATGTTTGCAAACTAATACATTAATACATGTGAAGCCTAAGGAGATTTTATAAGAGAGTATTTCCATACATTACATTTTCATTTCCATTTTAGGTAGCTGTAGCTTTTGTTGGGTTGTTGATGACAGCAGCACTAGATTTTGGTGGAAAATACATGCCTTTGTCTTTTTTAAAAATGACACTTTCTTAGAAATGCACTACTTAACAATTTTGTTCTGCTAATGGTCTTTCAAGTAATATAATTGCTAGTCATTTTCTCTACGTTGTGGTTCAGCGGACTGTTTACTTATCAGCCTAAATTACAGTAACCTAAAATTAACAAAGAATTGCAGATGAATTTTTGATATGTTATTCTAAGAGTAACAATTTGTGCACTGCTTAGTACCTCAGCTCACTGTAAATGAGAATGCCTGTCCCTGCTTAGGGCATCTCGTAGCTTAGGATCAGGTTGTATCTTAAATCAATTAGACTAAAATATCTATCAGTTGAAAGTCATTCCTATTTTAAAATACTAGCAATATCATTTGCAGAAAATTGATGCTAGGTTTTTTAGTCAACTTCTTTGGATATATGTATTAGAAGACTATAGTTATGCACTAGGAGGTACACATATAAAGAAAAATGCATATAACAAATTCTACTGTATTGGCCCGTTCTTCCTGTGTGTTTTCCCCTGTTGGCAGTGTTCTATAGTTCCGTTAGCTATACAGATTTTTTTATATATATATACACACACATAATTGAGTTTTACTTGTCTTTTTTTTTCTTTATGTGATCGTGTAGAATGATTTGCTGAAGTGAGTTCTTATAAATGCTAGACCATGCCATAATGTTTCCAGAGTTGGGTTTGTTTAGCAAGTATTCAAATGAAATAAGTTATTTAGCAGCAAAAGGCATAGGATTTTAATAGTACTTGAGTTTAGTATGTACCCAGAGTATGCAAAGGAAGAATGAGATTTGTGAAAATAATTGATGGCAGGCAAAACTTGCTGTTGAGCTGAGAACTAAAGCTGTCATGCGGCTGGAAGTGAAAGCAAGCTAGAAAGAAATGCATTTCTTGTTGCCACAATATTTGCATTCATTGTAATTCTTGTTTGGCCATTGGAAACTTGAGGAAGCAAAAGTAAACAACAGGGCTAGTACCAACACGTTTTCTAGTAGTCAGAGTGATATAGTGGTTCTCTTCGTAGCTGTGACTTGTGCTCTAGCCAGTGTTGTTGCTTTTGGTGTAGCTGAAGGAGCACTTCTCCCTTGTATGAAAATTTGGGTTGTCTGTGTTTCTTACCCACTAGAGGGAGTGAGGCTGTGCTGACGTGAATAGAAGAAAGTGTATGAAACGTATTCTGAGTAGTGGTAGTAGTGGTATTAAAGAGGTAGCAAATATTTTGGTGGTAACCTAATTAAAAGTGCTTAGATCAAACTGGTATGTGATTTTAAAGTTGTGGTGTTCCTGAATATGATAACATGCTTGAGTAAATGCAGAATGAATACTAGGTTTTCTGTTTGAGTGCTGCACCCTATTCTTTTGTACTTTAGCCCTGCCTTTTTTCCCACCCTTCTAATGAAAGAGTGTAATTTGCTGGCACCATGCCTCTCTCTGAAGTTGAATTTCATTCCACATATTTGAAACCATATGAAATATAAGCATGTCTCTGTTTTTAGTAATTAGGGTTCTAAAGCTCTTTCTTCAAGAAGTTTAGAGACTTTTACGTAAAATATTCAAATGTATTTAATAAAAACATGTTCTTTTCCATTAACTTTTGCAAAGGGGAGTGGGGAAGTGGTACTGGCAAGATTTTGGTTTAATATTGTTCATATTCTCTTCTGCTTTGAATACTGTGTATATACTGATGCCTTAAAGGGTACTGGCATTTAGATAGTGTCACTGACATGGCTTTGTTGTTTGAAATTAAAAGCTTCAACTCCTACAAAAATGTAAAAATTTCAGAACTTAACTGCTATCTGGGCTACTCTTAACTGTGCATATGATCCATGACAGACAGAGAAATTGGGTTTCTTCCAGGTTTTGTATAAGCTGATGAATGTAATACTGTCAGCTTTGATAATAAGCTGGATTTGAAGCTGTGTTTCCATGATTTCCGTGTCTTGAATTTTGCCCGAAGACCTTTGTTGCTCAGATAATCTTCTGGCCCGTAGTGAAGTGGCTACTAGGTAGTGTTTTAAAAAGCATAAAGAGGACATCCAAGAAACCTACAGCATTTTTATCTTGTGTTACTGGTTTAATGATATGATTGTCAGATAGTTTGCTTTTTCATATCAGCAAAGCCACTGATAATGTCATTATTATGTTCTGGAAATTAATACTGTCTCAGACTTCCCAGTGTGATTATGTTTGAACAGTGACACTGCTGCATCCCTTCTGCTAACCTGGCAGTCTGGAACTACCCTCTTAAAACTGAGTGTGATCAATACTATACCCTGGTTCCTTGACAGATAGAAATGGATGTATACCTAAACAAATGTAACCAATATATGAAGTCTGATAAAGAGAATATAGCCCAAGATACTTAATGAAGACAAAAGTCAGACTGAGAAAGTAAAATACCAAAAGAAGTAATTTAAAATCTTTAAGAAAAAAAACTTATCAGAACATTGGAAGACCTCTAGAGAACATTTTCTTGGAATGCAAAATAAATGTATCAATGCAAGGATAATAGGATGAAGAGGGAAGAAAGGTTCTTGTTCCAAAACATTCTTCTTTGAAGATATTATGGAGTCTTTCATACCATAACACTTTGGTTTTCTTCCTATATTATTAAAAAAAAAAAAAAGTTCAGTTTCTTTCACAGTCCTTGTAGTATTAAGAAGTCCCCTCCTGGCTTATAGGTGTCATCAAGAAAATGTAGGAGGAGATCACTATCTCTTTTGAACACATTTAAAAATTAATTTGGTAAAGTGTTCTGTAACTCCATCTTCATTTATTAGCCAGTCTTCAAACCACTCTGCATATTGTTTAAAGCAAACTGGCATAAATCAAGTTTAAATTGCCTTTAAACACTTACCAAAAAAACAGAAGGTCCACCTATATATGGTCTTATTGGATGGAGAGCCTAGACATAAGTGTCAGTTTTCATTCACATACAGATTAGGACTGTTTTAGTTAGGTCAGGGCAAACCCACTCTTACTTCGGTGTGATTAACTTAACTTTGCTTTAGCATTAACCTGTTTCAAAAAGGGCTGAGTGAAAGCAGTAGAACATGCCTGTGGAGGTTTATATTGCTTAAAACTCTCCATTTACTTTCACACTTAAAAATTGGTATAACACTTTGTCAGTGGACATTATATGGTTACTTTAATGGTAAACTAGTGAAAAATATTTTCCATTGAGACTATTTCAGGGAAAAATGCTGATCTTCAGCTGTTACCTGTTACATTGTTTTCTAACAAATTCTGAAATGTTTGACTCTTAGTACAATTTACTGTAAGAAATAGCATCATTAATGAGCAATGTCTACTACTTATTGCATGATTAAAGCTTTTAAAATCAAGTTTTACAAAATAACTGACTTGTCTTTTGGAAGAGTGAAAAGTCAGAAATAGAATATAATTATGAGTTCTCTGATTTTCATTTAGAGAGCTCATTAAATAGGACACAAAACAGGCCATATACCTGATAGCAGGAATAGATCAAGATTAGGAGTACTTAACATGTAGTAATTAATAATAGAAAATATTTAGAAGAAAGTCAGGGAAGAGAAGATCCTAAACGACCTCTCTGTAGTGTATTTTTCAACATATTCAGTGTCCGTTGGATAAAATTCTTTTAATTTAGAAGATCAAGTGGCTGAGTTTGATCCTGAAATATTAGCTTGGTTAAGATCTTAGTGTCATCACCAACCAAGAATATTGCATAATAATAAAAAACTTAAACCAGACACCATAAATGTCTGGGAATGTATCCAGGATGTAGATCAGTTTAGATAACACTCAGTTGAATCTATTGTCAGATGTTCTTGTTAACCATGCAAGTGAAATCTTAGCACTGTTGATATGTGTATTAGAAGCCTTCCAGGTTCATGGGAAGGTAGAAGCAAACCCCTTACATACCTTTGTCAGCACAGATAGCCTGTCTTTTTAGGACTGGGTAAAGTCCTGTAACAGTGATAGGTATTTAAGTGGGTTGCTGTTGTGACTGTTACTCTGGCTAGGAGCTTTGGGAGTACCCAGTTCTTGCATAAGCAAACCATACTCCCAGAAGGAGTTGTGTCCACTGCAGCATTGTTGTAACCACTCCTCTTGGGTACTGTCATCCCCCATGTCTGCAGCGTCTCTTGGAACCAAGAGCCTTACTTGGCTAAGTTTTAGATTTTGAGCTGTATCCTTTTCTGAGTTACATGCACAAAAATATCTGGACTGTTAGCAAATCGAGTTCTATAAAAAGCCATAGGATCCTTTTCTTACTTAAAAATAATAATGACATATGTACATCATATGATGTATATCTCCAACACTTCCAATTTTAAATCCCACATAAAAAGGTAACTTGTCTTAGCAGAATTACTGAAACTCCAGCATCATATATTTAATAATTAGATTATAAAAATTTTACTCTAAATAGTTTCTTGTCGCCACATTAATATTTATTTATCAACTCTGTAGGAGTGTTTTCTTTCAGGAAATTTAAATAATAGACTACTGTAGTTATCCATGTTTTCATAAGGCATTACTGAAGATGAAAAGCAAATGGCAATTCCTTTGTTTTGTTTGCTAAGTTCATTTATTTACCTTTTTAGCAAAACAGAAGTCCTTGAAGATACTACTAGTAATACAGTAGCTCTTGTGATGAAAACGCTAAAGAAGTTTTCTATTTTATCATGCTTGACATAAAAATATTGATTCAAGAGCAACAATCTTCTCTTAAAAAGGTTTCTTACAAAGCATTCCACTGAGAAATGGAGCACTTGGACATAAGTTTAAAAGTTTAAATTAAATTTCCACTTAGCTCTCTAACCCATCTGAGGGTCAGTAATTAGAAAGAAGGAAAAGCTGGGAAAATGATACCTGAAGTAATGATAGTGCAACACTTAGGCAATAACGGTTTCTCAGAATAAATAGTTTTCTGCATCAGGTTACCAACACTATAGCTGTGATGCAGAAGGAATACAAGCATTGTTGTCAATACATGTAGAAGGTTAGATAACAGAGTCACTTTGTTTACACTCTCCCTCTACCACAGGTCTATTGTTTGAACCCGGGAAAATGCTTTGACTGTTCTGGCAATGTCTAAGCCCAACAACACTGCCATGGGTTTGGCAGTACACGATTTTCCTGAAGTTAGGAAGTTGTTGCAGTGATTTCAAATATTAGTGCTTAACTTGAATCTCAGAGAAAAGTGGTCCTGTCTGTTAGCAATTGAAATAATTTTGTGAAAATCCAGATGCATTACCAAGGTTACTAGTTTTATGTTAACTGTATTTTTTTTTTTTCTTTTGAGTAGATACCATTTTAAATGTACAGATATATTATGATAAGTCAAAATTCTTATAATTTGAGTTGATTATGAACTCCTGGGACAGGCAGGAGAGGAATAGTAGTATATTTTGCAAACGTAAATATTGCTGTCGAAGGAACAAGAAGATCTATAACCAGTAATAAATTTATTGCATATGAACCTCAGTATGTGCATCTTCAAAATTTCATATTAAAGCTGAGTTCCGTTAAAAAAATCTTCTGTGTTTCCAAAGATCAGATGTTACACTTCTGTGTATTCTACAAGTCCTGAAGAACTTCAGGCAATAGTAGTCTTACTATTCAGTAGAATGTTTTGCATATCTCTCTGTAAAATTTAAGACCTTGACACTTCCAGCCTGTTTCCTGTGCTTAGAGGGGAGTGATGGCGGTTGTTTGGCTGAAGGTGAATTGTGGTTTTACTATTGCTATACAGAGTCAGAAGACTGGGTAGTTGACAGGAAAATGCCAAGGGATCAAAGAAATGACCATAATATTTTCCAGCTAAGTCAAATTGTTTTAATCCTGCTTAGGTAAAATGCATATTAATTACAATTGAGTCAAGGGCTAGACTTTTTGGGGGCTTTACTCTAACCTGAGCTTGACCCAAGATTATCTCATTGGTGTAGCAGAAATCTAAATTAAATCCAATCCTGTCCAACTTAATTTCCTTCTACAGAATCATGTTGGTGGAGTTCCATAGTGATGCATGATTTCGGTGTACATGCACTGCCCAGCTCTTGTTTAGTTACCATAAATGCCTATTTTTTGTTGACTCATTATAACTGTTGCTTTTAGCATGTATCAGTAAAACAGAGTTTGCTAAATACTGTTTTACTGATGTATGAGCTAATACACAGCCTTTCTTTTAATTATCAAACTATTTTTATACTTGGTAAGCCTTTATAATATAAAGAAAGAACGCTTCTTATTTTTGTTTATACTTGCTATCTAGAAAACAAATTCTTAGAACTTTTACTCCCTGACTAGAGTTACATACAAATCTGCATGCATTATATGAGAAAGAACATCAGCATTGTATCAATGTGGTGAGCTACCTCACGAGACCCTTGTCAGATTTGTGCGTCTTTTGTATGTGGGGTGTTTAGAAGCACAGACAGGTTGCTTACCTTCAAGAACAGGGGGCTAATGCAGAACAAAATGGGAGAGGTGAGTACGGCAAGAGGAATGAGCAAGCAAGCTGTCTGGCCAAGCATTCTGCATTGTTTGTCTGATGTTGCAGCAGGTTGAAAGACAGCAGCCTTCAAATTAGCACAGCAGCAATGTAATTTCTTTAGATTTTGTATGACAAATGTATTCGTACCGATGCAATCTGCTATTTGAGACATTAGCAGTGCTATGCATACAAATGAAATACAGTAATCATCTTACCTTGCTACAAGAAGTTTCCCATGTAGGGCTCTTGAGTATTTGGGGACATCCAAAAAGTAAGAGTTGTACCCATTTGTAAAAGTTGGCTTTTCTTTTGGGGATTCTTACTCTGATTTTCAAATAAAACTACAGAGGAAGACTTGAGACTCAGTTTCAAATTTGAGTTCAGATCCGTTGTGAAATATAAGTGGGTTTTGTTTGAAAACTTCCAAAAGAGCAATTCTGTTCTACCTAATGGAATTCATTGTTTTTAAAAAGCTGGACAGGTGGCAGTGGAGGAGAAATCCATCCCTGTTTTTTAGGAATGTCTGTTAGGATGCATACACACCGGTGGAGTCCTGCCTAATAAAAGATTGTTTTAACAAGTAGTCTCCCGTTATAAAGCAACGGGACTACCTAAATATGAGTTTCCAGAACTTGTGTTTAGAATAGTGCAAGCTTTTTGTAAAGAATTTCTGAAGCTGAAGGTGACTTCGCTTTTCTGAATCTCACCAAAATACTCCAGTGGGAACTTTCTCTTGTAAAATGAGTTCTCTGAAGATGATGTCTTGAGTTCTCAGATGCAGGAAAGCAACAGGAGAATTTTCAGCCCTTCAGATCCCCTCCAGTTTTCCTTCTGTGTCTGTAGGAATATCTAGTGCTGCTGCTTTTGGATTTTGAGGCACTGCTAAACAAGTGGAGGGTGGAAGCCCCCTTTTTATAGTCACTTTTGGGTGCCCAGGAAAATAGAGCTCAGTGAAGCAACAAAGGAGCTGTTTTCTTCCACCTTCCAGTGTGAGAATTGTGATAAGGATGGTCTGGCCTTCCCTCTGCTGAGTACTGATAATTGCATCCTGAGGTTCCAGGAGAGGCAAGGAGGAATGCATGCAATGATGCCTCCTTTTACAAAAGATGGGGTTCTAATTCTTTTTCTATATCTAAATATATACATGTTATGGATACAGATACTGGATCAATTTGTGCAAGGAAGACTCAAGACTGAATTTCCAGTTCTGCTTCTGCCTCACTGGTATATTGTGTAAATACAGGTCTTCCTCAGGTAGAAGCAACCTTGTGCTTAATTTGTCACTCTGGCACAACCAGAAAAGAAAAAAAAGGGGGGAGGGGAAGATGTGTGGAAAGAAAGATATTTTCATTTGGATGAAGCCATGACAGTGGAAAAATCACATAACTGTTTTATCTGAACACCGCAACAGATTTACTTCCCTGCTGATCTGGCCAAATAATAGTGCTTTAGACTTTAGAATATGATTGCCTATTTAATAAGTAGAGGGCAGCAAATGTCAGCTGTGTCAGCTTGTCAGAAACTGAGGGGTTGCTTGGACAACAGTCTAAATTATTATTTAGATGTCTTGGTCCCTCAGTCAAGCCTGTTCTGCTATACAGCAGCTTGCAAGGAGAGGTCAAGGTGTATTTAGGCTTCAGCCTGCAGGGCAAGTTTTCCCCCATCCTCTGTATGCACATGGGTTTTTTACTCCAAGCTGAACCTGAATGAGGGCTTTAATTCCGCCGCTGAGCTAACATGTTTGTAAGCTCTGCTTGGCAGCCCGGCAGCGCCCGGGGCAGCTCACAGCTGCCAGCTTTCATCTGCCCCCAGCTCCTCCGGGCGCTCCGCCTCACATGACGTAACCTCGGGGGACTGAGGCGCACCTACTAAATCTTCTGTTCCT
Organism: Chloroceryle aenea; assembly: GCA_013399075.1. Classification (NCBI taxonomy): domain Eukaryota; kingdom Metazoa; phylum Chordata; class Aves; order Coraciiformes; family Cerylidae; genus Chloroceryle; species Chloroceryle aenea. The sequence continues at coordinate 204,152 of VWZY01007930.1, forward strand.
CTGCCCACTCAGTCTGGGTGCTGCACATTGCCCCGGCAGCGGGCAGCTGGCCATCAGCGATCAGCTGCAGCCCTCCCGCTGACAAATCTTCCCTCTCTTCTTTGTGCGAGACCCATACAAAGGCCTCTCTGCCGTGATCCACCACATCTACTTCCCGGCTCTAGTCTGGATGGGTATTTGCATGTTCTGTCATCTCACAATGGCAGGACCTCGTTTGAAATGCATATATTTTGTAGAACTCACTGCATTTCATAAAAATCTGTGATCTGTATCTAGCCTGGTAGTGGAAGATGAAAGAGTTCATGGGACAGACTTAAAGCGAAAGTTGGAACTGTAGTAGTAAAATTTTTAAATCATTTAAAACTTCCTTGCCAGCACATTTTTGAGAGAGTTGAAATACACATGGGTATTGCACGTATGTATCTCTAAGTCATTTATATAAGATACACAAGATAGTAATTTTCACATGTCTTTTGAAGAGTAGTTTATTTAGTAGATGGTGAAATCAGATACAAAGAAATTATCTGAGTTTGTAAATGTGCTTTGTAAAAGTATGCTACAATTTTTCTGACAAGGCTTGTCAGCATCTCCCATCTGCAAAGATGCTGTGAACATCAGCTTTGTTGTTATTTTCAGCTAGTTTACTGTGGTACAGTTTTAAGGAATATTTAATACAGTTAACAATAGGGTAAGTGTCAGTTTTCACTTAGTAAATACTAATCAGTTCTGCATACTCTTCTAAACTACGTTCCAGGTGGCTAGTCAGTAATGCGTAGGGGTCATGAACAGTTTTAGCATCTATTTCCCACTTTTGGTTTAGTCTTTTCATTATAAAATATCCTTACGTCATCCTGTGAGTCTCCCAATAGTTACATCATCTTAGCTGAATAATGAGATGGTACTCAACATACCCTGAAAAAGTAGTTCCCCTTAGTAATATTTTTAAACAAAGGAAATATTATTGCCATTCACAATATAAACAGGTTCATTATTTTTCCCTCAAGTATGTGTTTACTAAAGGCAGATATTAGCTTTAGAATGTCAACACTTGAAAGGTATTACTGTATCTTTAACATTATTAGGCAGTTGAGTAATGATTTGTAAGATGTTTGTTTCAATTCAGTATTGAAAATTGTTACTGAATTGGCAGTTAACTTACAGTTTCCCGTGGAAATGATCAGAAAGACATAAATGGGATTTTCTGGAATGGGAGAGTATGTTATATATTTGTGCTGATGAGTGTCTGCACACTGAGGGGCTACAGCTTCCTTAAAACAGGTATCTCACTATCCGTGGGATTGAAGCAGTGAATTGAAAACGGTATGATGCAATTACAGGTCATAGGTTTATTAGCCACGGGAAAACCTAAACGAGCTGTCTGAAGTATAGAGTAGGCTTCCTTGCAGTCCTGTGTCCTTTCCCTTTGCAGCTAGTAAATCTATACTCAGAACAGACATTTATATTCTTGAAACCGAAATAACAGCATGTAGATTTCTGAAGATTTCTCTTGATCTTGTTTTTTTGACATACTATCAGGTTTTGAAAGAGATTTTCACCCAATATGGCCAAAAGCCATGTTCATATGTTAAGGTGCATGAAAATCTATTAATTTCCAAAAAAGTAAGAATAGTTCTATTTTTTTTGTTCTTAAAGCTACCCTGGAAGAAGTACTTATATCTGGCAAACATGTCAGACAAATCAAGTGAGCTTTAGGAGTGTATCAAATATACAAAACAGGAAATCAAACTGAACACAAAAACTGAACTCAGGTGTTAATTGTGTACAGGAGTGACAGGAGAGAGGGAGAAGCTTCACTCTTCTAGAAACCTAGTAGAAATGAGATTGGTTAGAACAGAGCACTTTTTTATAAGAAATAGGATAATTTTGTCTATTTATTTTCAAAATCTGTGTTTAAATTCTGGAAAAGTTTGATAGGTTTTCATATGGAGCCCTTAGTCTTAAGGCAGCCCAGCCCTTTGTGGCTTTACTGGACATCTGCCAGCTCTGGAGGAGATAGGCTTCCAAATATAGGGTACCTGTGGCATATGTAGGGATATTTACTGTGACGGAATATTTACTGTGACAGGTAATAATTAAGAAGGTTGTTGATATATACATCATTACTTCACTGTCCAGGCTGGTGTTTAATAAAGTAAAACAATTTCAGCTTTTTATTTTGGGGAAGAGTAAATTCAGCATTGAACAAAAGTCATTATTCTGATAATAATCTGCTATTAGCAGTTGCCAGTTTTTCCTTCTTAAGCAATATGTTCAGAGAGGCCATTGTTTACTGGGATATAAAAGAAAACACAAATATGGGATGATTTTTTCCCTCCTCTAACAATATACGTTCTTTGCATCTTTTAGCTATTTTACCTTTTCATCTAGATGACCATAAGATAAAGATGCAGACATTCAGCTTGCATGGGAAACATCTAAAGAACATGTAGCTACAACAGCTAACTTTATAGACTTCTTTTAGTCTCAAGTTGAAAATTTGTACCTTCTTTAGGATGCAGCAGTCAAACATTGTACTAGAGATGACACTTCTCAGGTGAGAAAGGAAATTTGAGGTCATGAAAGACTGGCACAGTTTTCTGTTGTTAATCCCACTTTTGTCAATGTCTAAACTCAGCATTTTACATAGAGATAAAATATACTTCACTATTGAGGTAAACTTTGTTCTATGCAGTCATGGAGCTCAGTATAAGGCTCTGAGTTTCAGTACTTTTTTTTTAATGTGCTGGCTTACAGAGCAATTACAATGCATATTTAAATACATGGTACATTGTTACCTAAATGTATATATTTCTTAAATTTGTTAGTTGATGTTTCTGTGAACACAAATATATGATGCTTTCTGTGACCTGCTCAGCTGTACAAAAGGAAAAAACCCATAACTAAACATTTCATAAATATCCTCAGGTAATTTTAACTAAATTAAAAATGAACTAATTAAAAACAATTCCCAAGTAAAAAATGCTCATCTGTCCATCAATAATCTATCTGCAGAGATTATTTCTGATAAGTACTGAAATTTGAAAAACAAACCCGCTAAATCTGATGGAGAAGGAAATGTCTGCCTTAGCAGGCATGCCAACATTTGGGAATGCTGAGAACATGCAGTAGACTGTGTGGAAAATATGAGAATGATCTGACTGTTTTGTCTCAGGATTTTTACCCTGTTAGCTTTGTAATGCATTTTTGCTCCTGTCACTTTTAAAACATGTGTTCCTCATATTTAAAATATTGGTAATTTAATTAATTTCTGTCACACCTTTGTAACTCTGGAGTAACTCTATTGACATCAGTAGCAGTATTCAAAACAAAAATAATTTGTTCCTCTGGCATTAGGTATAATCTCATATCAAAATGTCTCCTGTGGACAATTATGATTTATTGTTATCAGCTGCATTTTAAACATTTTTCCTTAAATACAAAATACTTTTTGTAATTATATATAAAATTATCTGTAATTATAGCATTTATCTGAAAATCAACTCAAAATTTTTTGATTTTGCATTAATTTCTGTTATTGCATGTTTAGCATATGTTTCGAGTTCCCTTCACTTTGAATTTATTATTTAAGATGCAAAGAAGCTTTTTAATGCACTGAATCTGTTTTCTCTTTGCAGAAGTTTCACATTTAATTACATCTATCTTTGATAATAAATTGTGTGCCAGAGTTTGTAATATATTTTATAAAGCAAAGTCCTTTGGTGAGTTGGTTCCTGAAACAATAAGCGTTTGTGACAGGTTGTTTGCTGAATACTTCCTCTGTGCATATGGTAGATCATAGTTCAGTTGTTAGCAGATTATCCATCATGCCTTGATGTTAAAAGAAGATACTTTTCAGCCTGTGTTTAAAGCTGTTCTCTGCTGTCCTAAGAATGGTTACGTTGAGTCGAATCTGAGAAGTGAAGTTCACATAAACTACGAAGGGGAAAAATGAACCCAGCAAATAGCTTGTAGTGATTTTAGCTTTCTGCTCATGATCTCTGGTAGTATTTACTTTGATTTTTTTTTTTTCCACTGAATTTAAAACTGCTTTGAAACAGTTGTATCAGTTCAATAATAGAACATCATTAAATAGTTTTCACATTTACAGACAAAGAAATAAGTTTAAGGGTATGTGGAACAATTATTACTCAGGGGCCAGTATTTTAATCTTATTAAAACTGGACAGAGAAGTGGGCATTGCTTAAACATCAGTATTTTGAACGTCACATTTAGAACAAAAGGAAATTTTAGCCAGTTAGAAGAGGAGAGTAAGAAATATTTGTTTTCAGGACTGTGAGGAAGAGAAACCTGTAATGAGGGGATGATCTGTGGTTTTCTTCACTTAGTTATAATTGTGCCAAGGAATAGAGAGCAATGAACGCAGTGGAATATTTCTGTGAAGGAGTACATTCTGCTGGTGGTGATGCACATTTTAGAGTTGTAGTGTGGTGAAGGATTGTTAAGATCTAAATCAAAGGTTCAATTTGCAATAAATTGAGAATTAATTAAATCCCCATGTGTTGTTTTGGAGATGAGAATATTTTTTGTGAGAAGCAAAATGAAGAGTGAAATATTAAAAATACTTTACTTGGAAAGATGAATGTAAGAAGGTACATTTTAGATCATCTCCCCTCCTTTTTAATGCAAATCTCTTTCTTTGATTATTCACTCCTATTATTTATTTATTTATCCTTATACAAAAGTTAGAAATTGTTACATATTGGGAATGTAGGAATTTTTATAATGCAATAATAATAGTGCAACTATTGCACTTCATCTATTGGTGAAAATGGATTTAAAGAAAAAGTAATTTTGAATAAAACTAGTTAAGGGATTCTTAAAAGTGGTAAACTTAATGTAACTGTTTCTTTAAAGCAGAAAACCAAGAGAGAAAACAAATAATGCCCCTTAAGCAGATGCTTATTCACATAGGATAACTGCTCTTTGAATTTGGAGAGGTGGTGTGACTTTCAGTTGGAAACCTTGATTTATTGTGTTATTTATATCTGCAATAAATGAGGAAAAAGCATAAAACATGAAAAGGAAAATTAAGTATTATGCTAGTTCTTTTACTTTTTGTATTTTATTTACATGAAATCTACATTTTTTTAATGGTGTGTTGCTGTGCCTTTTGTTGACCATATCTGTACGCCAGGTCTGTCTGCTTGTTTCCATTGGCTTGTCATGTTCACTAATTAGGGAACTGCTGCATGATTCACCTTGTTAATTAGAGGGACTTGCACACAAAGGCCCTTCGGGCAGTGCGAAAGAAGAGCCTAGCACTAGTGCCCTGAGAAAGCTACAGCCTGTGAAGTAATTCTTCTCATCTACCTTCTATTTTTTATTTGAAATGAATAAATCATTGAGATTTTCCTTGTGGAGTGAGAATGCAAGAATTCACATCTTTGAAAGATGTAAATTATATGTGATCAATAGAAGGGGATGACTACTGTATTGTACTTACAAGATTCCCTAATTTACTACTTGTCAGTGTATGAAAAATTGCTTGAAATATTTTGTCCCCACACTGTGGTATGTTGTTCCCTTGATCTGCAGGAGAAATGAGCTGTAGCAGTTCTGCTATAGTTAAATCTAAAATAGAAAAGATGTAGATTATTTAAATTTTGAGCTTGTTTTACATCCCCAGTGGAACTTCCATTTTGCCAGTGAACCCCCTGTACTACCCCCACAACTTTTAAGGGGAAGAAGAAGGTGGGTGTCTGGCTATTTTTGTTCCCAATATTGCTCTGCCTCAAATCTCACTTTTGAAAAAAAGGAGCATACTTGCAATATCGTGTATTCTTTAGTTGAATATAGTTTCAGAATAAATTAAAATTGGTTTTGTCATGTCACTTAGACTTGATCAAACCACAATCCACACTGGCAAGAAGGATATTGTGTTATAAGTGCAAAACCAGTCTCTACATTACACATTTCCCATCTGTTTATGACACTTCAGAAATTAACTTCCATGCCATTTTCTCCAAGTATTTGATTAAAATTACTTACTACAGCCAAATGATTTTCAGTGGATTGCTACATTTGCCTCATTTCCTCAAACGAAGCTGGCAGTTTCAAGATGCAGATTTTCCATAAGTATGCTAGAGGACTGGTATCAAAATCTGGGCATTTTCTTTTTGAATAATCTATTTAATAAAAGCATCTTACCAGAATTGCTGATTAAAGGCATTTAAAGTTTCTGATATTCTGAAGTTTTGTAGTAATAGCATGTAGGCAGGGAAATTTTATCCCCAAATCAGAAATATTTATTTTGAACAAATGGAGAAGATGCTTCAGGCTGACCTGAGGTTTTATGGTATGACGTACTGTCCTTCTTCACTTCCGCAAGATCCAAGATCTTCCTACGTACCTCAGTCTTCAGTTGACTCCACTAATATTCCAACCTAGAACATACTTCCCCCAGGTTTTTTGGTGCAGTTCTGGTATACTGTTTCTTAATTATTTCAGATTTTAAGTGTGTGCCCAGAGATGGACTAGAAATAAAAGCAGCAAAAGGCCAGGCTATGCTATCAAAACTCGTGATGCATGGTAAAGGTTTTATCAGCCATGGAGAGTTTCCACTAACCAAGAAGCTGTTTTATTACAAGGGTACAATGAAAGATTCTTTAAGGGTATTCTCAGAAATGTTTGTTTCAGGGATGCTTCACCATCAGAAAAATAGCACAGTTGATTAATGTTCCAGTACAACCTTTAACACTGTGTTACAGTGGACAGCATAGCCTCTGGCAGTTACTGCATACACTCTAGCTGCAAGCATGGGGAAATGATAGAAAGCTTGGTTGTGAGGTTCATCTACCCTCGTATTTTTCAGTGCATCATTTTAAAAAAGCAAAGCATATTTCATCATTTCTCTTAGTTGAGTTAGCTCTCATTATCCCAGTGTTTCTCTTGGACCTCCCTAACTAAAGCCCCAGATTAACGAGTTTGCTGCTCTAGTCTGAAACTCTAGTCTGTAACTCTAGGCATGACTGTCATTTATACAGGTTTCACTGTATTTTATATTCCCCAATCTTGATTAAAGCATCCATTGCAGAGCCCTCACATAGTGTCTCAATTCAGGAGGAAAAGAGAACATCCTAAAAATCTTAGGAACTTAGTCTAGAAGAGCCTGGAACTGGTGCTACTGGAGATAAGTTTTCTGAGGAATAGTATAACCAAAACCAGACAAAGTGTGCTGGAGATCCAACAACAGATCTTGAGGAATGAAGAAATGTAACTATTAAGATTACTAGATGGACAAAAAACCCACATTGTTGTAGAACGTTCAGAGCAATTTGAGGGATATCTTTCTTAAAAAAAAAAAGTATTTATTATACTTTTTTACTATAGGTAGGAATATGTAGCTTAAGAGGTGGTTTGACATTTGCTGAAATAAATGGTTTTAAGTTAAACTAAAAGTTTCGATACTTTGGACCAGAGTCTTGTCAGCCAGTGTGCTATTGCTGTAGGAGTTTTGCTGACCTTTAGAGACTTCAGTAATGCAAAAGAGAGCATGGGCATTCTGCAGACATTGCTTGTTTTTCAAGACTCCCTCTGAAGTTCACTGATGCACCTACCAATCCTTCTTGATCATTGTCCTGGACTGGTTGAGGTTACTTGCCAGCATTTTTAATGAGTTTCATTTTTTAATTGCACCTTCTGTTGTGGACATCTTAGGACATGTGTAATGGTTCCACATTTCAGGCTCTCCTCAGCAAAAAAGATCTTTTTCCAGGGGGTGTAATCACTGTCTGAGATTGATAGATATATGTTGCAGAACCATCAATTAAGACAAGCTTTTCCCAGCATATGACCCTGTTATCAGGAATTAAACCATCCACTGCAAACAGAATTGGGAGGCATCTCCATTGATGCCTATTGGCCGGAAATCAATGCTCAAATTCATTGTTTATATGAGCTTGCTTTCATAAAAAAATTCTGCCATTTAATGCACTCCGTTGCCAATTTCCTGTGTGATGTTCATTCCTTGCTGTCTTTGTTCTTGATTGCAGTTTAGTCTGTCGATATTTATAGCTTCTGTTGTGCTGTTAGGCTCTTTCCTGTCCTCTTTTTCTTAGGTGGTATTTCTGAATTATGTTGAGAATTATAACTAGCTAAAACCTAGATCTTTGTGGGCTGATTTGGCTCTGTGACTACAGAAAGTTATTTTACAAGTCAACTTTATTCCCTTATCAAATCCTATATTGACAGTATTTAAACATACTTGACTACTTCCTCAAGCTCTTTCTTCTTCTTTATCTTCACAATCATCTCTGTCTCTCTGTCACCAGGTTATTTTCCTTCCAGGCCAAAAAACATCCTTGATTTCTGCCTGTAGGTAGAGAAACACCTCCTTGACCTTTCTCTCTCTCATGTGATGCCACTCCCGCTTGTCCTTTTTATTTTTGTAGGAATTTATAGGTAGGTTTGAATGGTTAAGAGTTCCAGTCATTATCATTCCTGATTTGACTGAGGGAAATTTCTCTTAGTTCAGTCCTTAGAAGCTACAGCTCAGGCCTGTATTTCATCTACATCTCTGCTTTAAACAAAGCTGATTTCAGTTTACTTATGTTTTGCCTTCCCTTTGGAGCATATTTTGCCTTCCTTACAAGATGCATTTTGCTCATGGTTTTGAACAACTCCCGTCTTTCTGAAGAGTAATTCAGGACCTCATTTGCTGTTTGACATTCCCTTTTTTTTTTTCCTGTGGTTTTAGGTGAGCAGGCAAGATTCACTGGGACGTTTGCACAGATGATGTTAACAGCCTTGTACCCTCACTGTAGATGAGGAAGACTTCTCTGTTGACAGTACAGGTTGCAGCCACTGCTAGGCTGTTTTATTTCCTGCATTGGAGGAGGTGTTAGTCTTGAGATCTGTAGGTGTTCATACCAAGTATCCAGCATTTGTTGTACAATTCCCTTTCCAGACAAAAGACATACCTTGAAGAAATCCATACAATATTCCCCTAGCTATAATTTCCTTGAATTTTTCCTTGGTTTAGTTGATCTTCTAGAAAAGTGGAAAATAATCTTCACTGTTCTCTACCATTGTTATAATGCTAGTTAGAGTCACGGATGGGAGATGCAGTTCTTAAAGAACTCTTGAAAATGAAACCATACTCATTTGTGAAACACATGGTTTCTGCCAGTTGCGTGGACTGCCACAACTGCCAGTGGAAATAGAAAAAAAATTGAGCATACATTCACACCAAATATTTGTTCATATCACAGTGACTGTTCTCATGATGGCTTACAGTGCAGAAAAGGCTTCAAGTGAAAAAGGCTTAAAGTAAATGCTTGGTTTCTGTTACAAAATTCTTTCCAAAGCATGCCGTGAATAAGTGAGTTCTTAGTTTTTTGAATTTAATAAATCTAGATTTTAAGATCTAATGTTGATTCTCCAGATAGACATATGGCTGTCTTCCTTGTGGCATATGGCTTGTGGCACTTCTTTCTGAAATACCTAAATGTATCATAACAAATAATGATCTAAGGAAAACAAGCTAAAATTTTAGAACTGGTGTTGTTAGCTTTATTTTATTAAGTTTTAATGTTATACTATCATCACAAAGAAGAAAATTTCATTGTGAGAAATAATATTGGTGTTTAAATCTTGTATTTTACTTTTCATCAAAGGGTTCTCTTCAAGTTGTCATTAAGTAATGAAATACTTCTCAGTAAGTAAATGTCATGCTAAAAATAAATTTGGATCTTAATTGTAAGCATTTTTCTTGTATAATATATTGGAATACTTATGGTTTAGGTAAATATTTTGACTTTCAAGGAAGTTAATTGTTGTTGATTACTGTGGTTCCAAATGAAGTATTGCTTCTTTCCCAGAGGGCAGAAATTTTAGTATGTTATTGATAAATATATCTATATTAATTGTGATGAAGATTAGTAGTAAGTTGAAGAATGATATTGCATCAGCAGTTCAAAATGGAAATGAGAATGTGAATGAATGCCCCTATCAAACAGTAGCGTCTTGTCGGTTGATGCAGTGAGTTAGATACACTTTGGTTAAATCATGTTAATTAACAGGAAATATATTTGTTTTATCACGATGCATAAATATTAACAGATGCTTCATTTGCTTATGTATCCAGAAATTATGAACTGGCTTAGATAAAATATACCATAAGAGTAGTCTGCTTTGTTACTTTAAAATATAATTAATCACATAAAGTAAGAAGCTTAAATAGCTTTAGTTTCACAGGTACTTTTAAAAGTAATTTGAGAACGTTGAAGACTACTACATTTAATTCTCAGCACTGAAAATTCAGAGAGTGATAAATTTGGAACACCGTATGCAAAACTGTTTGCCAAGTCATTTCCATTTCACATGGTTCTGGAATATCCTGGAGAGAAGAGCCTTCACTGGTCAGGGTTGTGCATTTTCCATCTGGTGATATAAGAGGTGCATCTTAAAAGTTATCTCTTGCAGCAAAGCAGAGTAATTAAGTCTTTGTTAATTACACAGCTCTCAGAAAAATGACTGACTATCCCTAAACTTGTTGCAGGATACCTGCAAGAACCCTATTGGGTTTTACGACTATTAAAACCAGCTCATATCTCTGTGGCAGTAATTTTTAAAAGCTCCTGTTGAATCGGATGTTAACAGCCACACTGCATGTGTAAATGTCTTTATGAAGCGCATAGTGTCCCCTTCTTTTGAACTGAAGCCAAGATGCTGCTTTTTTTAATCAAAGATTGTGATTGGGGATATTGTTTTTGATGAAGAGACAGATAATGAATAGGAAAGAGACTGGTACAGATAATCCTATGTAGGGTATGAAAAACCAGGCATATGTGAGTTGGAGAGGGAAAGAAGAGGAAGTTGGAACAGGGGTATGATGAAGGCTACAGTGGTAGTTGGTCTTTCAGCACCTCAGCCCTTACTTTACAAAGCATCAGGGTACTATGACCTTACTGACGATGCATATATGTGGTGTATTTGATATGTTTTGACCAGCACTCACATAAAAAGGTTGTTCTTTTCTGTTGTAGTACACTGAGGTGTGTACTGTAAAACCAGTATCAGAATGCATATTGTGGTTTTGTCTGGAGTTTTTGTACCTAGCAGCATATTGCCTGTTTGTGTCCATTAGTCCCTCTGGGGACTAGGCACATAGTAGAGGAGGATCCATGTCTGGAGAGCTTATAGCTTATGAGGTGGGCGAAGCAGGGTGAGAGGCATAGGGAAGTGAAGGGAAAGGTCTTGTTGATATTGAACCAGTGTGAGTAGAACAGAGCACAGCTCCTTTGGCTCCATCTGCTGAGCCAAGTTTCCTGTCCTGAACTAAGTGACAGGTATTTGAAAATCTTGTGCATTTGTTTGGACAATCAGTGCTAGGCTAACACGTTTGTCAAAAATTAGTATGTGATATGAAGAACTATCTTTAGCTCTTCTCACTGAATAAAAAAGAAAGGACAAAGAACCTGAGGAATAACTGAATGCAAACCCTCTGCAGACTCTTCAATCTTGTCTATGTTTTCTTGGTAAAACAGCACCAGACACTTTGCAGGTTTCAAAGTGAGGGCAGGATTTGTACCACTATGTGGAATTTAGAGAAATGTTATGTTTTGCTTTACAATTTGCATGTGTAAAAAAATAAAAACAATATTTAAAAAAAAAAAAGCAGTTCTTAGCAACTTTTCAGAGGCACTGTGTGCTTATACCACATTTTAAAACAGTCACTGGACATTGCAGTACAGATAGAACAAATAGCCAAATAAGTATTATCTTACTGTTGTTATGAAAGTGGTGACTTTGGATAAGATAACTCATGTAATAACCTTTGCATGATACCAGTTATCAGACTATATTTCTGACCTGTAACTCCCAGGAAATGAATACTTACTCCAGTGCAAAATTTCTTATTCTGTGAAGCCATCCACTTCACAATTTTGTCTGAGATGACTCTAAGCCAGTTGGCCCTTGCTTAAATATTCATCAGACTTCTGATAATTGTGATAACCCTTATAGGCTGGCAAGCATGGCAAATTAGCAAAAAGATGATTGATCTTTTTTTATATGCAGTTTTATCTTCAACCTTTCCTGGATATATGTTATACTATAGTAATAATTTCTTCTCTAAGGTATTTGCCAGTATCTGGATTTGCACATCTATTTACAGTTGCCTTGAAGCTTCATAATTACAATACAGCTGAAATGTCCATTTTCTTTCCCTGACTACAAATAGGGATCAATTGAATTTTAAATGACTGCTTACGGGCTAGCTTCCGATCATGACCTTTGTAAATGATTAGAGCTCACCACTGTTGCTATCTACCTTGAAAGGGTAAGCGGGCAGGTCTGTCTAACTGGCATTTAATCTGGAAGAGAGCCAAAGATATTTGAGCTAAAAACCTAATATGAGTTGGCAAAGAGAAGTATGTACAGACCTTTGCACTATTATTTAGATATTTTTCCACATTTCTTTTTTGTATTTAGGAAATTCTTTTATCCTGTAGATAAATGAGATGTGTATTTGTAGGTAATGTTACACTGAAGTTACAATAGCAACTGAAGTGGCAAAATAATATAGCATAGAAGAGTGAAAAATAGGTTTTCAAACTTTAATGTACTGACTTTTTCTGAAGAAGATGAAAATAATGTGGCATTGATGAATGAATAAACCTGAAAAATACACTAAACGGGATGCATGAAGTGGACCTGCTTTTTCTAGGCAGTAGGGAATGGGGAAAAGGTACCATGCACTGGTACTTTTTGTTCAAACCTCCTTTCCTTTTAACGTTGGCCAAGATAGTTCAGGCTCCACTTGTATATGCAGCTCACATGTAAGTAATGGCTGACACACTTCTGTCTACACTTCTTAGTTCAGTTTTATTTTAATGAAGAATTAGGCCTATATAATACAATATTTTTATTACCAGTACTGAATTTCTTGAGGTAGTATTCTGTGTGTTTCTGTTGGAGTGGGAACAAGTGTGACATCAATGGGATTAGAAAACAAACACCTCCTTTGAATTTATTGAATGATGTTGCATACCCGAAGTTTGGGAATTAGTAAGAATGATTACCAGGAACTATGAATGCTTTTATCTGATTAAAATCATATTCTGTGTTACCTAATCAGTTTTTCTTGTGTAGTATTGATGACCAGAATATTTGTTAAAGTAATATTGTCCATGGGAATATGTCTCTTACCATTAATTTATAGGATTATTCAGTGTATAATGAATATACTATCTTACCTCTTCATCATGTGGTGACCAGAGAAGTTTAGTGTTCTACAATGTTACATAATGCAGCTAACAGTTTGATTTTTAGCCTCAAATGAGTCAAATGTATTGTTACCTAAATGTTAATCCCAGAAAACATTTGTAAATACAGTTTGTAGGGGTTTTGTATCAGCATCAGCTTCTGCTAATGTTTAGGTAGAGGTGTTGTATTTTTTTATTATTATTTCAAGGCAAATATTAAGTATATTTGAAATATTCAAAGTAAATATGAGATTAAATAAAGATTGAGGGTTTGGGTTTGGTTTTTGTTTTGATTTATTTTTTTTTAGGATATGAATTGGTGTTTACATTCTTCATATCATTCTTAAACAGGAGTTGTGCAATTAGTACTTACTGGCTAAGGCTGTTTTCCAGGATAAGACTGGAATTTTTAAAGACGGTTGACTTAACTTGGAAGCAGAAATCCTGCAGAAAGTCAGGAGAACTTGCATGTCTTCATTATTGCTGTACTGCAAGCCTGCATGCTTGAGCTGCTAAAGTGGTATTTCTGGGAACAGCAAAGTACTGGTAGGGGTTTCTCCTGTGTGACTTCTACCTCATGCTTACAAGGCTGAGAAATGATAGCAGAATAAACATTAAATGGAGGTTTTTTCTCTCTCTAATAGATGCAGCAACAAGAACTTGCACAAATGAGGCAGAGGGATGCCAATCTAACTGCACTGGCAGCTATTGGTCCCCGGAAGAAACGGAAGCTGGATTCGCCTGGACTACTTACCGTAGGAGGAGAGGTATTTGTCTGTACACCGAATAAGAGAAATTACTGTTTCAAAATCTAGTAGGAATAACTGGAGAAATTACATGCCCATATTTTCAGTGAACTGTGTAACTTGTAAAAGGTGATGCAAATTAAAAAAATTAGGACTGTGAGTCCAGTTTGTCTTGACACAGTTTAAATTACAACTTCTCCTAGTTGTATTTTCTTTCAAGTGTTAACTTTCAACAGATTTCAAACAATATTTTAAAAATAACTTAAATGTGAAGTATAAATCTCTCCTTTAAAACTGCCTACTAAGAACTTAATACTGCTTTCACCTTTACATAATCCAAAGGAAAAGGGAAAAAGAGTAGGGCTTGAAGAAATAAGTGGAAAAACATGAGTGTACTTTTGCTTACTGTTTGAATGAAGAGCTTGTAAACATGGTTTTGTGACAAATGTGGCAAAACTTCTTACAGAATGGCTGGTTGTCCCCTGCAACTGCAAACATGAGTTTGTAATCCTGCTAAATTATATGTAATTTTAATATGAATAATGTGCTTTAGAAGTAGAATTGGATTTGTTAGCATGATTCTCCTGTTATCTTAAATGGAGTAAGTAGCTAGTATAGCTACATGATGGAATGAAGAATCATCAAAAGTGTGAATTAAGCAGCATGGAGAACTAGGGTGACATGGTTGGAATACTCTGTAAGAGTACTGTTCTTCAGTATAGTTAAGTGGGCTGCTTTTGTTTCTGCTGAATATGCCTTCACAATATGAGTCAAAATAATTGTCCCTATTATGTATCTGTTCTGCGGAAAATGCAAACATTTTGTTTTGAATAACTAACGGTTTTGCCTCAGACATTTCACTGTCTAAATGCCAGGCGTTTCCAAAGGCCTTTTTGTTTCCTATTTTGGATAGCTTTTATATGACCTCTCTCTTTTCATGTGCTAAGATTAGTGCTAAAGAACTAGCTGAGCTAGAAGTAGAAGTGGATCTTGTTTATATTCTAAAGTTGACTTATGACTTCAGATTGTTTTCAGAGACAGGGAGCTTCCTAGGTTTTGTGTTGTCCTGCTACATTCCTTTCCTGTCTGTCTCCCTCCTTGTCTTACATCCAGTAAAGAATTCTGTTCTCCATATGTACCTCTATGAAATCCTGCAGCAACAGACCAGAAGAAGCTTTCATTAGAAGCTCAACTAAATAGTGATGTCTTTGACTTTAATAAGAGAGTAATTTAAAAATAATTTGAACCTTCTAGTAATACATGGATCCCTTCAGATTTTAACAAATGTATTCCTTGTTTGTCTGCTTCTGATGAAAAAAACATTTCCTCTTAATCATCAGAATTTAAGTTTTATTTTCTATTGCTCCTTTAAAAAAAAAAAATACCCTTTTTTGAAGCTTTTATAGTTTGATGAACCAAATTCTGGTCACCTTTGGTGAAACATTTTATTCAGATAATAATGAACAGTTCTCCTCTCTTTCTAGAAGCTCCTTACTCTTCTGTTACAGTGATTCAAAGAATGATAAATGTCTTTGGCAAATTCCAAAGGCTTCTGGAGAATCTTGCTTCCTTTTTTTTGCACCCCAGCCCAGTTTTTGCTGAACTTCTTTGATATTCAATTGACAAATTATCCTTGAAGTTTTTTGTGATGCATGGATTTCCTGGAGTCATAAATTGTGTGGCAATTCTGCCAGCTCAGACAGAATTGCTCCGATCCCTCTCTTCCTAGCTTCTAACCACCCTGGCCAACTCTCATTGGTGCCTGGCTGCAAGCTGATTTCAAGGACTTGGATACTGTATCTAGATTATTCAGTGTCTTTTCTGGGGATAGGATCTTAAGCATTGTAGAGGCTGTGTCATGCAAGTTGGCTGCTAGAAACTCCTTCTTTCTCTCCTGCTGGGCTGCTTCTTAGGACTGCTATGCAGAAATAAACTCAACTCCTCATAAATGTTTCACTCGAAAAAGGTACTGGAAATCTGCATTGTTTGTCTAAGACTATCTGATGTATCTTTGGATTTCTGGAGATTATAAACAACATAAAAACCCATAATAAGACTGTTGTGTCTTACAGATATCCCCTTAGTCCAGTTCCACCTTCAGATGTCTGGCTTCCACTATGGTCTGGTTTCCCTAAGCAATTTCTAAGCTGCTTAAACCCTTGTTACTGATAACCTCTGTTTGCAAGGCCTGATTTGACAAAAGCTTTCTTGGCTGGACTTTTTTTTTTTTTGTCAAATATCCAGGTTTTATCATTGGAGTTGCTGGTCTCCTCACTGATCTTTTTTAAAACATGTATGTCTGACTTTGTTGCAGCTGCTGCTGGTGATCCAAAGAGATACCATTTACAAATCATCCTGCCCTGTATATTGAGTTTTTTCTTCTGATCTAAATCTTGGTATTTTAGTTGTAGTGACCATTTTTTTTACAATGAGAAGTGTTGGATTTCAGTCCAGCTTCGTCGTTCAACAAAAATAGTAGCTCAGTAATACCCTTTTGATCTGAGCCAGGAGGTCAGTTTAGGGAGTAGTGATGGTTATTTTGCTTAAGAGAAAAAGCTGATGGAAAAGGTTACTGTTTCTGTGGTAAAGTAGCTTGTACACAGAGAAACAGCTCCTATACAGCTTTTATAAATGTGAAAAAAATTGTGCTCATAATTGCAAATATTTTTCCACCAGCACTTTGTTCAAGAGTGTTTTCTTTAAACCTATTCTCCGTTTCACATTGCCAGGGCTCATTTGAACTTCTGTGCTTGTTTTCAAGTCATGGCTTAATCAACTTCTTTTTGAATGGCCATATAGAAAATTCCTTTCAAAAAAATGGAAAAGAAAACTTTACAGAGGTGTGGATGAGCAGAGACTAGATATCCTCAAATAAAACCGCCACCAAATGCGTAACTAGTTTCAGACTGTGATTGCACAGTGGCCTGAGCTGATCTAACTGATGTCTGTCCCAGGCTCTAGTAGTGCATTCCTGCCACTTCTCCTTTCATTGGTTCTGGCTCTTGTACCCTGTGCTAACCTGCTTCCATTTGATAAATTGGCAGAAAACTAACCTAAAAACAATAAAAAGTATTTTTTGCTTAGCTTGCTGAAGTAGTTTGGCCTAGAGCCCACTGAGCACTGGAAAAGGATCTTGGAACAAGGAAGACACAGCAAACTTGAGATACCTGCTCTTCATTTGCTTTCTTTCTATTCTATTTCTTTTTCTTTTTACCTTTCTTGTCTTCTCATATTTTAGATAATCTGGTAGAAACACAGCTTCCTCTCTAGCAGCTAATCAGTAATTCAGCCTGCTTCTTATTATAATGTGGTTTAGATCAAGAGCAAAAGAGAAGGGTAAAGAGAAATGAGATAACCTTTGTAAGAATTCAGCTTCTCTGCCTTACAGAGTTGAAGATATTGCAATGTTACAGATTCTTAATTAATTTAATGATACCAGACAAAATTACTGGAAAATATCTTTAAATGTTACTGCTTTTTTGAGTTTAATGTATTATTATCAAGTTAGGTGTCTAACAATCCTGAAACATTATGTATTTAGTAGCAGTACTGCTTGATTCTTACTAGCTGTGTCGGTCCTGTTAATGGTTGTGTTGGTACACAGCAGTGGATGGCAAAGGTAGGGCAGTGGATGACATACACAGGAAAGACAGCAGTCACTTAAGCTCTTTACTTAATATCCTTAAGCACCTCCAATATCAGAATATAAATAATAAATTTTGAGTTGCCTTTGTTTACCTTATGGGTTTGGAATCTATTCAGTTCATATTTTCAAGCCTTTTTCTTGATTTTGTAAGGCTTTTAAAACCAGGATTCAAATTTGGTTTAGTTTATGGAATAGAGATTTTCATGTAATTGTAAAAGTTAAAGCTTTAAGAAAAGCGTTAACCATTACGAGACTAGAGCAGGTAGTTTTACAAGTTAAATAGTTGAGTAGTGCTTAGGTGACATGAAGGTAGAATTTACGTCTTTCAAAGTTCCTTGTTTTTTACTATGGAATTAAATGTGTAGAGGTTAAATGCAAGTATTTTTCAGTATTTAATAAAAATAATGAAATAATTTGACTTTTCATCAAGACCTATGGCTAGTATCCCAAAATACATAAATATAGACTATATGTTTGAAATATCTGAGGGTATAATTTGTTTAAATATCAAGTGAAAGCCCTCTCCTGGTACTTGCTGGCACAGATGGTTTTTGAATACTGAGCTTCCACAGGCAGCTTCAGGGCTAGTTCAGTGAATCACCACTTACTGAAGACAGTCATTTTAGGGATAAGGAAAAACCCTCTTTTCCACATAGTGGAAGAGCAGTCATCTTAAGAATATTCAGCAAGCTATCCCAAACACTACCTTCCAGAATTTGCAGGACCACATGTTAGGCCAGCACTCAAGGGAGATCTGATACTTCATGTCTTTTCTCATCCAGTATATTCCAACCATTATATTAGTCAACAAAGTTAATGATCCTGAAGACCTGGAAAGTCACAAAGCATCTACAGTTAAAACTGATATTTGTGTAGAGAAGAACTAATTACTGACATGATTGTGAGCTGTATTTTGGGTATGAGGAACCACATTTTTAAATTAATCTTTTAGATGGTATAACTTGAGAATTTTAAGCTGTTTTTATGTTAAAGCTTTGTATAAAACATGATTAAGATTTTGGTTTGAGATTCGGAAAGCTGTGTTATACCAGAAAGTTCCAAATGCAGACATAAAAAAGTTACTTAATATTCCTCTCCATCAGATTTTTAGACTACTAGTAATTCCTATTTTTTAAGTGGAAATCTAAGGATTAATTCATTATTATTTGGGAGGCACTTGGATACTGTGACATAGTTGGAAAAAAGTACTTTTGGCTTTGGTCTCTTTTTAGTTATTCAGGACTGAATGTGACTAATTTGTTTGCATGTGTGACAGCTGGCATTCTCACTTCAAGTTATCAATAAACATTGCAGCAACGCCTGCAATTATTCCTCAAATCCATTGTTAATATTTTAACAATATTACGAAGAAACCAGGATAATGGGTAATTTTCTCTTTGGAATGAGTCTGACATGCTAAAGTATGACAGAGCTGTTTATTGGAAAGACTAGCCTTGATTTTCTTCCTTTTTTTGCCCTTTTAAACACAAAGAAATGTATAGTGTATCTCGCAGAAGTCCCTGGTACAGAAGGGTTGTGTGTTGAGTTCCCTCCAAAGTGTCTATTCAACAAATACCATGCGGATTTGGAAGTTCATGGATTGGCCAACATAACTGTGAGGTGTAACTGCTGCTGACAGATCTGAAAGAATTAGAACCAATGAATAGTCAATTATTTGGGGGAAAACCAGCAGTCAGTGGGATTGTCTTTAGGCAAATATTTAGGCTATTCCCTCACATTTTTGGAGCTAAAATACTCCACTTCCAAAGGTCCTTGGAATGACTTGTTCTACCACTCAAGTCTTAGCTTGGTCTTCATAATGTGTGGTTGGCTCTTGATAATTTACTATTTAAGTCGTCAAGATAAGTTTAGAAAGCACTGGAATCTAAAGAGCCTTTACACTTATTAAGCTTGAGTTATATGAAAGCAGGTACAATAGACCAGAACACCTTTTACAAGTGTTTATCGTCCAAGAAGTTAAAGCTTGCTTTCTGCACTTTTAAACCTGCAGACTAGCAGCAGAACAGGAGGAATTTTTATGATTTATTGTATCATTGCCTTTTCAAGCACTCTTTGCTTCATGTATCACTGACATGATAGAATGCAGCAGTTATCTCAGGCCTGTTTTGGTGTAGGATGTCACTGCTGCTGACAGTTATGTTTTCATTTGAGTTTTCCCAAAACTATCAGTTAAATATATAGGTTTACATTTTCAAAGAGACAAAGGTAAAGAGTCTGTCCTTATTTTTTATTAAATGGATTTACATGCACACTATTTTATGGATCTTTGAAAGATCTCAAGTTTTACTTCTTGTTTTCAGAAGTCAAACATAAAAATAATTCACACACACAAAAAAAGTGTTAATGTCTATTTGAGAATCTGTCTTTGAAAGACTCTTGAAAGTTCTCCTAATTAATAATTGCATCTTTCTTATTCTTAACAACCCACGGTTTCAATTTAAAAATAAATTGCCATAAGATGAATTTCTACTTCTAAAAATATAATTGCAAATTGTATTTTAGCCCATCACAAACACATTCTATTTTTTGAGAATTTTGATTTTATTTTGTGAAACAAGATCTGTAAATATTACTTGAATAGTTTTTACAGACTTAGGGGTAAAAAGTGGGAAGGCATTACAAATGATGGATAATGCTATATTTACAGTGATGACTAAATTCCAATTTGGAATGAATATAGATAAATACACTTCTGTTCCTGTTGCAAACAGGCAGAGAATGCAGAGTAAGTCAGGAAACAGTAGAACAACTTTGCATGAATCTCAGTTGACAGGAGGAAAAAGCCAAGCAACAATGCAAGAAAACAGAAACTGTCTCCATGCCAGCAAAACCATTCTTTTTTACTAGTAGAACAGGTTTGCATGCCATGTGTATTCCTTTCATCTATGTAACAGAAAATATTCTGAAAGAGGTTCAATGAGTTCTATTATTTTTCTGTATTGACCAAGACAAATGGGACTTTTGCTTCATTCAGGGCTGGAAATGGTAGATGATCCCACATGACTCTATAATGTTGATCTAGCACACAGAAGAAGACCACTAGAGCATTTCATTCTCTGCTTTTCAAAGGTTTCTTACTGGAGTTTTAAGGAGTGGGTTTGGGGTTTTTTGTTGTTGGTTTGGTTTTTGTTTGTTTGGGTTTTGCTTGTTTGGGGTTTTGTTTATTTAGGTTTTTTGTTTGTTTTGTGGTTTCATTTTTTTATATATACATCATCCTCCTTGGTTAAAAAATGAAAGAAAAATTACTGCATTCAAAAAAAAAGATAACTATATCAATATGGTAGTATTAAATGTATTTCTTTAATTTATGGATACTTCGTAAATACCGTTTGTGCAGCTTCTTATCATGGAAAATGAGAACTTGGCAAAATGACTTTTGAATAGTTAATAGTTCGTCTGTTATTTGTCAATCCCCATAGAGGGCAGCTGCTGTTAGTGTGAAAGAATATTGCTTTACTTCTTGCAAAAGGCAGCTACCTTGAGGATTTGTGGGGATGGAGGGTATGTTGGATTTTTTGTTTGGGGGTTGGTTTCGGGTTGGTAGAATTTTTTCAGTATTTTCAGTTGTCTTCTCCATCTGTCTTGCTTTCAGATACTGAAGGATAAAATTTATTTTGTAGCTTCTGTTTTTCTGACGATTTCACAATTTCTCTTTCTTCTGTCTAAAGCAAACTGTTAAGACTAAGAGAAAGTAAGTCTGAAAGGTTCTTGCTGAGGGTTTGTCAGAATTAACTTGAGTCTCTCCATTGACTTTAGAAAGGAAGGCCCAGGGTGCTATGACATTTTTAGATGTCAGTGAAAATGATTTTTAAAGCCTGACCAGAAAATGTCCAAGTTGTAACTTTTCAACATATGCGTGGAAAGATTTAGGTTTTAAAGTGGCAACGTTTCCCTTTTAATTGATCCTCATCTAGAAGAGTCAGATGAATAATCAAATAGATTAATTTCCTTTTGTCTTCCATCCCATTCAATGCCAGATTAGATTGTTTTGAGCAAACATTTGTTTTATTTGGAAATGAATGTTCACACTTCCTCCACGTATGTTGACCTGTCTCCTACCATCCCACGTTCCTCCTGCAGAATTTGGCTGAAATTTGCCGGTGATAAAATTCAAAGGCATGGCTCAAATATTTAAACTGTTTACAAGTTTGCATGAGCAGTGTGTGTTGCACATTGTTTCTTTGTAAGAAAGACAGTAAAATGGGTCCTGACTGACCACATTTAAGAGAAGTGCTGGAGGTCCAAACCTGCAAGGACATATGCACATGCTTAAGTTTAAGCATAGTGATCAGTTTGTTTGAAGTCAGTAACGTGCCTCATGGAGAACATTAATTACGTGCAATAAGCTTTTGTTGGACCACTGTGTATGTCAGTGTTCCTGTCAATCTCCTTGTGTTTCCTACTGCATTAACTCAGTTTTGCTAATCCGTAACTTGTTCAGATGTAGGAAATGCTTTAGTTTCTTTTCTATAAATTGGCATGTTGCATGTTTTTGGAGTCTCATGTTATTTGACCACAAAAGTCTTTGGGACTATTGCTGTCTCTCAGATACAGGTTTATGAAGTTTCCCAATGTGTCTTGAATATTACAGGCTGTATTTTGCTTTTAGAGAAGTAATATAGTAAAAATATCTGATAGTGAGATCTTCAGCTTGGTGTTCCTTTTGTTACATACTCTGTTCTAGTGAGTGACTAGGAAAAAAGGGGGTTTTGTTTTTGTTTTGCCTGGAGTCAAACAGGAGCATGCTGGTTAAAGGGATTCTGTGGGGGAGTTGGGCTGGAGAGGGCCTGAGGGAACTCGGAGAGACATCTACCACCAGCAGCTTGTCTGTGCTAGCTAATTATAGCTAGGGTACTGTTTACTTTAGTGGTATACTCCTTATTTATTAGTTACTTGGTTACTGCTTGCCTTCAAGTTCCAGGCTTGCAGCCAGTTGCTGCAGGAGAGGTGCAATGGGAAGGGAAGGGCGTCACGCAGTACTGCAAATCACAGCTCCCCGGCTTGGGCATGGTTTTTTACTTTTCTTTTTTCTTTAAATGTAGACAGTAGGAGAGATGGTCAAAAAGAAAAGCAGACATGTTAAAAATGGGAACAACTTAAGGAATTTTTTTACAATCTAGAGTGACTGTGGTGACAAAATTACCATGAGTGTCTCTATCACTTTTCAATCCTACTTTTTTTTTTCTTCCTTTTCCTTTGCCTTTGGAGTGAAATCTCACTTATTGGCTTGAATAAAATTAGGGGGTTTGTATCTTTTTTTTTTTTTTAACTGGTACCACTTTGTAGGAATCTGGAGTAAGTTTCATTGGCCAGTTTCACTAAGCAGTAAGTTCGTTTCACTTTTCCAAGCACGAGTGAATACACACACATGCATATTTCACATAGTTCACTAAAACTGAGTTAAACTATTATAAAGATTGTGTATGGAAACCCGAGGTCACTTAAGACTTCCAAGTCCTTAAGACTCGGACTCCTAGGCCATGGAAGGACTTTGTGAAGTCTTAACCTAATTCACCCTCTCATTTTTATTATGAGCCTATGGATTAGCTGTCTGAAGGAGGTAGTGCAGTAGACCTATCTCCACTGCTAGTTTTGCTGTTGCTTTTGTTACTCAGTTTGAAGTAATCTTGGGGTAATAATTATATTGGCAAACAGAAGGACCAAGAATAGTAGTGTTGTGTGGGAAGACAAATGAAGAGAATGATGAGATTTTCTGCAGCTGTGTTTGAAGGTATCACAAATAGTAATTTCAGTGCTTTAACAGCACTGCAATTATCAAGAAAAGATATTTCTGTAGTCTTTTTGAGCATGGCAGTCTCTTGCAAAGCTGTGATCATAAAAAATGCTGAACCTCGGTGTGATGGACCAATTACTGAACAATTTAGAGGAAGCTCTGTTAGGAGAATGAGCATACTATAAGATCCAGAAAAAAAAAAAAGTCAAAGTTTCTACCTCCAAAGGAGAAGGTAGGGAATAAAAGGAGCACAACAGGTTAAACAGCCTTGGCCAAAGAAGTGAGTCCCCCTAGGCAGACCAGCATCTCTAATCAGTGGTAGTGGTACTAGCTCTGAGGGGAGGGAAATTCAGGCTGGTGCTCTCATGTAACATTAAAAAGGACAAGCAGTCTGTCAGGGGAAACAGTCATTGGCATGGGATTTCTTCTCTTGATCAAAAAGACAGCAGCACTACAGCCTGATTTATCTATAAGGGAGGTGTTGGCAGAGGGCTTTTTTTTTTTCCTGGGCCATATCACTGGCCTGTGATGTTTTTCCTAAGCCATAAAAGAAGCAACCTACATTTCTGTCCTTAGAAAGGTTTTGTTAATCCTTTTTTTTTATTTTCATTTGTGTTCATATTTATGCAATAGCATGAAAACTTTTTACAAATATTTAAGAAACATCTTTACGAAGCAGAAAGTCAGCTAAATTTGTTGGACCTGGAAAATATGCCAGGCTTGTCTCCAAAGCCAAAATTAATTTTCTCATCTCTATAAGTAATTCTTTATGAATAACAAAATGCAAGTTCAGCACATTAATTCCCCTTCCCTCCTTTAATTGAGTTTCACTTTTTTCTTTTTCTTGTTTTTCTCTAAATACATTGACAGCCGTAAGTCTGTCATAAGGACTTTGAGTCTGAATCCTCAATTACTTATGAGCTTGCCTGAAATGGGACATGTTCTGTGGCTTTTCTTGGTCAAAGGCAAGAAGAACTACAAACAGGTGATCCAATTCCATCCCAGATGATAATTTTCAGTTTTGAGCATTTTTCGGTGTCTGAATCCCTTAAGCAACACCACATTATTTGAGAACACTCTTAATGAAAAATGTCCAGAGTAATTTTTTTTTTTTTGACAATTCTGGTCTCTGTGTAATCAAATCTATAGATCGTGTACAAAGTACATTTCAATTTGCCCTCTCATCAATTTACACCAATAAATTAACATTAGGAATACTTAAAGAACATTTTAATGCTTTTTAGTTGACACACTTTATATGGACTGGAGACTCCAATGTTCCAAGTATCTTTAGAAGTCTCTACATAGATCTAATTTATGGCCCGTTTGTTGATGTCATTCACAGTATTTGTTTTAGTTATAGTGATGAATAAGTCAGTTTGACCTATTTGTTTTTGTTTGTTTTCTACACTGTCATATATTAAAAATGCAATGTAATCCATAATTCAGCTTGTTCAGCCTGTGTTAGGAGTAAATCCTGATTGGTCTGAAGCCAAATGCATTTTTTACACTAGCTCTACTGAGCTACAAGGTTTTCTGGACTTCAGACAACTTCTAAAAGGTTATATATTGCCTTTAAAGCCATTTATCCTGGTGGTGATCAAGACCAATTACTTTTTAACATGATCTTCTATATTCCTGCCCTTACTATGTAAGTATTATATACTGCTGTAGTAAATGTTGTTAAATTGTACTAAATGTGTGGGTGAGGGATAGCAAAGCTGTGTTTCTCCTTGTGAAAATCTTACTCCAACTATAAATACTACAAAATTAGATTTTTTACTTTTTTTTATTTAAATGATGAATTTAATGTAGAATCTTGTAATTATTTTTTTTTTTTAATAAGGCGGTATCATTTCTCACTTCTGAGTTATTTCATTAGACTATATATTTGGAGTCATTGCATTTTTAATTAAATTTGTAATTGTATAAACCTTAAAAAAAATAGATTATAAGGCTTTCAGAGTTACATTTTTATTTCTAGCATTCCTTTGGTATATCTGAGTAGTAATTTTCTGAAGAATTCTGATTTGTATTGAATTTCTGTTACAGTTTTCCTCCAGAAAATAAAACAAAAGCAAAACAAAAGTGATTTTTTTTCTACCCTCTCTGCTCCCTCCCTCTCAAGACAAAGCTACCTGACTTAGGTTTGGTTAGAATGAGCATCACGTAAAACAGACAAATCAAGCTGTGTCAGATTAATCCTCTTTAAGCGGCTTACACTCCAGTTGCATAGAAAGACACCATAACGTGGAGAAGGTGTTCAGAATTGACACCAAGCTAGAGATTGCATATCAAAGAAAATGCTTTACCTACCTATTCTGAAGTCTACCCTTTAGTGTGAATTGTTCCTCTAGATCTGATAATAGAGCACTTCTGGCTGGCTCTGCCGTATCATCTTGACATTTGGAATACAGATACATGAGAAGCATGTCATGTTAACAGAACACTACAACAGTCATACTTTGTCTCAATTGATGGGGGAATTGCAGCATACAGAGTAATTCGTGTTGACAGTAAGAACTTGCAGATAGGCAGCCTAAAATGGTGAAATCATTATAGAAATTTATTTAACTGGTTGAATGGCCATAGCAGATTGGTGGAGCCAGCCAAATCAGAGAGTTTGAAGGAGATAGCTTCTCTACTGCAATTTTTAAGATTAATTTGTTGTTGCAATACATATCTTTGGAATATATATATTTTTATTTATGACTACATATACTAATATAAAAATTAATAGTAGGTGATAAAATATGTACATCTTTTGAACTCTGTTCAGACATATGAAGGTATTCTTCTCATAAGGAATTTTGAGGAAAAATACTGAAAAGAAGGCAGCCATGTAACTGAAAATAAACCCATTGAATTTTTGTTTATATTTCATTCTCCATAGAAGAATGTGTTACCAAGTCAATGAATAATATAACTTCACATCTTGTTTTAATTAATTTACTAAATGCTTTCTGATTGTTTGCTATTCTGTGGTTTTAAATTTCTTATCCGTGACAAAAATCAGATTGTTCTCTACAGAAACTGGATAAAGATAAGAGTTTACAGGAGGACCTGCCTTAAGTATTTAAACAATAGTGTTTATTAAAGAATTTTTTTTTAAGTTTTATTTCTTTTTTTTTTTTTAACTTTAGCAAGATGGTGCTATACTTTCCTGCTCACACTTTAAGAATGTAAATCCTTTTGATCTGTATTAGCTGCAGTATTATTTTACCTTATTAAGAGGGATATTGCAACCTGGGTTCATAAGTCTAACGCAGTCACATCCTGCAGTTGAAAACAAGAGAGATGATATTTTGTCACTGCATTTTGTGTGGAGGTAGAGCCAGCTCCTTTTGCCTATGTGTGACAGTATAAGCTATCTTCTTTCAGTTTTTGTTCATATAGGACAATAGTAGCCTCAAAAGAGAGAGGGAAGCCTGTTGGACTGGAAATATTTTCAATGTATTATTATTTTTCTTCAAAGCGCCTGATTCCACAGTCATCTCTGCATATTTATTATCAGAGGCAATTGGCTATGAGGGACATACCTGGGAGCACCTTCTACTCTTGGCTTTAACTAAACCCTAACCAATCACCTACGTTTATATATATATTCTTAGAACTTAATTTCAACAACTTTTAGTCATACCCTCTAGGATCTCCATAATACAATTCTGTAGGTACAGCAGATTCTTCAAATCGCCGTTAGCAGCAGAGCACACAGGCATGTTACAGACTTTAAGCACGAGAGACCTAAGTCCATAGAGAGAAATATGCTTTGAGTATTATCCATATATAAAAAAAAAAAAGAAAGATATCCTAAACTTTGCATTTAAAACTATTTCTCTGTAGTGTCTCTCTCAGTATAAATGCTGATGTGCGTTGGCATTAAACGATTGTATAGAGAATGCTCTGTAGCTCTGTAGGATGGGAATTCTTCCGTTGCCAGTCTGGCTCTGCTTCTGTCTGTGGCTTACTGTAGTTGACTTTATCTTATGTGCTCTTATCTTGTTCATTGCTATTCATAACCCATACTTTTGTGAAGATGGGCCTTTATTCATAAGAAATATTTGCCAAGTTCCTTGTTCCTTTATGTAAAGGAACAATAAATACTATTTGAACATATATAACTTAGATTTATTTTCATTCTTGGTTTAATTGCACAGTGCCTATTTTAGACACATCTGATTCTTGTCTTGGATTAATTTGCCTTTACATGTTAACAAGCATAAAAAGAAAGCAAAACCAGTACTGCTTTCGAAGTAGGGGGATGTTTGGGGCCATCATTATGTCCTGATGATAGGCCTGCTTTAGAAGGCAATAGCCAGATGATTCCCAGTTACTGGATAATTTAAGTCACCTCCAAAGATGTGGAAAACAAAAATTTGGGAAGTTCTCAGCTGTATGAGGAAAGTGGTCTCTGACATTTGACTCCATACTTCTCTTCCCCTTCATTCCCCAAACTCCTGCTATGTTTAGTGTTTAGTTGAGGAGAAAAAGGTTGATTGCATAGTGGACTTAGGTTATGGTAAGCAAGTGGAGAGCATCAGATAACAACATTTTTAGTATCTTCTGCTAGCATGTTTAAGTTCTGATGATTAGAACTAAAATGTTCAAAACATTTTCCTTCAGTTATTCAGCCAATTACAGTTGAGCTGCCCTATGTTGTAAGTAAGGGAGAAGTAATTGCTAAGAATTCACAAAGCAAATGAAAGGTGCATGGATCTGGGATTGATAGTCTGAAACACTGTGCACAGGTACTGTTAAAGGTTACCACTTATGATTGAAGTATCTTTCCCCTTTGTACAAAAGCAGCATAATTAATCAGGCTGTAATGAATTCAGGTACTGACAGTTTGTCTCCTCAAGAGAAAAGTTACCAGAGCAGGCCAAAATCAATTGAAAATATGATTGCGATTATTATTTAGTATTTAAAGAACTGCTTGACGTGTGTAGGATAACAGTAGACACCCTTTGATAAGGTTGGGAAATGTGTGTTGAATGTCTTGAAATATACTTACCAAAAATAAGTGGAAGATGATCCAAAATTTTGCAAATTTAAAATGAAAAAAATACTATTTTAGAATGCAGTTTACAGACTGGAAAGAGAATATGTCATATCTGAGTCTGCAGCTCTAAACTCTGTCTGATCTGTGCATTTCGTTTTGTCTTTTATTAACAAAGGTCTCTTTTCAGTGTGAAAGTTGAGTCAGGCATAATCTATTCACTCAAAATCAAGAATCACTAAATAAAACAATGTTTTGGCTTGTGGTTTAAGTTGCTGCTCTTAGTGATCTCTTACAAGTGTTATTTGAACAAAGGTGTTGGTTTTGGTGCTGTGCATGTTTTAAGTTATGGGAGAACTATATCATTATTGGTGATGCTGTTTTCAAATGTCAGGGCTATTTTAAGTCTTATCTGTAGTTCAGTAGGAAAATTCCATGGGTGTTTTTGTTGCAAAGAAAAATAATCAGGTTTCAGGCATTGCTTTATTTGCTTGGGTGATTCTTAAAATGCTTTTTATTTATATTTTTGGGGGAGATGGTATTTTAGCTGTGACTGTTTTCTCGGGCTTTAGAAAGACAGTCACAGTGCAAACAACTACACTAGTTGCTCTCTGTGTAACTTCTTAGAGAGGTCAGCACTGTGAAGTTCTGATGGTGGAATGGTTCATGCAAGTGCACTCACTCTAGACAAAATCAACTGGATTATTCTAAATAATGTAAATAGGTGGTATGGGTTAGATGAGCTGATATTGCCTGGAGTGAATTAGGGAGCACTCATACAAGCTACTCTGCTGGCAGATCTTCAGGATAATAACTTCAGCAGGGGGCAGTGAGGAGCAGCTGGGGGGCATAAAGCCTTTGATCAGCACAGCTGGATCCAGAGCTAACATCTGTCTATAGTCTTAGACTCGACACTTTTGTTAATACTGTGAGCTGTATTTGCATTTGTTAGATTATTTTGGTAACAGTACTTTCCTGTCTCTAGTGTTCCATTTCTTTCCATAATCCCCCCTCACAGCAAAATCAGTATTGGCAATTCAGAAGAAATAGGACAATTATCTTCATGTAACCCTTTAACAATTATTAACTTTCCTATACTTCCCTAGCAATGCTTATATGTGTAAGTCTCAGGAAAGAGCAGCTGTGAAATTAAAATACAGGAATTACAGAAAGAAGCTGTTCAGTTGCACTGCAGTTGCCATCAGAGAGCGCATACACGTACTCTCTCTCTCTCTCAGGACTGATGAGGAGGAGTCCGTGTGCCCATATACTGAGGATATTTCAGGTTCCTACAGTCATGCAGCTCCTCTGTTCCTCTGAGGAAGTGAATGGCTGATAGAAGGACAGAAGGTTTGAATTTACAGGCCAATGCACGTTTGACCATAACGGAGTTGATTATAAACATCCTTATAGTCATTTAATGACAATGTAAAGAACACAGGGAGGGAACATCAGATTAAAAAAAAGCGATCTTGTGAAGCAGCAGTCTTGGTATCTATTAAGCTTCCCTACATACACATATCTTTTCCTTTTTTTATATGTTCTCTATATGCTTTAGAGAAACAAATCTTCTAAACATTTGCTTATTTTTGGCATGGAATAATAAAGCAGACAAGTGTCACATGAATGATTGTGACACTTGCACAAATGTCTGTGAACTCAAACAGGACAGGCATATTATGTTTTGACCCATTAGCTATGGCTGTCTTAGGTAGAAGAAAAAATTGCCAGCTTATCTAAATACTTTAATTCAAGCAAGCACTTCAGACTTAACCATTTTGCAGAACCATACCTTCCAAGATTCATAGCTTGTCTGCATATTAAAAGCATGTTAAGATGCATTGTTCCATTCTCTGTTTACTGAAAAATTACAGCTTTGAGTGGATGATGGGGAGGAAAATTAAGCTGAGTGTTCCAATTCCTTTTCATACATGTAACGGACCATAATTTTCCCATTCCTACTGTTTATCCCATTTAACCTCGATACTGTGGAAAAGAGAATGGTGGGGGCTTTGGGTATGGCATTCTTTGGTATTATCAGATTCTCAGATTTCTTTTCAGCTTCTCATCGTATTCTGTTAAGATTCTGGCATAACTGTAATAAGTCTTCTACAGCACAGTAGATATGACTGTCCATATATGAGCAAGTGGGGTGGCTTAGTTGTGGGGCTTAGATGTGGTGCTGCAAATAATTTATTTTATTACTTGTTATTGTTGGTGTTGAAAAGTTTTTAATTTGAAAGAGATTTTTTTTGAAGCAATGGGACTGTATAAATTCTGCCATGTCTCAAAATAATTCCAATTTATTGATATTTCCTTTTTAGCATAGGTGTTTATGTAGTTAACATTACCATATTGGAGGGTGAAGCCATGTGAATATTTCTAGCCAGCTCTCAGTAGTCTTACGCTAGAAGGATCAGTCAGTACCTGGGTGTTGCAGTAACTCAAGGTCCCCATATTTTGCCTTTGTTTCATGTCTTCTTCCTTCTGTGTCCCTTATTTTATCTGTCCTTACCTATTCTCCTTTCTTCAAGGGGTGGGGGGGGGAATCAAAGCAAATTGGTTTAATGCTGGAGTTCATTTCCCAGAATTGAGACCTCACTTGTGAAACTGTTTTTGAAAATTGTTAATGTTAATGAATTCTCCGTTACTTGGTTTTGATTATACAGTTATGATAATACATCTCAAGAATTTAGGACAAAGAATGAAAGTTTTAAGTATTCATGTACTCCTAATTTGAGCATTCTAATGGGTCCTCAAAGTAGAACCTTTTATTAATGAGAATATTTTGGGAACAAGATTAGTGGTCTGTGGCGAGTAATAAACAGGCTGAATGTACATTTGTGTAGACCTCTTTAATATGAACAAGAAAATGAGGTTGGATCTGCTCAGCTAGGAGATAAAAAGCCCATCTAAGTTAAAAGGCATAATAGGAGTAAAAAAGTGAGGCACAGTTTTAGAATGAAATGAGAGTGAAGACTTGGCAGATTAGGTTTGCCTTAAGTCTATGATAGTTAAAATAACCCCGTTTAAAATTTTGAAACTGTAATTTACATGTTCCTTTATTATTATTCAGATTAATACTAAAAGGGCAGAAGTCATCCAAGGAGCTTACGCATTAATTTTCTTCCCTTTCTCTACTGTGCACATTTGTTTCAAAATATTTTTCTAGTACCTTGAATTTTGTTGTTATTTTTTGTTTTGACAAGAAGTAACTTTTCTTTCTGTCTGTTAATGCTACTGAGAAATAAAGATGCTTTTACAAAATGCTTTCAAGCACAAAAGGAGATGGTTTTCAAGAGATTATTTTACATATTTACATATTTTACCTTAAGCATTTTGTAGTCACTGCCTACTGGTGAATGTATCAGATTTTACACACACTTTCAAAATGAACCCGTTTTGCTTCTAAGTCATTGCAAAGGGAGGAAATGAATTCTAACTTTTTTCACTTCATTTTCACATCCTCACATTTCCTTATTTCACATGGTTTAAAACAAAATGCCTCCAGCATTATTTTTCCTTTCTCAAGAGCAAAGTGAATGTGACTTTTCTAAGGGGGTCACAGGATGCCTCTGAGGCCTGTGGGTGTTACTGGACTGCTGCCTGCTTTCAGCTTAACTGAAGGGCTTGTCATAGTTTTCATCTCCTAAGAAATTAGCCCTAGGTGCTGGCCAGAAGCAGGAGAAGGCAGCATTATGAGTCCCACGCTGGTTATTTCCCACTGACATCAAATCCTGAGGTTTTTAAATTAATCCTACACAAAGACAACCCTTCATTTTGGTGCCAGTTTGAAATTAGACTGCAATAATGACCTTTTAAAGATGTCTAGTTGTTAAGATAACCCCCTGTTGAAACTTGAAGGTAGCTGTTGCACCCCGTGTTGATAAGCCATTACCGATGCTTTAGCAGATTTTGTAAAGGTGACTGGAATTTGTGGCCAGTGACTTGACCTGTGCTGCCAACAGGAATGAAACTGATAGCTGACCAAGCCTGCCTTGCCTTGTATCTCCCTGAATCTTGGTTCCAGAAGCAAACAAAGGGTCTTTATAAAAGTTCCAGCAGGCAGATTAGTTACAAACTAGTAAGACTTGCACAAAAAGGGACTGACTTGGCCATCAGAAAAAGTTAATACTCAGCTCCAAATGTGAATTAAAAGCCTATCTTTTAATGCTTTAACACTGTCTGGCAACTGGAAAAGCTTGGAAAATGGAGTATTAACAGCAACTGTTAATATAAACAAGTAAAACAAAGTGATTTAAGATATGCTACCCTCAGCTGTTACATGTGAACTAAAAATTGGCCCAATAGAAAATGAGAAACGCAGAACACATCTGCATAATACACAGATTGTTGTCTATTAGAATAAATAGACATTTGAATTGGTCCTAAATTAAAATTACTCATGTAATTGTTCCTGCCTTTTCACCTTAAGGTTTTACTTGTATGAATTTACCATGTGCAAAATTCTCTTTCATTACTTACTAGTAATGAATAGGTATGTAGCTGGAGATGATATCTCTTTGTACCCAAAATAGGTGTATGTAAACAAAGATGAGACAGTGTATCTAGGAAAAAATATTTTGTTAACCATTACCCTTAGTATTTTTTCCCTACATTTAAATTACAAAAAAAATTATTGTAATACTGTAATTCTGTTAAATGATATATGTAATTTTTTACTTGTAAAAATTGACTACTCATTTCTTCAGGGTTTTACAATTTTGCAATGCTTAAAGGCAGTTACAGTTGTATGGAGTATAACTTTGCTGAGGCACATTTGATTATGATTTTAACTATAGGTAATGTATGAAAATTTTAGCTGTTTAACCAGCATCAGTGGCATGCTTTCCTTTAAAAAATGTAGTAGGTCTTGTAGAATGTGCACTTCTCAATTGTTTGGATACTCTTATTTTTGACTATTTAGAGTTATTTTCATTCTATTCATAAAAAATATAAAATACGCTTTAAAGATTTTATTATTTGATGGTGTACTACACCATCTGCTGCCATAATTCACAGTACTCTTATTTTGAGAAATGTACTGTGAAATCTTAGTTCAAATCTGTAGATTTTGAAAATGTGCAATATACAGACATGTAAGCATTCCCTTTTTAACCCTTAGCAATGTTAAGAGATTTCAAGAGCTTCTTTACAGCATTTCACAAATTGAAGGCTTATCAAAACACAGACATAAGAAATATCGCTCCTATCTTGTATTTCTCTTTTGGGTATTAAAAGAGTGGGAATACTTGCTTTATCGGTTTAAGGAGGTGGTAGAAAATTGAATCTCTCATTTTGTGATCATTTCTCTTCTTTAATACATTTCACCTAGTTTAGAAGTATGGATCAGAAACTCACAAGGAAAACTGATGCCCTTTCCTGCAGCTAAATTAACAGGAATCACGTGGAAAACAATCTGAGCCTTGTATGAAAAGGGGAGCCATTAAAATTAGCCCTAAGCTATGGACTGCACCCAATATCACTAGAACTGCACTCACTGCAGATGTGGAGGCTGGCTCTCAGGCAAACTGAGCCGTGTTGTATAGCTACAATTAAAATCAACTCCTCTGCCAAAAAATAAAAGGGAGGAGGGTAGAAGGAGAACATCAAAGACAGATTGAAATGTGTAGTTAGTAATAAGAGTGGTCTCCTCTTGAACCAAGCCCTGCAGCGATTCATGGCCCCCTTGTTAATGAGAAATTTTGACCTCTGGTTTGTAAGTTAAACTTGTAATCCCAGCTAATGAAGTAAATCAATCCCAACTTCAGTCTGTTGTTCCCATTTTTCTTTGCACAGTGTGTCTGGGAGTTAGTATCCAGGTCTACAAATACAATTTGGGGGAAAAAAAAAATTCTGCTGCTATGTAACTTCTCCTGTTTTGCAGATTCACCTAAACGTATCTAAAGCAGACAGATTATTTTAACTTGTCTGTGTGCTTGTAAAATGTCCTGTTTGTTTGGATGCTTTGAAGACATTTAAATAATAGGCCTGAGTTAGCATTTGAAAATGAAATCTGGATTTGTAACTATATTTGTGTGGAAACATGCTTTAGATATATAAATGTGTTTAAAATTATTTGAGGAGCCTTATTTTAATTCTTGCTAGATATTATAAGGAGAGATCAATGATAGTTTTGTGTCAGGATAAAAAAGGTCTTCCCTTGCAATCTCAATTCTGAGAGAAAACAGATTTGCTAACAGTAAAACGAATGCGAAGCTAAGATGCTAATTTTCATAATGGGTGGATCATCCTTTGAAATACACACCGCTATGTCTTGTAAGCCACTGAGTGACAAAAGACCCAGCCCAAAAGCCCTGGTAAAGCCTCAGAGTTGATGTCATGTCACACCATGTTATTAAAGAATCTGTAAGAGGTGAAGTCTTTGTGGCAAAAATGAGATGCCAGATTCATGATGTGATCCCTTAAAAGAAAACATAACCAGCTAGAGAAAAAAAAAAGCTTGCTTGTAGGTGCACTGCTTTCCTTCTGCATCAGTAATTGGTATCGCTGTGGACCCTTCTACATGATACAGGCCCTTTTTTGTTCTACTCTGTTGCTCTCCAGAGAGAGTTATGTTATTTTATAGCTATTTAGCGCTACAGTCACTTTTTTACGGGGGGCAGCAGCTTCCTAACAAAACGGTGTTTTTCTAAATGAAGGGGCACACAGGCTCCCCCATGTGACTTGCTGCATCTTCATGTCCATCTCCGCTCTCCCTGGCAGCTGTGGCACAGAGCAGCACAGAGTTTTGGCTCTCAAGTTTTGGGCTCTTAATGTTAGGTTTCTGTAGCCATATTCCAGAAATTTGGTCAGCAGACCTTACAGCACACTACTGTCTTGTGTAGATGTCATGCATGTAGATTTCTGGCATAAAGAGGGAACAAATGACCCAAGTGCTGATGTATTTTATGTGATTTTATTATAGAAAAGGGTTTTTGCCCTGGTGAAGCAGGGATCTCCAGGGGTTGACACAGTTCAGCAGTTGTTTTTTCTGCAGTGCCCCTCGAGGTGCTGTATTTTGGTTACCTTAGGGACTGAGCCTGGCCTGTTCTTTCCGGAAATAGAAGCCATATTATTATTATTATTATTACGCCTTTAAAAAAAGGTGACTCCTGACTGGATTTGATTACTCGGTGCCAGAAAGCTGAAGGTGATTTCCTCAGGGCAGGTAATTGTAAGAAGACTGTTGGTGTAGCCGGAAGGGATGCATTCCCCCGGGATGGGGACACAAAGGCTTCTGCAGAGCTTCATTGAATGACCTGTCATCAGCAGGTGACACCTGGTCCTTGTCTGCTCTCTTAACTGATGGAGGGAGCCTGGGGAGCACCAAGAATGGTCATATTCAAGTAAACTTGGAGAAAAGGCCTCTTTCTAACCTACAGAAGGCTGTTTTGAAGCTGAGACTTGCAGTGATGCCTCCTCTCTAAGCTTCTTTCAGCCTTTCTGAGAAAATCAAAACACCTGAACTGATGGGTCCTGAAAAGGAGGCTGATGAAGAGTAGCTTTTGCAGAGGACCCTCAAGTTGTGGAGGGCAAGATGCAGGAGGCTGGCTCCCAAGGAAAGGGAGGAAGAACTTCTCTGTAGAGGAACAAAATGTTAATGCAATCCAAATATAGAGATTATATCCCCTAATACTAAGCTTTAGCCTGTAATGTATATTTTTCCTAAGGATCAAATGTAGTGAAAATTTTTATTACTCAGAATTCCTCTATCTAGAGGGACTCCATTTGGTTTATAAATAACACATTAAGTATTACATATGATCTTCAAGGTATACATGAAGGACTAGATTAAGTTGTAAACTACTTTTGTTTGTGGTAACACTGTACCATCATTAACTTTACCTGTATTATTGTTTGAGGATGCTCACAACCCTCGTAATGATCTGAAGCTGGGTGCTTTACACTGCTGCAAATCATTAGTGCATTCTAAGCAAGAGTTTATAATAACCTACTTTTTGTCTCTCTAAATTTAAAAGAAGCTTTGTTAATTTTGACAACAAGTGGAAAAACACAGCAGTGAATCTGTTTTCAAGGATATACCTTAGTATATGGAGGATCCTGTTGCGAAGAACTTCGAAAATAATCATGGTTTATTAGCTGCACAGTCTTTTCTCCTTTGCTTCTATTCATTTAATTTAAAGTGAAACAACTCAGCATGCAAAACTAAAATTAGCTGCAAAAAAGGTGTAAGTGAATAAACAGGCAAATCCATTAGAGTCGATGGGTTATTGGATCCCTTGCCATTCCTCAGATGGCGGCCTATTAAAAGTGGTAATGTCTGCCTCTAGCGTGGCCTTAAGGCAAGAAAGAAGGCCAAGACAGGCATATTTCACATGCATCAGACACAAGAATTAAATAGACCAATGTTCCCTAAAAGACTGAAGTACATCTCTTTCTGACGTTCATCTCGGGCAAAAATTCATTGATCTCAGTATGTCCCTTGGCAATTATAAAATATTAAATCCAAGTCACACTTTTCTAGTTGGCTTAATTTTTTCTCTATTCACAGCTTTCTATTTGATCAATTTTAACAAGTTAGGAGTAGCATCTAATAATAAAATAAAAACTGCAGAGTGAAAAAGTTTGTTCATTTGACGTTCTTATATTTTTGTATTTAGTCTTTAGACCTACCTTTCATTTTACTGTACTTGAAATAAATTTGCACACTAAATAGATGAAAGATTATATATTTACACACACACAAAAAGATAACCCTCCTCTGTTTCCTTTGAATTAGTAGTTTCTCTTTAAAGCCGGATACTTCTGTGTAGCCGTGGTGTTGTGGTGAAATCTGTATTTTAAGGCTAAATCTGTGTAGTTAATCACCATTTTTTTCTAGTGTCAGACAGTAGTTACTTCTGCTTCATGTGTCTCATATTATGCGAGGCTGGAATATGTAATATTGGTGGAACCTTACTTCGGAATTACTACTTACATGAGCTTTTTTTGTCTTGTTTTAACCGAAATTTGGTTTTGTGTTAATTCGAGTAGCAAAATGAAAAATAACCTGTCAGAATCTGGATCTTACTTTAATGCAGATTTGGAGAGTGTAACATACAGTACAGCTAAACGAATGTCTTTGCTGGTCATCTTTGATGAGAGACTAATTTGTGAGAAATGTTTTCCATCCAGGCAGTCTACCTGTTGTGTTAGCTTCTTCCCGTCCTGCTTAGCATTCTCATCTGGATGGCACACTTAAAACCTTCCATTCCTTACGTAAGCTTATTCAGTGGCCAACAGCTATAAGCAGTCTTGGCTTAAAAGATATCAAAAAGAATGATCAGAGTCCTGGTTGGGTTTCAAAAAATTACAATTTTTATTATTTACTGTCAAAAAATTACCCCATAGAAGGGCGGAGGAGGCTAACCAGTAAGTCTTAAATTTTCAAAAATGTGAAGCTTAGAATTTTACTTTACATTTTGGAAACATGACCTTGATGCTATGTCATTACATGCTTATAAACGGGGGGGGGGTTGTTTGTTTTGGTGTGTGTGTGTTCAT
>VWZY01007930.1:242133-306232 GCA_013399075.1 Chloroceryle aenea
TGGTGTGTGTGTGTTCATTTGTTTTAGTTAGAAAAAACTATTGTAAATAATAATTAGATGAGGGGTGGGGGGAAAAGCAGTACCGCTGCTAGGGTAGCTTTATTAGCACCAATGGAGAGAAAACAGCTTGCCCTGGGTGCCAAGTTTTAAACATAGACAGATGAGATCTATATTTCTACTCTTTCTCAATTGCATTTATAACCTGGAATACATTGCACCAGCATGTGTAAGATTAGGTTTCCTATCTGTGTTTATAGTCCTGAGCACAGATTTGGATGGACTGGCGGTGAGTGGCAGCTTCCTGGGTGGCCCTGGGAGTTGGACCAGCTCACTCACTGGCTGCACTGAGATCCCTGGTTGTGAAATGAGGATATTAGTGAAGCCTATCATCCTTTCTTTTATTTTGGTTGGTTGGGGTGGGGGAGGTTGGGGTTTTTTTAAATTATTTTTTTTTTTGTTAGATTGCTAGTTGTGCTTGTCCTTTGCTGTGTCTTTGTACAGTGTATATTGTAAGAGAGCTCATTTCAGATGGAGCTTAAAAGATGGATCTAGTTACTAATTGACCAGCATCCATCTATCCTGCCTGTGACTAACAAAGAGGTGTGGGTATAGTGTGGTGGTATTCAAGGAACACAGAAAAACTGTGTTGGTGACCCAGAATTCCATTAGCTGTAGAGTTTTGGTTTTTTCCCCCCTTTTTCATAGAAATTGTGATCCAGGCATTTAAAGTCACTTCAAGAGCACTGCTACTCAAAACCATACTGAGTCTTGAAAAAATGCAGATATAATTTTCCCTTTTTCTAATTGCTTTTTTATTCTTCTGG
Source organism: Chloroceryle aenea (assembly GCA_013399075.1). Classification (NCBI taxonomy): domain Eukaryota; kingdom Metazoa; phylum Chordata; class Aves; order Coraciiformes; family Cerylidae; genus Chloroceryle; species Chloroceryle aenea. Next base: position 242,958 of record VWZY01007930.1, read on the forward strand.
AAGAGTCGCTATTTGAAAAGTCTACAGTATAACCTAGACTAAAATGCTTCTGTCTGTCCCTCTCCACACACACAGACATATATTTATATATATCATCTTTTCTAACTATGTATCTGATTTAGTATTAGCCATTTCACATATCATTGTAAATTGTCTCAAACATGGCTGAGATTAATCGTAATGAAATCAGAAGGGTTGTGTTCCGTGCTTGATGATTGTAAGTTGATGGAGTAAAGTGGATCTTTCGGCATGCTACTTGTTAATGTATTCTCTGTAATGGTGGTTTTGTTGAACAACCAGCACACCTTTATGACCAGCCCAAATTTGATTTCCATTTCTTACCTAATGGATTGACATGTATTATTTATTAAACCCATGATTCTCATGGACATTTTGTCTAAGTAAGCATTAGTGTAGTGGATTCAAATGGTAATTTTGTTCAAAATACTGTTTTCTTTATTGAGTCCCTGCTGCCATCAACCAAATGCTCTTAATCTTGTGCTGTTTATCTCATTTGCCCTGAACATAACTCTTGTCTATTTGTCTTTGAATTTATAAATTGTAGAACTGGAATTGCTTTTGAAATCCACTTAAAACTCAGTATTTCAACAAAATGATACAACGTACGATGATTTTTAACTATACCTATTCTGAATGTTTCCATGACTTCAGATGATATGAAAAACTGCCCTTCTGCAGGTAGCAGTTTTATTTTACTCTGCAAAAATAAATATAGCCTTTATTAATTTTATTTTTAAATTCTTTAAATACAAATTAATGATACTACCAGCAGTTTACATCTTTCTCCTACTCAGTTCTGTGTCATGATATTCTTACACATTGCATTATAATGTTATGAAACACAAGTACAATCAATAGCTGTAAAAAGTGACAACATTCTGCTCTAAGAATGTGCAATATTGTTTATTAAGATGATCCTGTTTAAAGAACATTTTACTGAACTTAATTTTTCTTGAACTGCATACTAATTTTAAAGGTCAGTGTGGTTAGTTACCATAGTAGTGACCTAAAAATAACCTTTCTAGAATACCTGTATATTTCTGATCTGTAGTGTTAGCATTCAGAAATGTTCTTTCCCTTAGAGTTTCAGCAGCTAAATAAGTTGCAACCCCTTCAGCTATACTCATAAAAATTTGCTTCCAGACAACATGGTCTGTTTATTGTGTAATAATCGAAATGGCACTAAATTGCAATGATTGCTGAACACTTAGGAATTGCATTAACCACTTAACTGCTAAACTATTTTCCATTTTCTTCTTCACTGTGAAGTATTATATTGATTTTCCTCTTACTTAGAGCTGCTTACTCAACCTCTGAGATGAACAGAATATTTTAGTAGCCTCATACACCGTCATATTTTGAGGCAATCAGCAGTGACCTTGGCAGGAATTTTCTACAGATTTTTAAAAAAGCTATCAAGCAAAATAGCTCCCAGTGAAGAGCCTTGAATCTTCACAGAAAATAGAGGGAAATGCCAACCACCTCTGCTAAGTGAGTTAAAAAAATTATATGGAGGATTAAATCTTTTTCCCTCTATATTAGATGAGTTGTTTCGTACTGCTTTTCATACAGTGCTGCGGAGGCAGATTCGTTGGTAGTTATGAGGCCTTATCCAGGAATTTAACCATAGCCTGAAATCTGGTGCTGGGAGTGTAATTAAAAATCTAAATATAGCGAAAGGTGAAGAATTTTAGTAGTGCCATTGTTTTCTATGGGGATGTTGATGATATTTTGCTTTCTAACTATTCTTTGTTAACTGAGGTAAAACAGACAAACATTTGACAAATACCAAACTTCAAAGCTCCATGATGATTGCTAGCTAAACTAGGTTCGTTTACCAATGTTTTAGTTTAAAACCGATTTCCTTTTTCTCAGATATTTATGGAGATAAATTCTGATCTTGTTTGTTTCTGAGAAAAGTTGTCAGAAAAGGCAAAGGGGGCTTTGGTTTGGGGTTTGTTTTTGTTTGGGGGTTTTTTGGTTGGTTGGGGTTTTTTTGTGTTGTTTTTTTTTAAGCAAAACCTGTCTGAAATCTTGCTGCAAAAAAAGGGGGAAAAAGGCTGATACAGGTAAGGAAGAGTTAAATAGAAATTGAGCGGGGATGCTGGGGGGCAGCAGTGCTGCAGAACATAGCAGTGTTCGTGCGAAGGCAAGTCATTTCCCGAAACACTGCAGACACATGGCCTGAGGCGGTCTAAAACCTTTGGAGACCAAAATGGCTCGCAGGAGTTAGAAGTAATAAGGTGTTTTTCCCTTCTTTCTCCTTCACTGAAATTCTGTAAGGTTGCTATGCATTACCAAGGAACAATGCCACTATTTTTGTGTTTTATATGGGTATTAAGATCCATTACAATTTGACATTTTTAAGATTGGTTATCCTGTAGTTTGGTGTTAAATTGAAGTTGTTTGTTTTGAATTTAATTCTTTCATTTTTCAAAGGAAAAAAGGCAGCACTGCTGTGCTGATAGCTTACTGAAGTATGCCAGGATTTGATGTTTGAATTGAATGTTTGTTATCCCGAAATCTAGGCAAAATTATCTGTAAAAGAAGTCTTGGGTTGTTTTTTTATTTTTATTTTTTTTTCAAGTCTGAAAGATGCTTTCTGGCTAGCTTTTCACAATCAGATCCTAGAAGATATTGCACATATAATATCTTTAAGGCATACTGTTTCTGGGATTATTTTTAACACTGTGTTAAACTTCCAAGATGTTTTGTGCTTAATGCAACCTGCTTATGATTATTATAAACCTATATGTTTGCAGCAGCTAAATAAACTCCACATCAAATAAATTACTGCAGCAATGTTATTAGGCCAGCAGCAATGTTAAGGACATCTGTTAACTCTTTTTCAAATGCCCTGTCCTTACTAGTTTATTCTAAACATTTCTGTTGTTAATTACTACTTAAGTACATGGAGTAGTTCTTCAGACAGCTGTGAAGACCAGCTGAGCAGGAGACTGATTTAGGTGCCATTCTTAGCCTTGCTCTGAATGCCTCAGTGAGGGGGACCTGTAGCTTACCCTTGTAGGGCAAAGGCGGGTAAATCAGGACAGGGCAATGGGCAATTGAGACATCTTTTCATTACTGCAGTTACAGCAATAGGTGTTGCTCTAGCCAAGGAGACCTTACCTCAGTCAGCAAGGCATAGTCTGAACAACTTTCCCCACTTAGGCCCTAAAAGTCTAACTTCTTGTTATTAGAACTGGTGAAAAAAATTTGCAATGAAACTTCCTCTGTCAAAATATATTTTTGTCAAAGGTAAAATGTTTAGCAAAAATACATCTGTTTCAAAAACATATTTGTCAAGAAGGTTTCTCAGCTCCGAGATGACATTTCTAGTGAGAAAGTGAGTCTATTGCTGAGTTGTTGCAGTTCAGATCCAGGAGATGAAAGATGAATATAGTGCTTTAGCCACTGGGTTGACGAGTCTGTGCCACTCATGTTTGTCATAACGCAGAATGAAAACATTGTTGAAAATTGAAATGTTTTCTGGCTTAGCCTTTATTACATGGTAAAATGTTGCACATTAGAACCCAATTCATAGTTCTTTTATAAATAATTTCTTTCCATTTGAAATTCATGTGAGACCATAAGGTGTTTTGCTACCTGGCACCAAGAGTGGCCCAGGTCTTTTACTTGTAATTTAGAATTGCGTCATGAAAACAAACAGGATGCTCTTTTTCAAAGGTTTCAAGGAACTTAAGAGAAACTCTGGTAAATTATAACAAAAAAGTAGCAATGGAAGGACCTGCAGAAATTCTCTATAGTCAGTGTCTAAAAGGTTTATGTTGGGAAGCTTGCCAGAATAGTGTGAATGTGTGTAGCTTTTCATCAGCATAGCAGGAAAAATAGATGCAAAGTAAGGAATAGTCGTTGTGTTTCGTTTTTGTCATCTGAGCAACATCTGATTTTCAAATTACAGTCTTGCCTCTTAGTGTGATTGAAGCAAACCTGTAGTACATACTTACAGTATTGCCAATTTGGGTATTTTCTCTTGCTTATTACTACAGCAGTTCAGTTAATCACAAAGTGCGTGTGGCTCATGGCAGTGTGTGAGGCTGTGGAGGATCACAGTTCAGATAAAAACCTCTTGTTAAATGATTCACCAGACTGACTGAGTGGCTGAAGATGGGACTAACTGCCTGCAAAGGGTCTAAGTTCCAGGTTGCAAGATGGCATCCTCTCCTTTGCCATGGTTCTCCTTGGTGAGACCACCGCGCCCAAGCAGAGCACTTGACCTCGGGTGGCAAAGCCCAGCAGCTGCTGCCAGCCCTGACCAAGTGCTTCTCCCATAGCAAGGTTCCCACACGTGCTCCCTAGAGTCTGTCAGATAAGATCATGGGTTGGCCAACTTTTATTTATGGGCCAATGAATTATGCAGCTGGGGTAATTAGATGTTTTTGTTTTGTGAATCAGGATTATGCTCCTGGGGTGCCAACCTAGGAAAGTCTGTGAAACTGCATAATAAAAGTCATTTTTATGCAGAAGTGGAAATATTTGAATACAAAAGAAAAAGGGGGGGCTGTGGGGAGGTGCAGCTAATGTCCTCATGTATTGGGAGAGGAAAAGTGAACTGTAAATTCTAGTTATCCATTAAAGAAAGCTTTTCTTTCTGTTGAATTGTACAGGGAAGGGACTGTTTTAGCATAATCTCCAAAAGAAAATAAGTACTTTTCTCCTCCCACAAGTACAGATAGAAAATACAGATGCTTTTGTGTAGTTGGAAAACACGTATGGAATTATATATGTATGTTCAGGGACTCTGTATTGTGTAATTGTACCCTGATTGCAACTAAACTCAATATTCTTTAATTAAATGATATTTTCCATTATATGCTTCAGCTGCATATTTTGAAAGACATTTGAGGAAGCAGACTATATGTAGTTTTGACTTCTCTAACCTACATGCCTTATGTTTGTGCCTCAAGATAACATTGAATAACATATTTAAACTACTCATGTGTGAAAAAGCAAAATTATATCTCATGAACTGATTTCTTCACACATTCAAAAAATTGAATTCCCCTTTTGTTCCAAACTAAACAGAAATCAGAAGAGTAAAATATGTTTTTCAAAATGATAGAGAAGATAAAGCGGAGAAGATACAAATGCTTTTAATGAGAAGAGATTTTTAAAGGCTGAATCATTTTACAAAGGTATAGTTTCACAAATATAGTTTTCATTGTGTAGACATTATAGTCTGGCTCAGTTGATAATGAGTCAGAGAAGTTTACTGAGCTGTTATGATTTAGTATTTTGAGTTGAATGTAGGTATTGTAAAATAGTAATTGGTGATAACTGTATTTGACTCTTTCTTCAGGTTTGTCACCCTTAAGAACTAGTACTGTCAAATGCTAATGCTTTATTTACATATAATAAATACTAGAGGTGCATATAATCTCGTGGCTATCATTAGTATTTATTAAATATACATTTATGCTTTCCATCTATCTGTGTATGTACTAGTTTTCTATGTGTATGTATAAATTATACCAAAGCCACAGTCTTTCATGGATTTTAATTAGTGTGTAGCTATTCTTTGAGTTTTTGTAAACAAGGCAGACTTCAAATTTGAAAGCAGTTCACCAGATGAGTTGTTCTTGCAATCCCTAGAATTAAAGCTTAGATTTTCAAATTCCAACATCTATATGAAATAGAACTTGATGACATGGGATGCAAGTCTTTAAAAAAACTAAAACCCAAACTAAACACAAAACCAACAGCAACAAAATTTTGAGTATCCTCTCTTGATTTACAAAATCTGTCCAGTTTTTTTCCAGACTTTGGGGAGAACTTATGTTTATTGCACTAAAATGAACATGTTATTTTTTCAGTATGATGCTAGTCTCTAATTCATATGGGTAAGATGCTAAAGTATTACAGTAATGTTGCTGTTTGTGCAAAACCCAGATTGACCCCAGTATGCTTCACAGTGTGAGTACGGTTAGAGACTTGAGTCAGGCACCGGGGGCAACTTTGCTAAAAACCTGCATTTAGCCCTTGAAAAGTAATAAATCCACTGTATTTCCACTGAAGGTGTAGTGCACTTTCCTAAAGATAAAAAACTGAGTACTTCATAAATGAGTATGTAAAGAATAGAGCAGGATTTTGAGTGATATTTTTCAGAATAAAGAATGTTTTGGTAACTGATTGCTCTTAACTAGGGAATAAAAAAAAAAAACCTGTAGTTTTGAATGCATTGATTGTTTAACACCCTGACCAATTTAAGTCATCTGTGGAGCAGTGAAGGCTTCTGAAGAGCAGCATAATCTGGTTGGGCGTTCTCCTGCAATTTAATTTTAAAAGGATAAGTAGAAGCCAAGATGTAAGAACTGTGGCAGTTAGTGGGAAAAGCTGATATGGGATTATCAAGGTTAGAGTTCAGATAGAACAGATGGTAAAATAGTTTATAACCTACTGTACCATATGTTACTGCCACACACATTCAGGTAGCACATTATGTGTACTTTGTGGAAAGATCAGTGATCCTAACGCAGGTTTTTAGAAAGACCAAAAAAGCTCTTGAAAAACTGATTTCATAATTTCAGGACAGGTTAAGGAGAAAGCCATGACTGGTTAAGCTGCACCACAGAGCTTGCTATTCCAGAAAGAGATGCAAAAGAAATTGGGCATAGTGTGCAACTGTACCTTTTCTAATTCCCAAAAAGCAGCAATAAAGCTTGTATTTCAGGAAGTCTCTTTCAATCTCATTATACTTGAATTTCTGGGGAAATTATTTAAAGAAAAAACAAATTCACAGCAGTTGAATTCAGACCATAAAAACCAGGTTACAATTTGTTTTATGAGTTTTGTAACTTTCTTAGTCAAGGGCCAGATTTTCAAAAAACATGCTGTCCTATTAAGGTGCCAATGAAGGGATAAATTTCTCATTGGAAATGACTGGAGCTTCACTGGGTTAGAGTACTGCAGAAAATCCGACTCCTGATCTTTGCTGTTATTGCTCAGATACTTTTTAAAGAGTCTGATGTGATAAAATGAAAATCGGAAAGTAGAAGACAGGAAAGAGAAAAAAGGGTTAATAAAGTCAGAAGTACTGGGAGAAGAAGTGGAATGGTAGCAAAGAAGAAAAATGAAGGCAGAGAGTTGTGATTTGGAGTGGTGCTAAAGAGCCTCTGGGCTTGAGATTCATCTCGCATTTTATAATGCTCATGTTGTGTTGTATCATAATGCACTTGCTCCTACTAGAGCTCACTGTTCCTCCTCTCTTACTGCCAGTGGTAAAAATAGGCCAGTAGCATCATTCCATACTATTGAGTGCATTTTGAATTCCACGTTGTTTCTTCACTTGCCTCTCTAATTAATTTAGTAATCCTCTCCAGTGCGTGTGCATGCGGATGCTGGCGTATGTCTGCTCCGCTGCTCTTCCGTCATCTGTTCGAGTTCTCACATTGCTGATGATTGGTTGTGCCAGCTCCCTTCCAAAGACAGTGAATATATTACACTCCACTGCCTTCTGTTTAACTTTGCCAGAAAATAATCACAAGCCTCTGCTTTTGGCTAGTACTTTGGGAAAGGGTTTTCTTCTGTAGCTGCAACTCTTTTTTTATCTCATATCCATGTTTGGTTTATCTTGGGAGTAATTAGGTATGAGAGACTTGTCAGTTGATACATTGATCACTGACAGCTGTTGGGACCCGTTAGTAAAAGCTGTTCAACATGTATCAGATGATTTATGGGATTAGGTGATTTTTGTCCATCCCAGACATTTCCTATTTTATGTTATAATATGTGATGTAGAGTTACTCATAATTGTGCCTTTTATTTTCTCTCTTTTTTTATATATTTATTTTTAATAATTAGCAACTATATATATTGGGGAGTTTTCTAATAAAGGAAGAGTGCTGATAGTAGTGATATTTACTTTTGAATTCTTCTTTTCTTGAGGTAGTCTGAGTGTTATCCAAATTATCAGGATAGTAAAGATGAGTAGTTAATGAGATAACTAAGAGTAGAGCTTTAACATCTGAAAAAATGGGTTTTTACATCACCACATCTCTTCTATGATCGTCTGTAGACTGAAGAGATTATTTTATTTATAGATACTGCTATGGGTTGCGCAGTCATTTTGTTACAGCAAGATACAGTTGGTTAAAGGATCTTTTTGAAAGTTTTTGTAATGCATTTAATCCCACTTTATAAAAAGGTGGCTCTGGGATAATTGTGAGAGTGTGAAAAGGTTGACCATAAAAAAAAAAACAAAAAAGGGCATTTTTGCAAATGGCTTAGTTTGAAATTCTAGGCTTATTCTCCGTTGCTGGCTGTGTTGAATGTGTCTAAAAGGTTGGTTGTTTGCTTTGTGGTGAAATGGGTTTAATTTAATTTGTTGGTATGGTGTTTGTAAATTAAGCTAATCTGCTTTTTACTTAAGATTTGTCTGTTTTATTTTGTCCTGTACTGGAGAAAAAGGAAAAACTTAGATTGTCATTGAGGTTAGAGGACAGTATGAAGCAGAGGGGTTTGCTGTGGTTGTGTTTGCCAGAAGATTAGCTTGCAGTCTAGAGGACAGAGAGCAGCAAAGAGTGGTGGAGACATGTGGATCACAAAGTGTTATCTGCCTTGAGTCCTGGAGAAGTGATCTTGGCATGGAAGAGAGAGAGAAGGGCAGGGGACTCAGAAAGGGACTCGAGAAAGAGTACGGTATGATAACAGCACCTGGGTGACCATGACGTGCAAGGGACTGTCTGTGCAGTGTAGAAGGGGAAACGAAAGAATATATTGAATGGGGGCTCCTGTGAGCTTACTGATGTCTGCAGAAAAGAAAACCCACTTCAGTTCCATTTTGGAGCCATTCTTCTAAGAGTTATTTGTGCTGATCTGATTTAAGTTTTTCAAATATGTTCTGAACAAACAAAGCCACTAACTAGCTTATAAAGAGCCAAGAGTGAGACTTAACTGTAAGAACAGAAATAGTAAGAAATCAAGAAATGAGTGGCTAAATGATTCAGTGACTTGTTCCTGCTGAACTCAATAATTTCCCCCTAATGTCTGAAATGCACCAGGTCTTAATTACCTGCCATGATATTTACAGCAGCAGAAAGGGTGTGAGCTGTCTTCCACATTTCATTTACAAATGTTAATGTCTTGTTTCCTGTACACTGGACTGTGTTCTGACATTGTGTTTATCCTGCAAGCTGAAGGTATTAGCATTTAGGGCTTACTGTTATTGCCACTCAATCCAGAGATAACCGCATTGCCTGCTTTGTTTTGTTTTATTTAATGGGCTGGGTGTATGAATTAGGGCCATCTACTTCCCTCAATCCACAGAGGAGCCTCTAGTAATTACAGGGAAAGGTTTATACCTCTGTTTGTAGATAGTAACTAATCTACAAGCAAATTTTACAGAGGAATAAAACATTCTGAGAGCTGGTAGATCTGTCCCTCTTTTTGCCTTTTGTTTGGCAAGTGGTGCATAAAGTCGCTTGATTGGCACTTGCACAATTGCTGGGAGTGTGCAAGATGGCCAACAGTTGCAAACGTAATTATTGTAAAGTCTGGGTGTTATACATCATAATTAGGCTTAAGAACTGGAAGTCAGTTGAGATGAATGAGGGCAATTCATGCTCTCAAGAGCTGAGAAAGTGATTTTGTGTTTAGGTTTTGCATTTTTAAGGGGTTTTTTTCCATTGGTTTTTCCATTGGTTTTTTGTTGTGTTTTTTTTTTCCCCACAAGCGTTAAGATCTGGTTACTTTTCTCGTTGTCTTGTGCTCTTCCCTCTCTCCTGCGGGAGGACTGGCCATACATGACCAGCTGTATGGTATCTGTGTCTCACCTTAAAACAGGTGAGATACAGCCAGTACAGGAGGTGGCACAATGCACTTCTTAGTGCTGAATTTTTTTCTCCATCAAAACCAGCTAAAAATGAATCTAGTCCGCCGTGGTTACCCTGTGCTCTACAACTGTCCTGCTCAGCATGTCTTCACTAAGAGATAGACCAAAACAGCAACCTTTACCAGATAGAAATTATGTCATTTAATTAACTATTTAAACCATTACATTTTACAGTTGCATATGTCTAGAGATTGATGAATGTCAAGAATATTTTAATTATTTTAAGTTTCTGATTCAGTGAAAGTCACAATCATACAGGTTAGTAAACAAAGCACCATCCACGATGTAAAACTATCTCGCTTTTGAACTAATGTCAGAGTTTGCCATGAGAAAATTCAGGTGAGAATCAAATATGATTCAAGGAAAATGTGAATCCTGTAAGTTGGGCTACAGGGCATCTCCCAAAGTTGGTTTGACGTTTCTTCGCTCCCAGTGTACTCCCCCAGAATATAGGGATGTACAGCATGAGTGGGGTGGACTAAGTTGGGCGAGTCCTTAAGATAAACCAACCACACAACAAAAGCCACACGTCTCCCACCCCTGAAAAAACGTAACCAACAACAACGAAAAAACAACCCAAAAAAATTAAAACCCCAAACCAACAACGCTACTAAAAAAAAATTAACCGCATGATAATATTGAAAGATGAGAAGGGAAAAGCACCACAATGCTTGAAAAATAACAATAAAAAAAATTGGCAGGATTAGTATTTCAAAGGGAGCAGCACTTTTGGAAAGCATGGGAGGAGAAACATTCCAAGCAAAATGAAAATATGTATGTGATGGAAACAGGATAAATAGAATATTCCACTTACAATTACCACAGAAAGAATGCAGCACAACCTTAGAGCTCTTAATCAGGTCAAATTGTCATTGCTTTCAAGTCCAAGTAAGTCAGTGAATTGTGGTAGGTGTGAGATGTTTGTAGATCAAGATGTTGACAAGATCCATAGCTGCAGTGAAGAGCAGGTCCATGATCAAAGTAAATGAAAAGACCTGGAGCCCGCACCACTGAGTAGATTGTGTGTGTGTGTTGCAAGCAGTCAGAGGATACAAGGCATCTGTTTTTATTACGTACCAGGTGAGGAGCAAGTGATGCAGAAAGATCTTTGAAAGGTTAAAGGTCTTCCCAGAACACAGAGCTGTAGCCCTGCACAGGAAACCCTGAGTTTTTGTTTCTCACATTACTGCAGTGGTTATTCAGAGATCTTCATCGATAAATTCAGAAGTTCCTTGCAATCTGATTTCTCCCTGAGAACGACCTGTTGAGGACTTGGCAGTTGAACACTATCTCCTTCACGCAGGTAAATGTCATAGCCCATAGCTGCTTTATGCTGCAGCTGCAGTATTTATTTCCATCGGGGCAGACTTCTTCCCAAATTGTTTCTCAATGAAATGCTGCGGAGCCTGCTCTTTGCCCCTGCTCTCATTCAGCTGGGGGGGACGGGACACACTCTTCTCAGAAGGAAGGAATAGGTGGTCAGGTTGGTAAGAGATGCTGAGTTCTCTCAACTGCAAGTTTTTGGTGTGATGCTGTTTTACAAAGCAGGCTTTCAATTACAATAGTACTTGCATATGTGACTTTAAAGGCAAAGAGCATTCTTGTAATGTCTGCCCATTTCTTTGGGTTGAAATAACATCATGAACTGCAGTGATCACATCTGAAGAAAAACTTTTCACTGTATCCATGTCTTAGTATGATTTACCTTCCTCTTATTATTTCTTAATATAAAAATTACTGCACGCTGTGTTTGAAATGTTGCAACCGTGTTGGTATTTGAAGTACTTGTAAATACTTGTGCAAATCAGTTTTTCTGATGTTTGTCTGCAGGGCGAGGTGTGTGTTTATGTGCCCAGGGGAAAAGAGATGTATTTGCATCCAAGAGGGTGTAGGGTGTAGCAAGCAAACATGTGCCAAAACGGAGTCTGTAGGAACAGTTGCACTAAAATAGCACAGGATAAAATTGTTTGGAGATGAAAATAACTAGCTTCTGAAGAAATCATGGTGTTTTCTGAAGAAATCCTCCCTGTAAATGTTGCTGTTCCAAAGGCCTAAATGATAGCTTTTGGTGATGAATCTTTCTAAATACACTTGTAAAGCCACCATATTGTGCATAGGAAGATGCACAACCTTTTTATAGCTATAATTATATTTCATATAGTATTGTTAATCTTTGGGGTGCTGACAAACAGTTATTACTTACTTTTCTGTACTTCAGGGGAATACTGATTTAAGATGTTTCAGCTCTCATTTAAACCAGTGAAATCATTACTATGAGCCTCAGTAGGTGCCGTATTAAACCCTAAATTTCATGGGACAGCTAATCAAACATAATATTATACCTGTTTTTCATGTACTAAGTGCCTCTCAGCCAAAGATCTAATAGCACTTTATGCCAGTAAACATCATTGCTGCAGAATATTTCTTAGGATCCAAGACCTCTTATTCATAAGAGCAGACTAATATATACCTTATCTTCCCTCTCCTCTTCAGTGCGTGGAGGTTGGAGACAAAATTCCTGGTATTTTTCTACTTCACAGATAGCTTGGCTTTGAATTGTTACCGTATGATTCCCACTTTCAGACTTTGGCTTGAAGTGCAAGTCTGCCACAAGGATGTGCCGCGTAGCCTGGGAAGAAAACCAGCAGATCTTTTATCTTATTGCCTTGTCTGTCTGGGTCACGGAGAAGCAATAGCCGCAGTTCAAGACTGTGTTCAAAGGAGTGATGTCAGGACTGGATTGTTTTCTGGTGAAGGAATGATGGATAAAATATTAAATGCAATCTTCTATTTGCCCTTATCTTTGTGTTTCCTGACAAGAATATTGTACTGTGTTTTCGTGCTTTGAGAATTCAAAGCTGGATGTTTACAGACTTGAGAAGAATTGATTTAATTTTTCAACAGTAGAACTAATTATTATAAAAATAACTGTAGATATGTTACATATGCTTTCTTATGTGAAATGACTTCTGTCTCGAGCAGCTAACAGCACACTTTCGAGAGTTACTTGGTTTAACTTTTCATACACCTGCTGCTGTAATTGTTGGAATTTAGTATGCAAAGACATTTTAACTTTCTGAGCAGTAGGGGAGTTTGTCCACGAAAACTTCGGAAGAGATGTGTCTGTGTCTCTCTCCATCCTCCTTCCCAGTAGCTTCTAAGTCTTTTGGGAAATGCTGAACAAATGTGGTGATGGGGGACAGAGGTATAGGAAGGAACTCGAGATTTTAAGTCCCTTTAGCTTCTATGTGAGCTATTGGCTTGGGTGTAGGGGAGAGAGAGATGTCGCTCTTGCCAGCGAGGAAGAGGCTCCTGTATGAGCTCAGAAAGCTTTGGCTTGGGGGCCACTTGTCTACTGGTGGCTGATGAGCCTGTGCAGCCTGGTGTCATCACCCCGTGGGACAATGCATGCCTAGCTGGTAAGTGAGGATGGGAGAAGAGCCAACTGTGGAGCCTTCTGAGAGCATTATGGAAAGGGTGAAGTTTGTGAGCAGGGCAAGTTTGTGACAGATGGAAAGTAGTAGCAGACTGAGAATATTTCTGGAGGAGGTAAGAGGGATGAATGCACTGTAGAGGAGCCAGGTTTGTTGTGGTAAGTGCCAGAGAAATGTGACACATCTGTCAGAAATGAGGCTTTGTTAGCTTCTCTGTGCACAGGACTATTTGTTTTAATTTCTACCCTGTCACTGTGAGCCTGTGTTTCTTTGGCAGATTGTTGTATATTGACCTAGTGATAAGTTTGGTTAGTATTTTACTTTGTTTTTTCTGCTGCTTTTCCAACAGCATGAGATGGGTGGCCCAATTCTTGTCAGACCTGACATAAATTCAGAATTACTTCAAAATGCACGCACTGAACTGATAAATACTCTGATTCTTCTTCTCACGCTGTAATTTCAAGCTAGGTAGCTTCCAACAGTTGAATTAAGCTTGACAGTGGAACAGTGTTGTTTTAAACACTGTAAGCGATATATACACCAGCTGTGCCTATCTGAAGTGCACTAAAGTAGATGGATTCTGACTGTTTCAATGGGTCCTGGATTACAGGTTAACAGAGAGCACAGCACCATGGCATTTTTCCCCATTCCTGCATTTGATTTTTCATTAATTGATTTTCCCTTCAGTCTCGGCCGGGAGCGAGTCTTGCGTGGGGGTCTCAGGAAAGCTTCCTCGTAGCGCCACAAGAAACAGGTGGAGCACAAAATAATTTGTTTGCTCTCTGCTGTCTTCCTTGCTGTCCTGTGGGATTTGCAGCTGCCAAGGTCAAGGCAGTCACGTCACCTTGGTGTGTTCCAAGAAAGTAGGATTGAAGAGGCAGGGGGGAAGAGGAGAGGACAAGGTGGAAGGCATAAGAAGTTGCTCTATAAGCTGTACACAAGTGATCTCCAAAGGAAGAGGCAGAATGAGTTCCTATATAAATTAAATAGGGTTTTTTTCTCTTCTGGAACATCTTAAATTTCCCTTACGTTGTAAATAGAAGTTCACTAATACAAACACTAGTACAGATGCATATTTGAGTGGGTGTGATTTTTGAACAGCTTGGGTGTGGCAGGCCAGGAAATAAAGGATGTAAACAGTTTACAACCATTCATTTTTTTATTGGACCTTTTATCTTTGTGACTCTTATTAGTTACCATAGATACAGACTACACAGGGTTTGTTTGGTTAATGAAAAGTCTGTCTGATAAAAATTGTGACTTGAGAAAATTCTGCATTACTTCAATTCCACTGTTCTTGGCAATTAATGTTAACTATGCTTACAGTCATTTATATAATTTTTTTAAAGTGACATTTAGTAGGCTACATTTTTTATATAGCATCTGCAGAGTAATTCTGAGTACAATGCAGTATCTCACAAATTGGTCTTTAATTTAAATTGGAGATGATGCTGACAGATACAAATTACTGTTCTGACAGTTTACAGATGTGCTTCTGCACTTCTGACAAACATTCTTACAATTTTTTCCACCTTGTAAAAACAATTACAGAGCATCATCAGGTAACCAACTGGCTCATAAGTGCAATTAGGAATGTGCACAGCTTAATGTCACGTTACGATTCTGCATGGAGTGCATGCTCTTCCTACGTAGAAGTTCAGTATCCCAAGTAATAATGAATATGACTTACCACATCTTGGTTCCACCTACTCTGTCCAAATAGAAAGCAGTTATTTGCTGTAAATGTACCTCAACTGATTCCAGAAATGATTTCATATGCAGAAAAAATGAAGTGGCTTTTCTGTTAATACTTGGTAAGTGTGTGCAGGATGGTTCTAGTCCGGTATGCTGTGGAAAGTATTTTTTAGTGAGTTTAAGGTGGCCCCATTTCTTACAGGTGTGTTTTCTCACTGTTCAGGAGCTGTAGTCAGGATGATCTGAAGTAAGTATTACTTGGGGTGGGGAAGAGAGACACAACATGTGGGGAACAGAGAAGAAAGAAAAATATTTTTGAGTTGGGTTGATAGAAATTTAATGTATATATGGTGGTTTCTTGGAGAGATGGAAACAGTGGCAACAGTCCTGGCAAAGTGAGTGCACGGTCAAGAGTGCAGGTGAGAGGCAGCTTAAGGCAGGGTATCATTCAGAGCTGTGGAAGGTAAAGAATATGAGTTCAAATGATGCTGTTTGTTTTAGGAATGCAAAGTGGTTTGGCGTAAAGTCGGAATTCAGAGTACCACTAAATAGAAGTAAATGCATTGTGCACTGGGGATGTGTCTGGCTTCAGCATGGATTTGCAGCTGCAGCACATGCTTTTCCTGAGAGCAGTGGGGCTAGGTGGTAAATCAGGTAATCTGTTAACAAAAACTACTCCATACTGGAGAATAGAATGCTCCAGATCAAATGCTCACAGTGTGCAGAGGCTGTGGGCTTCTTCCTCTCTTGCCTGCAAGCTTAGCCACATTCATTTCACTGCACTGAGCCTTTTGGGTTTGTGGTTGCAAGAGAGTAGCATTTGCCCCACTACTGTAATTTAATAATTGGGTATGGGAGAAGGAACTGGAATGGTGTAGTTCTGCAAGGAATCTCACTGCTGGTACACAGAGAGAAAAGCAACAAAGGAAACCGTGCCATGTCATACTCTTAACATATGTTTCCCTTACAGTCTCTTGGTAGTAAATTTACACTTAACTGTATTTTTAATGACTAGAATTAAGGTCCTAGAATGAGTATTTCCTGATGAAAGGGAGGTTAAGAGCAGCAGTAAGTAAATTTGGTATTTTAAAAGTAATGAAAACTGCCAGATGTTTTAGAGGTTTGAAAAATAACTTGAACATTTTTAGAGATAAACATTTCTAAGAAGTTTACTTAGCTAGAAATGAATGGAAATTAATGAAAACAGTGATCTCCAAGGGATGAAAAAAGTTTTGGGAAGTGTGCATGTATCAGGTGTCAATTTTAAACTCGGTGAGACTGCAGAGTCTCTGTGTCCTTCCAGTTTCTCAATACTTGGATCACAGCGTTCTCAGGTGGCTTGTGAATTTTCTTTCTCTGTGGAAAGCCAGGATGAAGTGTTCAGTAACTCAGTACCTTTGAACCAATTTTAAACAACAAAAGATTATTTAACATAGCTTCAGAAAATAGTATACTAATGTTTGTCTTTATTGTTGCATAATGCCTGAGCCTTTGTGATTTCTCTATTTAATTTTTCCATCTCTCAGCTGAGTGTTGGTTGTGTACTCGAGTTTCGGCATCTCCCCACAATGGGACTTTCTCTTCAGGACACCCAGAGGAGAGAATCAGGGTCCCTGTGAGACCTGCAGCTGCAGAGGTTATTGCAGCAGCAACTTCCTGATAGATCACTCACCTTTTCCCAGTCCTAGACCAAGAATGTGGAGTAGGATGGTTCACAGCTTTGATACGACTTTATCTGCTGCAGATAGTTTTGTCCTTAAAAGGGTCCTGAAATTTAACTGGCCAAATAAAGTTATAATGGCTGTAGCAGGAGAATTAGTCAGGCATGCTTGTCCTGAGTTGTAAATGAACAGGATCTAGCTTCACGGGTGCTTTCACTTGAGTTTCTTTACTCAGTTTAATGTGGTAAGATTCATAAGAATAGGGGGAAAAAAAAAAAAAGGAAACATGAATCTCATGGAATCCTTTCAGAGTTAGGTTCATAATAACCCGTTTAAGATGCTTAAAATAATCCAGCAGTTAGTAGTTGTAAACCTGAGTACAAGGCAACTCTTTACTGTTGTTGCTGGACTTTTGACTTTGCTGTGTTTTCTTTTGTAGGGCCTCAGTATGTCTGGTGGAAGTCAGGCTGGCTTGGGGACCCCTTCATCCAGGCAGTATGCACGGCAGAAAATAACTCGCGTAAATCTCAGGGACTTCATCTTCTACATGGAACAGGAAAGAGAAACAAGCCATTCTCTCCTGCTCTATCGAGCTCTGCTTAAATAAAGCCAGGAACTGTACTGATTTCTCCATACAAGAAGCTCAACTTGCATTGAAAAGCTGTCATTTTAATGTGCCTTCTATTTTTTTCAGAAGTCAATGTTCCAGTAATTTTGTTTTGTAAAATTGTCAGACACATGCAATAAATCCCCTTTATGTAAAAAAAAAAAAAATTAAAAAAATGTGCAAAAGGTTTAAAAATGTTAAATCCACAGCTATAACCAACATCAAAGTCCTGCTCCATTTGGCCATCTCACAAAAGGCTGGAGGAGAAGGCGCTGAGGTTGTGCAGATGGCGACTGCGGCAGTGGCACCCCCAGCGTATCGCGCAAGGAGGCCTGCGACAGGTACACAGGGCTGGGGTCACCTCTACCTGCACCTCGCGGTGTGGGGCGTGGCTTCTTTTCAGTCTTACTAGCACTGTTTCCACCGACTAACCATGGTGATACCTGTTGTTATTTTAGATGAGTTAGAACTGCAGTTTTTTGCACAGCTAAGAGAATAGCCGCAGCACTCTTACAAATTTTATGTATTTAGGATTTTTGCTTTTACTGCACAGCTCATCTCAAGCCATTTGCTGAACCAAATCCTAAGTGTATAAAATCTGTGTGTTTGGGTCCCAGCTGAGTTACCTGGACTAGCTTCCAGTTGTTTTCTCAATCTCTTCAGCCTTTTGCACATTTGTAGCAACTGGTTAGTAACATGAATTGAAGTTGGGTTTTATTTTCAAACAAACAAACAAAAAAAAACCAAACAAAAAAAACCAACCTTAATTTATTTATTGCAAAGAGTATGGTTTAATGGTGGGTTTAAAAGAGAGTATTGTTCAGTAAAGATTTTAGAGTATTCTCTATGGCTTTTTAAGGTTGCTGCAAAGGCAGTGCTTTGGGGGCTGGTTCCGCTCCAAGTCGGCGAGCAGAGGTGAGCGGCCCCGGCACGGGGCGGGCAGGGCAGCGCCCCAGGGACTGGCCCAGCTCTTACCTTTGACGATTGGACCCGAGGACTCCAGTCCGGAGAGGCTCATGAACAAGCGTGCGACTTCAAGCATAATGCGTAGTTTTAAGTACTTAAAGGTGGGATGAATGCTTTTGAAATGCTTTGCTGAATGGGAATTTAAGGGGCCCACACCAAAGCCAAGCGAAGTTAGTGTGAGTCTTTTAAATGGGTATGGGACAGGAGGTTCAGGTACGTGGGCACAAGGTGTACTTCCAAAATAGCAGTATTACCAGTAACCGTGGAAGGGAGACGTTTGCTTATTTATCTTTTCAATTTTTACTGTGTTATGCTTGCCACTTTTTTGAGGCAGTATTTTTTTTTATGGGAAACCATAGTGAAAGCACAAATAGAACTATTTGTCCAATAGTTTTAAAAATGAAAGTTTTAATTATTTTTTAAGGTTTATGAAAGGCAGAAGAAAATTTATACTGCTGCTATTTAGCCAAAAGATTATTCATAAGGTATTTAAGGCCAGGAAGTGTAAAATTATGTTTTAAATGTATTGATAATTTGTACATATTGTTTATAAAGGCATTGTGTTTATTAGAATTACGTTATTTTGATGATTTCTGTACATACTCGTAAATACCCCCAATTTGTGTGAAAACATACTCCCTTATTTGTACTTATTTTGTAAAGAAATAAAACAATTTACTAAAGTAACACATGGAGTGACATACAGTATTAATTTATCAAACATGAATTTCACATTGTCTTGTAGTTCTTAAGCACTGTTCAGAAACATTTTGCATTAAAATATTAACAGAATACCCACAAAGAAATATTAGAACCAAATACTTCAATGTTTTGTTGTGCTGATTCTTACCCTTTGTTAAACATCTAATAAAATTGTCAACAGACCTCGATGCTCTTAATGCAGTGAATGAATGCACTCAGCAGCGCGTTCCCGACAGCGGCCAGTCCAACAAGCACAACAGAACATTGCCTCTTCCGCTTTCTTGCCAAGACTTGGGAGCACAGTGGTGTCACAGGGTTGGACAGAAAGTGCCAGTGAACACTCGTGGTCTTCAGGCCACAGTTTCAGTGCTCAGCAACAGAGTCGGAACAACTTTGTTCCGTCGAATTAGGCGACAAACCAGGCTACGTTTACTTCTTGGCCTTCATAATAAAAACATTTGCTGGCTGCGCACCGCAGCTTTGCTGCAGTTTCTGTGGTCTTTTCAAACCTGTTTCAGCGATGCTGAGCAATGTTCTTAATTAAGTGGCGTTGCTATGGTTTAAGGCCAGAAGTAAAAATTCAAATCAGTTTTTGCCAATACTGCTGCCTGAAAACATAGGGAAGTAAGCAAAAAAAGATATAAATGAAACTGTAATAAACTTTAAATAAGTGACCTGAAGTTACTAACTAAAAGAACATATCCTAGCTTAACTTATTTTTTTTAAAGGCATATTTCTTCTAACAAAGTGATTGTTTCCACATGTCTTCCTTGCCTTAGTGCTATTTTGCAGTCAATGTTGTGATGTCATGGCTCAAACTTTCCATCTCAAGTTCACATTTAACTCGGCCGGCGCAGCCTGAAACCTTTTACAATGCCACCTTAGCAAGCTGCCCTATGTACTGGAGCTGCTTTACTGAGCAGCAAAAAAAAATTCGGTAAACACCAAACTGAAATAAAACAAGCCAGCCAACCACAAATCCTTCCAATGTTCCACACAGATCTCAAAGCATCACCCGGCTTCCAAGCTTGCGAGAGCTGCCAGCAGGAGCTGGACACGCTCAGCGCTCGGTGGTCCTCGCCTCCAGTCCCTCCTGCAGACAGCCCCTGTTAACCTCGGGGAGGCCTGGCCTGGGGACAGGTGGCAGGACTGGGCCCCTGTGTTTCGATGTAAACGTGAGGTGTTCGCCTTCCTCCCCTGGCCGAGAGGTGACGAACGGGGAGAACGCCGCTTGTGCCAGCGCTCCCTGTGCAGGAGGGCAGGACAAACGCGTATGTAGGAAGAAAACACAAACTAAATGGACTGTTTAAGAATACTTTTGAACTTAAAGTTAACTCAATGTATGAAAATAATAAATAAAACACTTTTTTTTTTCTTTCTGTAAGACATGGCTACATCAAGCTGAATGGAGCAACAGGCCAGAGGAGATGCAATCAAAGATTCTCACCTCTTTCAAACAACATGGGAGATACAGTGAGTGTTCCACCCTACTTTCTTATTTTTGATCATTTACTTTACAGAAATGTTTATGGCATGAAGTCTGTATAAGAAATGTGCATACACAAATACGTGACAATTATACGTTAAGTTCTTTACAATATTAAATGTATAATATACAATTCTACAGATATCTTACATACAAAGGTGAATGCTGTGCCATATGTTCAAATATGGCGATGCCTAGCAACTTTAAAATGTCATACAAGTATAAAACCACAAAATAAAATAACTTTACAACTCTTTTAAAGTAGACAGATTTGCTTAACTGTTCTGCTGAGTTAGGAGGCCAACACGTTTTGGCTAAGATTTCCAGAAAAGACGTCTGAGTTGGGTAACCAAGGTGAGAGAACCTGCAGAGGTCTGATTTTCCATGGACAGGTATCCAGCCCTTTTCCAAAAATTAGACCATTGCCTAGATTGTACCTTGGATAGTCAGGACAGCTCACTGCTTTAGAAAATTTAAGTCTTCAACATGTCTGGGTGTTGTTTTTTTTTATTTTGCCTGATTATAATCATTTGGCATTAAAGAATTGTTGACCACTTAATACTCTGTCCCTTGTTCTATGTGGCCATATTTATGCATCTAAAATGAGTTTAAAATTCAGCATCTAGAACAGTATTCTATAAATTAACGTGGGAGGAACTAAACTGTGATTAACACATGAATTAGTTACTGAGGACCCAATCGTGCTGAACAGCGAAAGACAGGATTTAGCAGAATGCCATTTGTAACCATGCACCTGCAAACGTGGTGCTGTCTCCTGAGTTAGGAAGCCCTGCGAGTCAGAGTCGATACCAATTCATGGAAGGAGCAGTTAACCTCCTGCAGACAGTGGGCTTCATTAAAGAGAAAATCACACAGAGAGGGCAGCTACGGTGTAGTTCAAAATAACAGAGGACAAACAACAAAAGGTGGCTCGCTTTCGTCGGACAGTGGCAGTGGAGGCTTTTAACATCTTTTCGCAGAAATTCCAAACCCATGAAGAGCAGGCTTGTCCAAAATTCTTAACGTTTCCTCCTAAATATGAGCTTATAACATGGTTAGTGAATGAGTAACAAGGGGTGGCAGAGCTTGCGTGGCAGAACCACACTTCTTTGATGATGCAAACTGATAGTTTCTGAGTCAAAACAAGACTGGCTTTGAGAACTACAGCTCCGCGTTAGGTGTGTGACCCTTGTGTGATGGTGGATGGCATTTTATTTTGTGCTTCCAGATCCCTACTTTTGCAAATACTGTCATAATTGGCCTCGTCAAATTTTTCTGTCACTTTTTTTGTTTTGCTTGTATGGGTTTTTTTTAGTACTGAGCACCAGTTGACTATAAATTGGTCCTTTTCTGATTCTGCATTCTGTCCACAGAGATATTTCAGTTGGAAATGTTGTATAAAAATAAGCCATTTGCTAGCACGAGTGAGTACAATCACAGAAGTGTCACGTGATGTCCGGAGGTGTAAAGCACGTCTGATATGACGGAGGTGCGGCGGTCAGGGAAGATACTCAGTGCAGTTTCTAGTGTGCCCTCTTCCTCTCGCAGGCGCCCACTTCCACACGTCACAGCGTCGGGGTGTCGCTGGAGCGGCTGTCGGAACCGTTTCTCCTGCCCATCTGTCTGGGTTGCTTTAATTGGTCTTTCTGCAGAAGTCCAGTCTAGGTTCAGGGGTTTATGAAGCTTTGCCTTTTTCACCACCGCAGCTGTTCAGCCCAAAGTACATTCCCAGCAGGCCTGGTACGCTGAGCAGGCTCAGGAATTTCATCATGAAAAACGGACAACTGGTTTTTCAAATGCATTTCATGGCTGGCTATGTGACAGGTAGTTTCAGAATACCACTAATTGGCAACATAAAGTCAAAATCTGTTTGCTAATACTGTTTGCAAATCCTTGGTGTTTCACATAAGGGACTATTAAACACTTCTACGGTTACAAAGGAGTAGGGGTAGGGTCTAGTCCAGGGGCTCCTGTTTTATTCTGATAGTTGGGGTAGGTTGTGGTCGTCTGTCCTCGCGACACAGCACGTATTCACTGAACTGAGAGGAATCCACCCCACCGCCGCATGAAGCTGCCACGTTAAATCCCTTCTGAAATAATCTTTCGAGCACCTGCAATGTGGGGGGAAAAAAATCAGATTAATATTTAGGAAATTTTAGTAATAAAAGCATTCAGGAGCACTGGATCTAAATGATGAATTTAGTCTTTTGACTCCTCATTGAATTAATATTATTCAGCTATAATTCTGTAACTTATTCTTAAATGACTACACTGTGATTAAAGTCTCGCTCTCAGCAAACCTCTGTAGAAAACAAAAATTAATCAAACAAATAAGCACTCTGCAGAGCAGCCTAGCACATTATATAGTAAAATGCTGGACTGTTGTGATATTGATGCTATCTCTTACTGGTTATAGAAAGCAATATCAGGTTTAAGTCATAATAAAAAGTGTCCATTATTCATTTGTAATATGAACCGTCTTACAGAAAAGGGCTGAAAACATTTCTCAGCTCTTCCTTGGCAGATGAAAATGTATTAGGAGTCTGAGTGACACTTCCACCAGATCTTCATGGAAATCACAGCTGTGATTTTCTGTTGCTGGAAGGGAGCACTGCTTTAAGCAAGGCATGGCAGGGATGGGATGCGGAGCCAAGCCATGGACAATAGGGAAATGTTCTGGCCCAAGAAAAAGGTTAATTTGTATTGCCCAAATACGTATTTTCTTTTTCTCCTTCTAAAGAAAAGTTGGTGCAATTTAGATGCATGAATTTAAGGAACCCAGAGGCAACTTTCATTTCTGAGACTGTCACACAGCACATTACACCAGGATATACTGATTCTGGCAGCACGGTTGGGGCCGCGCTTTCACATACGAGAGCACGTTGATGTATGGCTTCCCAGTGGAGCAGGATGCACACAGACTTTTCCCAGTGTTAGGTGAGAGCAGATGCCAGATCCACCTCTGGTGGATCTGCAATGCAAGATCCAGTGGAGGAGATGCTGTGGTCCCTCCCTGCCACTGGCAGCTCTCCAGAGTCCAGAGCAGCAGCCTGGAAAAGCAGTTCTGTGTTTGTTGTCTCCTGAGGGGAGTGGCCTCTACTGTTCTGTAAGTCCCACTCGAGGTGCAGCTTCCATTGCTACCGCACACGGGCCCGCTGCGTAGGGACGTGAACCTGATGATTTACTATACTTGGTGACCTTGGTACACCAACCTCACCATGAGACAGCCACCTGCCTCCTGCAGTGACAGGGACTAAGCTGTTCACTCAACCCAGAGAAATGGATAAGCAATACACCCACCTGCAGACACAGTCAACTCGTACACTTTCATGGGCTTATATCAAAGGAAAAACTTCATTTTTTTGTTTCACTAGCCCTGTGAACAACAGCAGTTACACTTCTGCAGCAGTAGTTAATAGTCTTTATGAGGTCCAAGCTGACTGTGTGAAAGATGTGCACACCAGACTGCTGCCCTCACACACTGAGGCCCACGTGAGTCTGCGGTGCATTTCTTAGTGCACTGTCTCTTTTGTCTGGATGTTGGCTTTGCTTTCTGCAGAAACATCAGTTTGGAGCCTTTATTAAGGTTAACCTATCTCAAAAGGACAGCTGTATCCCAGGTGGTATCATAGTGCAATGCACGCCGTGGCAGCAGCAGCATCTGCTGGTTTTAATCCATGGGAACCCTTCTTTGAGAGCACCCCTGTTACCTGTCTGCATTTTAATCCTTGGCTTGGCTTTTTAGTGGTAACTAAAACCTAGTACTTGCTTCCCTGTCTGATAAGGACAGGCAAAGGAAAGGAGCCACCCTAGCACAGCTTTGCCTAAGCCATACCAGATCTGCTGGAAATCAGCTTGCCTGAGGAGCTCTGCCTCGCTTTGGGACACAGGGTCTTAACGTTCTCAGAAAGTTGCATCTGCCAAATCTCTGACTTTTGCCCTGATTTTTATATACTTTATACTGTAAAAATGTTATAGAACCAAAAGATCAAAAAAGCATGCCTGTGTATGCAAGAAAAATGAATGTGGAGCAATTAAAGAAGGGGCAGAAGAGTGGGTCATCAGAAAGAGAGAAATCTTACAACTCTCTTGCTTTTCCAGGCTGTAACGCAGCCTGTAGGACAGAAACGGGGTGCAGACACTTAACACTTGTTCCTGAGCAAAGGGGAAGGCAGGAGTCTGAGAGGGAAGGAGGAATTGGCATCAGCAGACTGCTGTTTCACAGGCTGGAGTGTGTGTTGACTGTATTCTATATCCTTGATCCTAGACCCGGCAAGATGAAGACAAGAGGCAACCAAGCCACAGGGAAGGGAGGCTTCTTCCATTTAACTTGATAGCGAAAGAAAAGATTGACAGGTAAGATTTCAGAAAGAGATATGACTTCAAAATCCTTGCTAAGAACTTTTTCAAATCAATTTGCTCGTAAGAGAAAGCAAGCAAGGGGGTGCCCTTGGCTTGCCTGGGTCCAAGGCTGTGGAAGGCTGCATGGTAACACAGGAGTTGTCTTTACTGAGCCAGCTCTCTGCAAACACACAATCCAGGTAGACACTACACCTTAGAGCGCTGCGTGCAGAACAAGGCGATTCATTTTTGCTACCTACGTGCTTGAAGGACTGTCCTGCAGGCCATAATCTAGTGTTAAAAGCCTTGGTACCATCAGTTTGCTTAGCAAGAAACAAAACAGACCAAGTCCTGTAAACAATGCAGAGAATGTTTAAATATTGTAGAGTTTTACGTGTAACTTGGATGAGGTTGAGCTCAGATCTATGGGGAAAGGCTCCTAAAGGCTGCTGCCAGGTGTGCTGAGCACTGGTTTGTATGCGCCGCTGTGTGCACCAGGCTAAATGGCATGTTGAACATGAACAGATTGAAATGCCATTTAGTGAATTTGGTTCTATTTGTGTTACTTTTTCTGCAGGTAAGATACAGGCGAAGAGAAAGCAGTAAGTATCTCTGAATCAAATCACAGCTACACTCCTGTAAGTCTCCAAAGAGAATATGCCAAAAGTGAGTATCAGCTGTGATTCTCCTATGTACAGGGAGACAGGCACACAATATTAAATAGAGGACTTGTGCTAGGATTTAATATACTATGTCTTCCAGTATTCCCAGCACATCTGATTTTGTGGGAAGGTTTTCCAAAGAGAAACATGATACTTTCACTCATAGGATTTCATTTAAATTTCACAGAATGCTAACGAATACATTCTTAATTATGAAGACTTGATGTTCAACATATATAAGCATCACAGGATTTTCTCTAAGGTAAGCTCATGCATCTCACCGGAGCCTGTTGTGAGGGGTCGAGAAAAGTGCCAGTCTTAGAAAACTCTACACCTAGAGGTAATTACAAATGGGCATTAAGAGCTACTGTAGTTTTTGGCCGCCACTGCCTAGTCAATGTTGACATTCTTTGTTTTATATACACAGTCCTTGACACAAAACACTTAATTAAAATGCTTTCCAGAGATCTAAAGAATTTATAAATATTGCAGTTGTGCTACCAAATGCACTCAGCAGGGCACGGGGAGACAGAGATGATGTATCCCTGCAAACAGCAGGCAGCCTTACTTGTGTCAGAGATTCTTTGGAAAATTCTGCCCTTCCCACCACTCCCCCTCCTAACGCATCCCCCTTAAGTCCGTGCATTTGCTTCACTGTCCTTCCCATTTCTGACAATATTGTTTTGCAAAAAAAAAAACCCAGGAAGGGCAGAGCCTCTGTGCTGACCAGAGTCCACCAGAGCCAATGATAATTAGCTGCAGATTTCATCAGCCTTTGGTCTCAGAAACGCATAATTTTCCAGAAAGTGTTTGAAAACACTATTAATTATATAGTAAAATGATGTAATTTAGTAAAATTATGTCATTTAGTAATATTATTTAAGTTGTAGACTCTTTGACAGGTTTTTTTTTCACGAGAAGTTGCAAAGAGACTCTTTGATCCTGTCTGAATTTTGACCGAATTCAAAACACTTTCAAATAATAACAACAATTAGCATTCCGCGTTTACTCCAAGCACATTTCCTACCAGACCTCCACTTCTGATAAAACAGCACCAAGTGCTAAGCCAGGTGGGTGTCCAGCACTTTGCCTGGCTGCTTGCAATACTAAGCCTGTCAGTGGCTCACAAGAACCCTTTACTGTTTCAGTTACTCTAATTTCTTGCATGCACTGAACTGTATCACATGGGCAGTGTGGCTGAGACACGAACACACTTCCCCATCCACTCATCTTAGCTAAACTGCAGCTGCTCCCTTCTCCACCCAGCACAGTGATGAATTCAGCACTGATCCTGATGCCAGCAAACAGATCTGCCTCCAACCCACCTCCAGCCTTCTATTTTTGGGGCAGCCCATTGTAAACCTTGCCAAATGTGAAATTGCTAGGGCTGTGGATAAATTCACCACAGGCACTGAACTATTAAAGTTCAACCAAAGCAAATGCTTGGGAGTCTTGAACCAAAAATCCCCCAAAGTAGCTGGGTTTAGAATGGTTTCAGACAAAATCGCCGTGCATGGGGTACCAGGGAATGCTGACCCGAGGAGGGAGGTGACAAATGCAGGTTGTTAGAACAACTCCAGCCACTACTACCTATTCTTGTAACCGCACGTCTCCCAAAAATCTTATCAACTGGCTGCTTGGGAGATGGAGGGAGCCTCAGCTTGCCATGTAATAATAACACAGGTAAGCAAGGGCTCTCGGTTCTTGCCCTCCCTTGCTGTCATGCCTCCCTCCCTAACCTGTCTGGCCAGCCTCTCCTACGGGCCAGCTCATCTGTGGGCATCTGCCCACAGGGAAGTTTATCGAGACCACTAAGGCATTTCCCACAGCCCAGTTAATGTCTGCAGCCACAGCCTGTCTGCAGGGAATGGTAACTTTGGAAATACTTCCCTACAGGTTGGTTTCACTCACCATAATACAAAGTATTTGCAGCGTATTTTAAAGGCATACATGCAAAATCCAAGAGCTCTGTTCTGCCCTTCTTAATTAAGGCACAAGTTAATAGCATCATCAACACCGTTCCTTCTGTGCAGCCCAAGGACAGGCACAACACCAAAGCTTTGGCCATCGTGGCAGCGATCCCTTGTGAACTGGCATTTCTTGCCCGTAAGGCTGCTGCCTAAACACAATCCACATATTTATTTCCACTACCTTCCACCTATCTGTCCAGTTATCTTCTTTTGTTTCATATGTTTAATTTTAAACCTAATGTCAAAACTCTGAGTATAAAATGAAATACATTTTGTTTAAAATACTCTGGGCAATTTTTATAGAACATCCTTTTGAAAAAAAAAAAGTGCAGAGATCAATTTTTTTAAGTCCATCCCGCAGGCACCATCATTTAATTATGAGTGAGACATAAATTATGCATTTACACATTGTTGCATTTTCTATAAAATGGTGTGGAGATTTTTTTGTAGTTTTTGGAACTCTCTCTTTCTTCCTGGGGGCACTTTGGAGGGAAAAAAAACTGCTGCAGGCTATACATTGATGAAAAAATTAGCATTTATCAGTATAACACCATTATGAGACCAGCATGGCACTAACATACACAAAATCTAAATCTATTTTTCTGCTTAGACTTAGAAAAACCTGAAAGACTGTGATCTCACCAGGCAGAAAATGTCTCCTTGCAGTGTAAGCACAGAAGGTAATTGGGCAGAAGCAAATAATCTGCATATAATTGAACAAGAAATAATAAAAAAGCCACCCCAGCAAATGGATGAGGCAGCACCGAAAGGCCGTTACCTGCACCGAGTTCAACCGGCAGTACCCGTTCAAAGGAAACCTAATGACGTGGGTAGGGTCCTGGTTCCAGCCAGCGTTTACGGAGTTGCACATGACGTCCCCAGTCTCCGGGAAGATCTCTTCTATCAAAGCCTTCTCCCCACTCAGTGCAATCCTTTCCCCCAGATCTGGAGTCACTCTTACAACCAAGCAGTCACAAGGCTGGAAATGTTTCCTTTGTTCTTTCTCTTGTTTCCATCGCTCAAGTTCCTTTATCATTGGCTGCAGCTGGTAATACTTTGCTTCTTCATATAAAAGATTAAAGTCCTGGGAAAAAAAAAAAAGAGAGGGAGAGAGAGAAACTAGAAATGCTTATAGATCTCTCTTAAGAATGAATATTGTTCCTCTTTGACCTACTTAGGCTTATGTAATGTCAGCAAGAGTGCAAAGGCAACAGGTATTCACATACTTCGTCTTCATCTTACACCTACACAGAAAACCACACTGTTAGTGTTGAACCTATCTGAGCTGATCGTGAAGTTCCCACTGCTCTGAGATATTCTTTCATTTATTATCCCGCTAACTCAATGCCAGAAGGCTTTACTTCTGGATTAAGAAATCAAAATAACCAGCTGCAATAAGCAAAGCCTGCTGATGTAAAAGATGTCCTGAGCGCTAATCTTCGCTCTTGGCCTCTGATACTCACTCCTGACCTTACAATGGAAAATCTCGGGATTCACTGTCACCTCTCGTGCACATGTCATGAGACAGAGATGTCAGTTCAGCTTCACTTCTCACCTCTCTTTCCTGAGTCTGAAATTCAGCTACAGCAGCTCAGATGCTCCCTGCATTTCATGATTATTCACCTATTTAAAGCATATTTTGGAGCCTGGAAAATTATATGGAGATAGCGACCGTCCTGCTGGCTGGGAGATCAGCTGTGCACTCCAAGTTAAAAGAAGCAGTTCTTCCCAGCCTTGTCCATCACCTCACTTGGGCTTTGGGCAATTCTAATTCCCAGTTTGATCCAACTCCTATTCACTGATTGAGATTTCTTCTGCACATCCTCATTAATAACTTTTCATCAGATTCCCGACAGATCTTCCCACTGCAGCTTACACGCATGGCAGTATGTTGAGGCAAAGGGTGTCAGCAGCACCCGAGACCCCAGGAGGCAGCCGTGCCCACCAGACCAAGACAGAGAAAAAGGAGGGGGAAGCGCTCAAGGGGCAGTTTGCTTACAGTGGCCCCACCACCTCTTTCGGCCTCCTGAAGGGAAGAGAAGCAACAAGAGCAAAGCACCAGCTCCTCTCTGCAAAAACCTGCTGTTCACTCTCCTGGCTCTTAAGCCTGTTTACAGATGGAAATGCTGCACTGCAGTTACACTATGTGACTTTTGTGGAGTATGCTGTAGGTCAACACCTGGACACGAAGGTCAGTTCGGCACCACTGCAATGAAGTGACATGAAAAATCACAAGAGTGAAATGACTGGAATTGTTTAAACTGGAAAAAAAAAAAAAGGTATGACAAGAAGTAAGCAAGAAATGAGCACCAAAATTACATGAAAAATAACAGCAGTGCTGCTGCTCCAGGACTCGAGGAAGAGGGGAATTCAAAGGCCGGTGAATGTGCAGCACAAAAAGATGTGACTCTCATAGCAGCTTGGAATTAACTGGTGAAATCTGCTGCTGCAGGATATTATTGAACCAAAGCAGCTATCTCTGTTCAAATTTGGCACCACAGACCCACTGCTGCCAGTGCAGAGGTGCTCCTTCAACCCCAGGGCTGCCTACAGCCTGGAGATGTATGAATATTCACAGTGACACTGACAAGGTTATCCCGGCACAAAAGGGACATCCGATCCTTTACAGCTCTTTGATGTCTGTTAAGGCTGGGACAATACTCACATCACTAAGGGAGAGAAAAAGACCAGAGAAGGTGCAGAGAGGTATTCAGTGGTAAGAGCAAGTGGGAAGAAATGAGGGCAACAAACATACTCACAGGACTGGAAGATGAAAAACAATAGGAAGATTCAAGAAGAAACCATATAGAAAGCATGCTGCAATCAACCAGAGTCGAGAACAGGCTGGGCAAAGAGGGGTGGAGACTGGCTGCAATTACCTGGTCTCAGGTAAGAAGACCCTAAGCCTCATCCCCTGATGGAAGGGATTTTCCCCTCTCCCCAAAATCAGCACTCTCTGCTGAAGCTTTGCTGCTTTTCTCTGTCCACCTATGAAGCTCCCTGGTTACTGAGCATAGGGTCAGTTTAAACCTAAAGGGATCAGTGGCCTAAATTAAAAAACAACCCCTGCCCCAAACTTTCTGAAATCTTCTTTGCGGGACACTGGAGCAACACAGACCACCCCCTAACTGCGTTCATTACAGAGGTGTGTGCAGGGGCCTGACAGCACTCACTGGGCACCTGCTGGTCCCCTGTAACTTTTTTTTGTGCAAAGGAAAACAAGCAATGCTAAGGAAAAATGTAGTGCTGTAGAGTGACCAGGAGCATCCAGTGTGTACTGAAGGCAATGGAAAACCTGCTGTTTTCACTAGGTCCTGAAAAACTAGTTTTAGAATATCTGTGTTCACGGCTGCTATAAAATATCATATTATTTGTAAGCTCAGTCAAGTGAATATGTGCTATGAAAACTCAACAGTAAAACCTAGAAGAGGTGGTACAGCAACATAAAATCCAGCCCTTCGCTTCTGAAAGCAGAGCAGTACAGCGCTCCTGAGCCTGGGTGCAAACAGAGCCCCTTACATTCATGAGTCTTTCTGACTGACTTCACTGGGCCTTGTACTAGTCTGACAGTATCCTGAATCACAGGAGTTCAATGGCCAGCACCTCTGGCCAAAACAGTAACGCCATGAAGCAAACTAATCAGGGTCACACCACCTCTACCTCCCCCACAGCCAGTGATTAGCCCCCTGCTACGCAGCTCTTCAATGACCCCTGTTAGCCATCATTTGTCCTAAAATAAACAAGATAAATTTTATATTCTGATACCATTTTGTGTTAAGCTCTTCTACTACTGTTCCTAGCATGATACGGCCACACTTCAGATGGCCAGCTGGAAAGGGGACTGTGCTGGAACATCATGTGCTCCATGGGAGGAAGTGTGTACCTGCTCATAACTGCCTGGGTTAAGCCAAGGTGTTTGATTAGGTTCTAAATAAAACTCTCTTGGATTAGGTACAAATATGCTGGAAAGGGCTCTGCACCTGGGAGACAGGGTTAGTAACAGAAGCTGGGAATCTGAGGTGTGCTGGTGCACAGGGAATCTGGGCACCTATTATCAGGTAGTAGCAGTAAAGGGAATTTGTTGCTCTGTAACAAGTAGAGGGGATAAAAAAAGTCTTCTGGTAGGCAAGATAAAATCCATTGCTGTCCATTAGTGACAGCACTGGTAACATCCACCTTCTGTGACTCTCCAACTCCAGGTACCACACATTGCCCCAGAGCAGCCACCGCCAGCACAGCCTGCCCCACCGCCCTGACCTGCTCGGGCTCCTGTAACGGGATATGTGGCATTTCTGCACTGAGTGCCTTGGGCACTGCTGAGGAATTTGACAATGAATATAAGGAGGGAAGAGGATTTTGCAAACCCAGGAACAAAGAATGAATGGCTCACAGTGTGTGGACCCAGTTCTCTAAAGGCTGTGCTTGGGCAGGGTAGTGGACTCAACACACCACCAAGTTCACAATCTTCTTGTTCAGGTTCTAGGCACCGTTCAGAATACTGTGCAGCTGTGACTGGACTGGAAGCGATGGCCACCTCTGGACTGTCTACACAGGGTGCTCAGGTAATACTGACATAGGTATTTCCACCCTTGTACTGCAGACGCATTATCCTATCCTGATGTTTGTAAGAGTTTGATATGAAATATGAAGCTGAATTCAACACAAGGGACCTCTCTGGTGCCACAGGAGCTGCAAGACAACATTTCCATGCTGCTTGTTTTGGTAAGTTAGCATAGGCAGGAGCAGGCACAAATCTTCCTAGACCTATTCAGAAGAGTCTGGTTTCACTGAAACAGGTGCAGGATGAGCTACATGGTGTTAACTGCCCAGCACAGTGGGAAAGTGCACACAGCTGAACCAAAACACAGCTTCAGAGCAAGCATATGCTGATAAAACACATACAGGTCCTGCTCGCTCTCTGGCATGCAGGCTCCAGCCCTGGTGTCAGTGCAGCATTGCTGAGCAGCAGGAGCATCCCACAGCAGATTTTGTACAGTATCCAGGAGTTCCTTGTCCTGCAGGACTCATGATTCATCTCCCATTTCTTCTAAGGATTATTTCCCCACCTTCCCAACTTCTTACCAGCAGTGTACCTTGTGGCAGCACAGCCCACAGTCAAACACTGCATATGGTAGCTAGTGGAGCTGCCTGTATTTAGCTGAAGAAAACTGCTTTACTCTGAAGGTGATTGCCACCAGCCAAGGTAGCACCAGCAGGGTGCTCCTTGGTAGACCGAAAGGGGAGATGGACAGTACAGACTCTGATTTTGCTGTGAAGTACCACAAAAAGCCCTCACGAGCTACCATGAGCCTTCAACTTCCTGTGGCTGTTTTTAGGAACCAGTGGGGAAGTTCTGTCAGGTAGCCTGGAAAAGTGAGTAGATAGCCTGGTGGGATGTACACAGCCTTTCTCCGTCCACAACTTCTGGACAACTTTTAAAATTTCATGTGAAAAGTAAGCAGATCTTTCCAAGATGCATTTGCATTTCACAAAGCCATTTTCTGCTTGTAATTCAGAGGACAAGGTTGGGTTTTTTTCTGGTGGATTTCACGTTAGCTAAATTCTGCAGTCATCTCTGACAAGGGTGTCATCTTCCTGGGAAGGAGACGGGAAGTGTGACTGCAAGTCTGTTTCAACATCAGTGCTCATGGGTCAGTAAAGATCTGCTATCCACAGGCAGGGACAGCCAACAGAAAGTGTAAAACCGTGTCTCCTGTGAACCTGATGCTGTTCTCCCAGTACTAAAGAGGTCCTTTATTTCCGTACCTAATGCTGACTTCTGAGCAGGCTGAAATGCCTCTTTCTGCCCATTTTTTACTTATTATTCTTTGTTACGTGAAACAAAAAACTGTCGTCCTGACTTAATATTTCCTTTATATTTTAGAGCTGTGAAGATCTGACTCCTGGCTACCAGAGAAAGTTCCTCACTTCTACGATGACAACTGCACCGTTTGCTAAGGTCAGTTTGAGAGCACTTAAATTAGATATAAGCACCCTAACTTTAAAGCTATATTAATAAATTAGCATGTCAGCCTTGTTCTTCCGGTGCTACAAGCAACCTCTGTAATCCATATGATACTCAGATATCCTGTGCATTTCACTCCTCCCCTCGTTAACATGCAGTACTAATATATACATTGCCTACATCTATTTTTGTTTGACAATCTCTAAGCAAGGAGTGAATCTCAAATGAGTAGGTCAAATGGGTCCTCATTTTGCAGGAAGGTATGTATTGGTGGTGAAAAGGACAGATGTTGCTCATAAAAGTCCTGGGGAAGCACCTTTGATGGTGGGGGGAGATCGAAGCAGAGAATATTTGGGCTGCCCAGAAGGGGCAGCACCTGGGTCAGCCACCCCCTAACCCAGCAGCACGGCAGCCCAGAGGCTGCTGGCTCCATTCTGCTCGAGGACATCTGGCGCTCAAGGTGTCATAGTCCCATGAGCAGAACTCTGAACTGGTGCAGGAAGAAGGAGCTGTAAGCAGCTCCAGGCTGCTCACCATTGCCTTGCTCAGCATGGGCTGGCTGCAAAGGGGAACCGAGCCAAACAACTCACGGTAATTTCTCAGCATACTTTCTGTGGCTTAAAATCCCCCCCAAATTATATGAACTATTAGAGTGTTGCTTTCAGCAGGGAGACCTGTGAGATACTAAACACTTTCAAGTTCTGGCTTATTAGTAGTTGGAAGTGTAATTAATATTCACTGTAAACACACCAGTCAGACTTGATAATAAAAGAATCACTAGCCTAGGAACACATACCCCACTTTCTCTGTATTTCAGTGTTAACTTAGTCTGAAAACAACACTTAAATAGCAAACACAATAACGCTGGTGCGCTACTAACATTCCAAAGTTTCCAAAATAACCATCTGAGCAGCAATTCAAGTTGAAAAGCAACTTGGCTAAACCTTGAGGCTAATAAACTGCTTGATTAAATTAAGGGGTAAAAACTAATAAATATTCAAAACACTTGATAATGCTTTGTTTGACATAAAGAACATTTAATGCAAGTCTCACTGGAAAACCTGTCAGGGTTTATACCTTAAATAGAGTTTTGCATTTAGAAACACCGAGTGATTCCATTTGCTGCCTTTGATTATTGTCTTCTGTCACTTTAATCATGCTGGTAAAATTACACGATTTCTGTGAAGTCAAATCCGTTTACAATGCAGTTTTAATATAGCTTTGCAGCACATTCTTCTATGCATTTTTATTTAGTTACTCCCTACCTAGCAATACTTTGCTTTGTTCTTGAGCCCTCATTAGCCTGGGGTTTGCTCTAAAGCTCTCCCAGGGAGGAACTAAATAAAATACAGTTAACCCTATGCAAAGGGATGGTCTGGAACAACGGACTGAGCCTGGGCACGGTGCCGGCTCTCCCGAGTCTCTCCCAGCCCTGCCAGCGGCTCGCTGCGCAGACAAGTCCTTGGCATTCACCGGCACTCTCACCTCCAGGCTCCTACCAAATCCTGCTGGTTTTGTTCCACAGCAGCTCTGAAATCTGGATGCCAGTCGAGGCCATAATCAGCTTGAACACACCTCTTCTACCTTCTCTTCTCATGCCTCTTGTCCCACTAGATTGTCCAAAATGCTGCTGCTAAAGCACCTTTCTGGCATTTCACCTGTACCGCTTCTCTGTCTACCCTCTGTACTTGATCCATCTTACAGTCCACAGGACTGGTCTGGTCTTTAGATTCACTCCTCCCTGGGTGTTTTCTCTCATTTTCTTGTAGAAATCTTTTCTTGCATCCACCCCTCAGTGCTCCGGCTCTCACCCTACTTCACAGCACCCCAACCTTCAGACCAGCCTCCCTGTCCTGCCCGCTGCTCCCCAGAAAGCCCAGTGGTCAGGACAGCCCTTCTGGCTGGAGCTCCAAAACCACCCAGGAATGCCAAAACTTTTCCCTGCCTTGGCACTAGATGTGTTCTCCCATCGCACAGCGCGTCTGCTCAACACAAACTGTAAACACTCCCATGCAGGGTTGGTTATACAATTGTACTTGTAACCAAGGCAAGAATGGCCAAGGACTGATTTGCAGCATGAGGATCAGCTGTACTCAAAGCTACAGCCACCGCAACAACCACAGACCTGAACTGACTCAGTCATGACTGGCCGAATTATCTTGCCTACCTAGTCCAACATGCAAAGTGAAATCTCACTGCATGGCGCAGGAACTTCACTCTCCAGCAATGCTCCATGTCCTCTAACTGAGCAGATCCCCGTTGCCATCCCCGTTTATTCATCACTTCATCCTGGAGTTAGTGCTTTTGTTGAATCTTGTCATCTACAGTTTGGACACTTTTGTCTTCTAATTTTCATACACAAAGATGACAATGTTACAAGTTTCGTAACTTTATTTGGCTAAGCCAAATAAACAAGGCTAGGAGGAGAGTGTATAACAATCAGCATTTGTAAAGCAACAACCAGTGCCATTATTTCATAGAAAACCTATACTGCTCTTTAAAAAGCCCTCAGTCAATTCCATCTCCCAACAATATTCTAACATTCATAAATTGTGTAGAAGATTACTTCCTGAAATCAAAGTAACTGCATCGGTTGTATCTAACACAAGTCTTCATGGGCTTGTTTAAGCATAGGGGTTTTTAATATCAACAGCAACAACAAAAAAAAATCATACAATTTAAGTGTTCTAATTATCAAATGTAAAACTTTCTTTCAGATTCTGAGCACTAAGCCCTGTTAAGTGCTAGATGCTGATGGTGCTTCTTAATTATTGTTATATCCTGATAAATAAGCTAAAAATATGAGAAAATACAATTAGTTTAGAAAAACTGATTTAGCTATAAGCTTCCTTGTTTAACTTTTTATGGTCTCCATGACAACCACTGGTCCATTTATTAAATGACAGCATCCCTGGTGTAATTCACTAGTGCTTAAAATCCTAACAATAAACAGCAACATTTAGTTAAGTGTGTTTAGGGCAAGCACACAAACCAACCTGAACCAAAACAAATGACAGAATGGGAGGAAAAAATATATTGCAGACTATAGCTTTCCTTACCTTAAAGTCATCTGGGAGCAGTAGCTTAGATGTCCTTAGGAAGCTTAATATATATCTGAAAATTTCACCATCTCGATCAATGAAATAATGTTGTTTTAAACTGTCCAGGACAATAGGCTCTGTGCCATTAAACAGACGACTTATTCTGAAAAAAAAAAAGAAAAGAAAAAGAAATTGGGCAAAAGAGGACAAAATCTCATTACACCCTCAGGGCTTAAGAACACCCAGCTAATTTAGCTGCACCACTTCAATGTGCATAAGGTAACACAGTATCTTAATCTGATGAGAGACAAGTGCACAAAGGTAGACACGTGTGTGCTACACACGGCAGACACATGCCTTAGACACATGTGTGCTCACACCCAAGAAGTATGTGTGCACGAGCAGACACAGCGCACACAGCAGCATCCAGAGCCCTGCAGCTGCCCCAGCGCGACGCTCGTGCTGTCCCGAATCACACTGTGAATTAGGCCCGAGATCCCAATAAGGAAAGTGCCTGTGAAACTCTCACCCCGCAGCTGGCAGAGCAATTTTGGTGAGAATATGCATCACCAGCTCCATTATATAGCTCTGCCCACCATGTCCTGCCAACAGAGAACTGAATGGTTTCTGGCCATAAGCTTTTCCTTCGGCTTGGCTTTCATCTTGATCAACACTTACAGAGCCTCTCCATGCTAGAGAAGAGGCTGCCCATACACTGAGGGCACTGTATAGACTTGAGATGAACTGTATGGACCTGTGGGTGCTGGACAAGCAGCCAGCCATTCAACACTGGATGTTCTGGCAAACCAGCAACCAATGGCTCATACAGCATCTGCAGCGCTGCCTGTGGGACCACGGTCCCACCACGAGCACTCCTGGGGATCAGTCTCTGTCAGAAGACAGCAATGTGGCAAATCTTTAGTGAGAAAAAAGAAAGGGAAATGGGATGTGTGAGACCAGGGGATCAGCTGATTACAGGACCAAAATACCACATCAACTACCTTTCTCCAGCTTTCTCCACGTCCTGAGGAATGTACTCAGCAGAAAGCAAACTGGGCATCTGCTTGTCTGCTGTTCCTCCTGTCTTTCCCCTCCAAACGCCTGGCTTCTCTCAGAATGCTCTGTCTTCCCATGAGAAATAACCCAGCTGAATATATGTTCTTGAAAGGAAAATCGCAGGAGACAGACAGCAACGACCTATTAAGTAATTGAGTCCATCTCTCTGACAGTGCAGCATTGTTCTGAACTGCAGCGGCTCGTGTTTCAAAGCCCAGCCTTAACCCTGCCAGTGAGAACTCCTCCGTTTCCCAGAGAGACTATCCTGCAGCCTGCTGGATTTCACTGCTGAGCCATCCCTTCCACTCGGCCATGCAATCCACCCGTGTCGCTCCCTGAGGCCAGGGCAGGGCTTTCCCCTGCAGTGCACAAGCAGCTCACCAAGCCCTGCCAAAGGCGACGGCCTGGTCAATGCCGCAGCTGCAGCCTCGCTGCTTCCCTCCTTCCAGCATCACCACCCCAAGCTTTCTGGCCCAGCAGCAAGGGGAGCAGATGCAAGAGACTGCAGCCTGGCTGGGGAAGAGGAACATCCACCTCGGTGATGGACAGGGGAGATCTGCTCCCCTGCCACCGCATACAGTGCCAGTGCTTCCAACTACCCCTCGTGCCGCTGGCTTTGGAATGGGGGTTCCTGCAACATGGTGAGAGTCACTCTCCACAGCTGCACCTTGGTCTGATCTTGTAACTTGCTAATTTAGTTGCAAATTTAATTAACATGCTATTTATTTCTAAATTAACTGTGGAGATATTAAATAAAACTGGACTTTGCAAGTCCCCACTGAACTCAGCTAAAAACCTTTCTGCGCTCTTAAGCAAGCTCCAGGTTTTCCTGCCGGCTCTCATGCCCCTGTCACCGTTCAACCAGTCCAAATTACTTATGGGAATAACCGAATGCTTCCCTAAATCCTAATTATAATACATTAACTGATTTTGTTTGACCTTTAGCTTTTCAACAGTATCAGAGAGCACCATCCGGTTCACACTGCAACATTTAATTTATATAATCTGAAGGTTCACTAAGGCCCCAATAAGTCACTGTTTTCTTTTGTTGTTGCTATTTTAGCGCTATTTGCCTGAGACAGTAAAATACACTGCTTTGTACAGTGTTAGATCTTCTTCCAGGAACCAGAGAGTTAATTTATTTCCTTAGACACTCACGTGAGGCAGTATGATGTGCTGGGTTAGACTGAGAACAGAGGAAACCCTGATAGAGCAGCTTAAGGTTCAGTACGGTACATTTATTGAGTAAATTTGCATTGCTATTTAAAGTTTTGAGACCTTACACCTAAACAAGCTGGGCTGTGGCTTAAGCCTCCTTCCCTCTGCTGCCGTTGCTCTGTAAAGTCTGCAAACGGAAGGCGACGGCTGCTGTTCGGCTCCGCCACGCGCATGGGAGTGTTTGCCAACAACGACAAGGCGCAGGGAAGACAGGGTACAAAATTTTAATGGGCCTCCCTTTAATGCAGTGGAGCATTTTTTTGGTAACGAAAACAAAACATGAATTTTGAGGCCTTTGTGGAGTGCCCTGAGCTGTATTTCTTCACCAGCGGAACTACTGGTGGGGAAGGAAGCTTGCAGAGTGTTGAAAGACTTAACTGCCACCCCAAAAACGGTGATGAATAGTTTAAGGATTTATTGGACATTTTAGGGGGCTGCTGTGTTCCAAGAGCCAACTCCAATGCAGCATGTTGTAATGCTGCATGGGGAAAGCACTCCTGCTTCTCCCTTCTCACCAGTGTAAGTCACACCTGTAGAAAGTCCATCAGAAAACACAGTGCTCAGAGCACAAAGCGAACTCAAACGGCAACCTGGAAAGGCAAGTTCACCTGACAGGATTACTCATCATGTGTGAAGCCATGGAAAAGAGCACAGTGACCGAGGGCAGCTCCACAAGCCCCACTGGGCCCTGGTGTGCTCGGTGGATGGGTCTTGGGTGGCCACAATGAAGTGCTGTGCAAAACACGGAACCAAAATGCATGAAGGCTGTTAGAGAGCCAGCAAGTTGGCAAGTGCAATGGCATGGGAATGGTTTTACACTGTGAAAACTTGTTTATATTCGTTCAGAAATTAGGTACCAGTCCAGCAGTCAGCCTCAGGAAGCTTCTCCCTCCAGCACCCTGCCATGTGATGCAAGCTAAAGTAATGGGGAGTAGCTGCAGACTGGGCAGTAGTCACCCTGAAAATGGTTGTTTTTATGAGCAGTCACGGTGCCCAATACAGTACCAGTGGAGAGACTGGGTAATGGTGTTTTCAGGAGGAACTTGCTTACGGCACGTGGAAACATTTCCAGTGATGGTTGTGAAGAGGTGGGAGGCTCAAGAAAACAGAGATGAGGCAAAAAGAGCTGCACTTGGATACCACGGCAACAGGTAAGTCTGAGCAATGAATGCCTCTTCATCATGCCCACCTTTTGTAAGAGATGCTTCACTTCCTTATTTAAAAACATCCTTAAAATCTCTGTCCAAGATTTAATTTCCAGACAGGGAGCAGACTGAGCCAGGATCACTCGAAGTAGCTGCAAGCTTAAGGATGGTAAGTTTGCCTTTCCATGGTCCACCTCCTTAGCCAAGTCTCACTATGCTGACACCATCTTCCCAGTGCACAGCTCATGCCAGCCAGCTGTTCCACCTCCTCAGTTGCTCCTGCCCTCACAGCAATGTGCTCTTCCCCGTCATTGGGCCACCACTGCCTTGTCACCAGAGCAGTCACGGGGCTGGCGTCCAGCCTCCAGCTTCGAGGGTTTTGCCAGCACCTCATGTCCCAACTGGATGCTCTTCCACTCTTCTCCCACCATCCAGAACACAAGTTGTTGATCCTATTTCTACAATTTCTTTGTGCTTCTGTTGTTTCTGCTAAAGGCTTTTATATTTTCAATAATGTTTCGCCAAAATGCCAAGGGGCAAGTTTCTAGCTTTGTACTGATTTTACCGTGATATTAAGATCTCCTTTTATTAGATTAAAAACAAACAATGCAGCCAGCCAACCCGCAAGGACAAGAGCGCCAGTAAATTCTTTTCTTAAGTTTCTTGGGCAGGGGAGGAAGCCACGTACTGCATGCAAGGACCTACAGTTGGCTGCTACTACCCACACCCCCTGTAATCCTGGTGACCAATTTTCCACCACGCAAGCTCCTTGCAGCGCCATTGAGATGGGAGCACAGAGGGGCCCTGCAGGGCAGTGACTCCAGCCCCTGCAGCAGAGATTGCAGCACACAATCTCTGCCTTAAAACTCACCCCACTCCATCTGAGAAGCACCCAGGGCTTTTTGCACCCTCAGCTCCCTCTGGAGCACCCTCAGTTTTCCTGAGATCATCACTGAGCACAACCACAGCTTTGCACGTCACACACCACGGTCGGGGGGGTTAACAGCACTTTGGGACAGGAAAGCTTTTGCGGTGGGGGTGGTTGCGTTGTCACGTGGGGCAGGTCTAGCTAATTCCTTGGTGGTTCTCTTTTTGTACAAAAAACTGAAGTTCTTTCTTAATAAATCTGATTCTAGAGCACCCAGTATTGTGGGACCTTTGGGACAACCAGCAGCTGGGGCTGTGGCAAGTATCATCAGAGCCCCCAGCTCCTGAGCCCCACCACTGAGGGGGGCCACTGTGGTCCCACCATCGTCACCCCCCCGCACCCAGACAGCACAGTGACACTGCGTAAGTAAAACTCTCTATCATAACATTGTACTAAAAGTATTAATTTAAGTAATTACGTGATTAATATTTAACTGTTCAGTGATATTTTGTCATTCATAATTTAGTTGTTTACATTTATTAAAAATGGATTCTGTAGACACTTGTTCTGCCCAATGTCAAATCTGTAGGGAGTGCACACTTCAGCAACTGTCATAAAATGTGTCTCTCTCCTAATTTTATGGGAGGAGAGGGGAAGAAGAGAGAAATGTCTGTGTGTGGATCCTGCAAAGCGCAAGGGTCTGTACTCTGCTCAGTGCCCTTCCCTCTACCTACCGCTCCTCCGTGCACCCTCCCGCTCCACTCAGCATAAACATGCAGCGAAGGCGACATGAGCTTTGCAGCTCTCCCTGCCTCTATCAGCCTCTATCAGCTGGGCCTTGCTGCGGAGCTGGAGGAGCAGGGCTCGGTTGTGAGGGATGCTGCAGAGAGGTTGTTTTGGTTGAAGAGGGTTGTTTTGAGCCATGACACAGAGCATGACCTGAAACTGCCCCGCAGGACACGTTAGCAAAGCATGCGAGG
Organism: Chloroceryle aenea; assembly: GCA_013399075.1. NCBI lineage: Eukaryota > Metazoa > Chordata > Aves > Coraciiformes > Cerylidae > Chloroceryle > Chloroceryle aenea. The sequence goes on from VWZY01007930.1 coordinate 284,626, forward strand.
TGTATGAGCAGAGTCCAGCCACTGCTGCTGAGCACAAACACTGCTGCTTATCTCTTAAATATTTGCTCAAGGTGGGTAGGATAGATACTATTATCTTCTTGGAAGGGAAAAAATGCTGTGAATTGGAGCAAAGGTGCTCCAGACACTGGAGCGCCTTACCCTGTGTCTGGCACTGCTGTCTGTGTAGCTCTGTCTGTTCTGTTACTTGTCCCATCACAAGAAAATAATTGCTGGGACAGAACAGCAGAGAGCGGCTGCAGTCTGCCCAGTACCAGTTTGCCAGGAACTGGCGCTCTGCTGGCACAGCTACGTCCCAGCTGCATCAGCATGGTCTGGGCAGTGGGCAGTGCTGCCAAATCTTTACATTAGTGGTTTTCATATTTCCATTATTTTTATTGTAAAACTGACCGGGTTTGTACACAAATTCCCAGTAAAGCAAACTATTCTGGAGAAAGCACCTGCAGCTTCTTTCTCCAGGGTGGTACATTAAAATACCCAACCCATCTAGGAAGCAGGCAGAGCTGGTCAGGAGAGGACAGGGATAACACGGCTGAGAAGCAAACGGGTATCTTCTGCCTTCTGGCCGGATAGTAGGAGGGAGAGATGTGAAAACGTTGTCTCTGCCAGGACATGTGCTCCCTCACACCCTGTACATAGAGGAACATGGCTAAAGGTTGCATTTGGCTGCACGGTTTTCTGATCTGCCTCAATTAAAAAATTCAGCTACAATTAGTGTGAAAGTCCATAAACAAAGCTGTGTTGTATGGTTATACTGTACCTTCCAACCCTGCTACCTGATGGGTGATTTTAAACCCCTCTCCAATTACAAGAAACCAGTGCTAAGGAGAGGCACTGTCTGGAGTGCAGGTCCACGCACACATGACCTGCCTGTGCTGCGCTGCAGAGACTGCAAGCTTCTACTCATGGCTCTACCACAGCTTCCACTTTAATCAAAGATAACATCTTGACCACCCCAGGTTGCTTCAAGGCACACACTTGGCTCGGAGGGTGTTTCAGCTGGGAAGAATTTTGTTTTAAGCAGCTGTTAAATCTTTTATTTGTACAGTGATGGGAAAAAGCGTGTGTGTGTCTGAGAGTCTTAAGTTGGGTGTATAAAGTGTTGCTCTGCAAACTATGAAATCCAAGCAGTCACATGTGCTTTGGGACCAGTTCATGTGCCTGAAGACACAGCAAGGTGCCCCAAAGGGGGTGGTTCTGGCGTAAGCCCAGATGAGGTACAGGCTTCCAGTTCCAAATTGAGCGCAGGCATCAAGCCTGCAGCATTAGGCAGCTCACAGCTCCATATATGCTCGAACCACCGACAACTTCTCCCACCATTCCTGCAAGACCAGGGGCAGCTTCAGACACCAGCATCCAACAGGCACTGCCTGGGCCCATACAGGCATCGCTCAGCCCCAGACCCTTCAATTCTGATAGCACAAGTGTGCGACCACAGATATTCATGTACCAAGCTGACCTGTGAGAACCAAATGGAGCTACTAAAGCCACTAACTCTAAAACCTCTCTCTCGATTTTTAACAAGAGAAGAGTATCAAGTAGTACAGTCCAATCAGCAGAGGGAGGGAGGGAGGAGGTAACTCAGAAGGTAACAGGTTTATGCATCTCCAACTCTACAGCCTCCTGTTCCTGCCTTCCAACACTAATCCTGGAATGCCACAGGAGTGTTTTTCAGCCATATGCTCCCTTTGCAGGGCTTTTGCAGGATATTACGCTCATTAACTATTAAGCACCTGAAGGAACTGCAGGATCTGTTATCTAGATTTAATACTTCATACTTTGCTGTCCAGGCTAGAATATCTATTTTTGCCGTATATCAGAGCTAGTCTATATAATATCAACATGCATTTTTACAAGTCAGTAATCCATAAAGAACATTATCATTTACCATGCAGAATCATTCTTAGGAAGTTCGGGAAGTATTTTTTCTTCTTTTTACACCATCACTAAAAAGTAAAATTAGATATGTAATGGATTTTGTAGTTAATACAATGACACGGACAATTAAGTTTTCAGTTCTCTGCTACTATCAATTAAAGTCCACTGAAACAACAGGTAATAAAATCCACTGAAGTGGAAATTGTCTATTGGTTTTGTAATACCACAAAGAATTCATGGTAAGGATAAAAGTTCCTACAGCTCTTTCTCTTCTGCCTGTTTTTAACAGCCTCCACACTTAAGATGTTTTGGTGGGTGACTTTGACATATAATGTCACAGAGATATATATGTATTTTTAGACTTTGATACATGACACTTAAAGAGACAGTATAGCCTATACATAAATTAGCAGTTAAGAAATTTGAAACACTAACCCCAAGTAGAGAAGCCAGTGTCTTTTTCTGAATTAAAAAATTCCCTTGGTATACAAGAGCCACTCTGGTCCTGCATCTCTGCAGCCAAGGATCCCATCAGGTCTCTAGGGAGGTGCAGGAATAGTGGTCAATTACAATGAGCAGACAAGTGACCAAAGGAACTGAGGCTCCTGCAAGACCTCCTCTCCAGGCTTTTCTTTCCCACCAGGTTTACAAGGGTATTAATCCCAAACCCTTCATGTCATTGGGATACTGGGATTAGGTGCATCAGCACTGGCCACTCATCCCAAATTTATCACCAGCATGTTTGTTCCCTGGGGCCCTGCTTCTGCCACTCATCTCGTGGAGAGTCAACAGCTCGGAAGCCAAGTGCTGCTTAGCCAGGAGTAATGGTGGCAGAATCCAGCCCTCTGTCAGCTAATGATTTTGCCTTATTACAGTAGCATTTGTATATTTTAATGTGTTATTTAAACAGCTATAAAAAGACTTCACCAAACAAACAGTTTCTAGTATGTTAATTGCTGTATTACAAATCCTTTCATTGCATGCAGCATATAACCACTTTTATAGGCGGGCTAAGTGGACACAGACAGACAGAACGACACTCATTCGCTATGACACAACAGCATCCCACCACATGTAATGAAGTCATCAGTCACAAAATACATGTGCTGCACATAACAAGAAAAAAAATAAATCTAACTTTCAAATACAGGTACAATTTTAATTTCTCCATTAAAAACTCCCTGCGTGCCACTGTTCATCCTCTGCAGCAGGGACAGTGACAAACAGCCTTCTGTCATTTTTTTGATGCTTAACCATACTGTTCCCAGTCATTTGGTCTGGCTGAGCTGCTCTGGAGTTACCAGGACCAGAACAGAGGCCTTGACCAGGGTGGGTGTGCAGATGCACAGCAGCCCAACACAAGCAGAGTTTGAAGTTGCTGCAGTTCAAGATAGGCCAGTTCTGCCACCCCAGTTCCTAACAAGGAGTAACTACTTGGGGAAAGTGAGAAGGGCAGAGTCAGCCTCACTTGCATATTTTTAATAAAAGGAATCAAATAACATTACAATGTAATATGAATTCTCAAAACACAGAACTTGTTTATGGCAGGAGCTAAGTATTACCCTTTCAGTGAAGTACACTGAAGTCTGGGTAGCTGCAGAGAAGTTCATCCACTGTAGGTAATACCTGCATCTATTTGGGAATTCCTCTCTTTTAAATTACAGACTTACATTTGAAATTAAAGAAGCACGTGTTAGCTGGATTTCCCATAGTATCATTTTTTTTCCAGTACAAAGTTCAGGTTCCTTTTTCTCATGTCTTTTCCTTCACTCTAACTGAACTTTCAATCGTTACCAACTATTTAGATAAAAACATCAATACAAATTTATATTGCAAAAGTATCCTGGTTTTATTATGTCATTGATGCTGCTGCTCCCATCTGAGCCTTCTGAGGGTTCCTGGCCTTTCACATTTTCTCAACAGAGAATTTACAATCAATTTTAGCCATGAACATCAGTGCAGAAAAAAAAGTAAATCTTTACTCTAAAACAAACTCATAAACTAGCATCTTAGTTTCCCAAAGTGTTCTCTAGTTTCCCAAAGGTGCCGATCCTGCAAGAACTCCATTTCAGTTTAAACTCTGTGGGAGTTGCGGGCACTCATCAGAATTAAGTTGTTAATACATGAAAAGATGTGCAGTTCAAGTAAAATATTCCTGCCTTTACAAGCCTTTTCTTGCTACACCTTTAATCATCCCTTCCCCCTAAATCACAGTGCTATGAGGGCCCTGATGAGAACACGATTTCACCAAATTCAGGCTCTCTTGCTACTCACCTGCTTGCTGTAACTTCAAGTGGAAGCTAACTCAGTATTTCTACTAAGAATTTCAAATCTGACTGGATTTGGACATTACTTCCATTACCATCACCCTTGTGCAACTGGGCATGCTGGAAGGTTGAAAAACATGCAGATACTAGTTATGTTTTAATATAAATGGGTTAAATTCTCTCTCATTGAAGTCAAGAGTGAAACTCCCACTGGGACTTGGTGAAGGCAGGGAAACTTTCAAATGTAGCTCATTTACCTTTCAGGGTGCAAGTCTGGCCCTCTGCATCCTTTGCATGTGTGGGTGCTGTGAAACCAGTATGTTTCAGTACCCAGCAGGAGAAAGAGGGACAGGTATTTGAGGGCTGCACAGCCTTCCATAAAGTGTAAATGGCAGCAGCTAACACATTCACTTGGGTACCTGCTGGTCATGTAAACACCTAGAATATTTCATCTGCTTGACCCACAGTCTTTTACCTCTGATCCCAGACATACAAAAGCTGAGCAGCTTTTTCCTACAATTCTTTTATTTATTTCTAGAGCCATAGGAAAAAGTTCCCAGACATGGGGTGCCAGGGACTCTGCAGCACTGCACTGTCTGGGATAAGCAGAAACATCAGGCAATTCTTGGTGCTCACGCCAGCCTCCACTGCACCGGGACACTCTCCACTGCTGTGAATAGGAATGATACCAGCCTCTCTGGGTAGTGACAAACCAGCTTGCTGCATAAAAGAAACCGTCCATGTTGCTTGGGTATTTGGTTGGTATGCCAATTCACCAAACTCATAAAGCTCTCTGGTTGCTAAGAACGATAATGCGGAAAAAAATTACTTCTCTTACATTCTTCCTCTGCTTTTTCTGCAGCCCATCCTTCTGTCCTGAAGTGAGTGAACTACATCAATTTTGCCAGTTCCAGAATGTAACACTGCTGCAGTAATACTACTGTACACCTCCAGTACAGCTCACACCACTGCTCACTCTGGCATGAACACATTGCAGGGCGTTGCAGCCAGAATCTAACTGGTTATAATTCTCTACAAGCTTGAATGTGACCGGTAAGTTGTATCCAGTTCAATATTTTTGTTATCACATTGAAAATCATGAATGTATGATGCTACTGTTCAATCTTGCATTTGATTAAGCTACTAATCAACATGTTTCTCCTGGCTGTTCACATAAAGAAACAGAACATGTCAAGAATGGCTTCTTAAAGAGCTGTTTTGAAGGCAAAGCCCATATATCCACACCAAGCTTGTGTGACATTGTTTGCTGCTGAGCCCAAGTAGCTGGCAGATGAAAGCCAGAGAAGATGAATTTCCAGTATTTTTTGCTACTGCAGCCAGAGAGCAGGGACAGAGGAAGCAGCCCACCAGCACGTCCACTGGGAAGGGCCCAGCTCCACAGCTACATTCAGAAAAAAAGGGGGAGCCCCTGTCTCAGGGCTATGAAGAGGGAACCCGTACCCAGGAAGGACACAGCAATGCACCTGCTGCACAGAGGACAACTGTTCTACAGAATTAAGCTTGGCAAAAACTTTAAAATAAGATGAAAACCATTAACTGTTGGATTCTGATGAGATACTGAAAGCTGAACCTGGCTTTTTTTTTGTGACTGTGAGAGATTCATTCTTAAATACAATACTATGGTCATGGGTTTGATTCTGGTCCCAGTGAAGTCAAGGCCAAAACATCCTTTGATTTAATTGAAAGCAGAAGTAGGCCCCCGCTTTAACCCTCGCATCTGCAAACAGAATACAACTGGATGTGAACAGAAGAGGAAATATGTTTGGAACTGGTTTCAAATCCATGCATGATTTTTCTTTCCCCCCTCAGTAAGATTAAGAAGTGGTCATTGAATTTTTTTCCTTATTCAACAGCAGTGTTAAGTACAACTGGCCCAAATTCAGCCCTCAGTCCCTCCCAGAAAACCCCAGCACAAGCAGAGGACCCAGTTTCTCTATTGTCATCGACTGGTTCCCATGGAGCTCCACTAGCCAAATTTGTCCATGAAATTGTATGCAAGTTTTGCAGTGGCAGCATTGAGGCAGCAGTCTCCCGGAAGGCAACCACATTCCCCAAATGCCAAAGCTGAAGCCTTTGGGGTAAATTGTACTGGTACGACTTGTTGGCATAACACGGTATGACACCAGAGAGGTTAAAAAGAGTCCCTGTTTTTCATTGTCCGCTTTCTCGAAAGAGAGATTTGCTGCTGCAAAAGCGTCTACCAGATCTAAATGGATTACCTGCAGCACTGGTAGCATCTGCACTCCATTAGGAGAAAGGCGTAACAGGAACCTGCCCTTTGGACTGGGATTCCTTCAGCGTTTCAGGTTTACGGTGCAAATCTCAGTTTCCAGTGCTTGCCAACTGATCCCTTCTGATTCTGATCAAGAGTAACGGTGCAAATGCTGCATAATAGCTTCCCAGCAGCCACGTGCAGGACTCCTTTCACGTTTTGCTTTATGTGGTCCTCAGCCGATAAAAAAGCAGCAGTTTTAGCCTCTGAATGCATATCATACTGCAGTAGAGTGAAATCAACACAGTACAGGTGAATACCAGAATACCTCAGCTCAGCCTATCTGTCCTGGTGCCCAGCTCTGACAGGCAGGCAGCCGCCACAGTGACTGCATCAGTAAGGAATGCAATCGTGCACGCATGCGAAGCTAATGGCCATCCTGCCTGGCAGAGTTTCAAATGAGGGCAAATCAGGTAAAAACAAAACCCAAACCCCTCTAAAATCTCTACGGGTGTCTTTTCTATTTTAAGCATCAAAAGATTGAAGTACATGCTAATCACAGCAGATAAGGTGAAGGAGTAGGTAGTTTGGTGGTCAGAGCACAGAGATACATGTTCATAACTCTGGAGTTTAATTCTAGCTCCGCAGCTTCTCCCAGACATCAGATTGGGTTAAGAGAGCCATGAACCTGGTGTAACTCTGTATCAATGGAGTTTTACCAGGGATGAGAGCAACTGACAATACTTACCTGTTTCAGTCACCAGATTACGCATTTTATGTCAGTACAGCACAAGGGAGCAAACTGATGTGCTTTGAGGATGAGGTATACTCCTCAATTTATTACATTTCACATAACAGAGAAACTTGACAACATCACTGTGGCCAGCAGCAGCATGGGACACCACCTGTGTCAGCTACAGCCTGGCATCTTCCACACCATCTTCTTACTTTGTGCTCAAGAGATCTAGTCCCCTTTATGCTTTCACAGATGAATCCAGTGTTTGCATGCCTGCATATTTCTTCTATTTAAATATGCACTTTGTTCTTAAAGATTTTATTAACCCATGAATAGAGTAATTCTGATTTCAGTTATACAGGTACAAATTTGGAGGAACTCCTTCAAACCAGAAAAGTCATCTCTTTGGGAAGGCTGTCTGACTAGGAAAGCTATGTGTACACACCCGTAAATGCACACTGCTTTCTCTTCATTGTCTGTTGATTTTACATCTTCAGATGGTTTTGAGACCGAGTACTGTGGATATCCAGCCAAAGAATCTTACTACAATGTTAAGGTTGTCTTAACTCCTCTCCACACATCACATCAGTATACATCCCTGGTGTAACTCCACAGAGGTCAACAAGGTTACGCTAGGGATTATTTTGGCCAGGATTATTATTATTAGGCCAGTTTTCTAAAGAATAGGACTTATTTTATTCATGTTCAAGCTTATGGTAAAACTCTCATTAACTTTAATGGAGGAGAGATTTGGCCCAACACACCAATAACCAAAGCACCTCCATTTATTTCAATAAAAGTAGGCAAGGAGTTAATAAGGTCCAATGTATTTTTAAATCTTAGATTTCATAAATGATCACAAGCATGTAGGTCACAATATATACACAGAACGACACCTACGACAACCACCAGTGGGATCATTATAATAATTAAGTTAGGCCTAGAGACAAATTCATTTCATAACATGTTCCTTACAAAACAGATACCCCCTTGCTTCATAATCTAGGGAATCTGTTTTATAAACTTTCTAAGTAGTTCAAGAAATATCCCCCTAAGCAGACCAGGTCTACTTGCTATTGCATGGTCTTTATAAAAGTTTATATATCAAAAGACAAACACCAGTGATATGTATTCAAAGACCAAATATGGAGAGGTAACACCTCATCTCCTCCACTGGTAGTGGTTAGTTGCAACCTTGGGACACAATTTCCAGTACGAAGCTATCAAATACCCGTCTTTATGTAACTCCTCTCCATGCACTGACAGACTTGGATGCACAGCACATGAAGAAACAATCAACAAAGGACATTCCCCTTTGCTTTAAGTGTAAAGCTGGTACGCCTGTGAACATAAGCAGAGGTGCAGGACTTTACACTGCTCAGAGGCAGGAAACAGCCTCTACTAGCAGCATGTAAAAGGAGGAGACAGGTTGCTTCCACAGCATCTATGGGAGTGTTTTCTTCAAACATGCTGCTAATGTTTTTCATCTGCCCCAAAACTGACTGCTGAAAAATACTTAAACTGTGCTGCTGCCACCAGGGTGCCCTGTCAGGTGAGTGGTAAGTAAAAGTAGCAATGAAAGGAATGACAAAGTACTTGACCAACTAACCTCAAAAACTGCTGTAAGTATAGTGTGCTAAACAATGCGAGGAAAAAAAATGAATTTTTGGTCTCCTTGTCTGCTGGCTTCTCTCTGTGAGTTTTAATAAACCAGACTAGTTTTCAACCTGCTGTAAACAAGAAAGGTGGGAATTGCCAATATGCTAAATATAACTCAGCTATAGTCATGGTACCATTGCAGAAGAAAAGGAAGAGCAGAAAATAAGACAAGGTCAGCTGGGCTTTGCACTGAAGGTACTGGAGATGCTGTTAAACATTCACCTTCTGGACTCTTCCCAGAGGCTGTGACATCCCTCCTAACCACAGCCAGGCCTCACAAGCTGCATGGAGATGCTTATTATTCCTTTTGACTAGCCTAGCCAAATAAGCTATTAGTTGGATAGGAATGTGCAATTTTATCAAATTCAGGTTTTTGGAACAGACATCATTGCAACAGAGCCATAATTTTATTTCTGTACCTCAGATGAGTGTTGATTTGCTATCTTCTCCTCTCCACAACTAGCCTTGTCTGTCCCTTGACATAATATACCTGTTACTCCACACAATGACAGGCCAAGTTAGTAGAAGATCCAGGACAGGTAGACAGAGATAGGTCAGAAGAAACAGTTTCCATATAAATTCCTTCCCTCCTGTCTCCCCGAGTGACTAGAGTGAAGGGTTAGGGTTTCAGGGACTGTTCTCCTGTACCACCCAAGCTACTGCTCCAGCTGTGCAACAGCGACCCTGGGTAACATAATGGAAATCTGCTATCATGGTGTGCTTCAGTGGGCTCTGCCAGACCCTGAATCTGGGACTCTTCCCCTTTAGTAAAAACTAGAGACAGGCTGTAATTCCCAGCTGTAATTACACCCCTGTTACAGATTATTTTTATCTTCCATAGAAGCCAAGTATTCCACCCATCCTCTGGCACAGATCACACTCTGGTGCTCACAGACCTGGGACTGCTGCAACTCCTGCCATAGCAGCTCTGGCCAGTCCGTCTGCAAGAGGAAACAGTTCTTCACCTCCACCCACTCTGCTCTGCCCCGCACGCTGCCTGGGAGCGGTGCTGGATGTGTCCTAGAAGCATCGCATATCTGCCCACAGGAACGACCAGTTCACACCTTTCCCAGAGCTTATCAAAGCACTGCATGGACTTGTGTGACCTCAGCCATGCAGAAGCCACAGAAAACAGCAATACTTGGCTTTGCAGATGGGGAAAGATAGCTTCATTTTACACTATACAATCAGCAGCTTGGCAAGAAGTTTCTTCACTTGCTCCAGCTCCCATTCCCGTAAGTACAACATGCAGAGGAAGACTTAGGGGGGGACAGAAGATGGGATGGGGAAAGGCACTTTATAATCTTTTTTTTTTTTCCTTAAGGGTTCTGCTGGTAAAAATTCCCTTGGAAACCACAGAGAGATTTTCTCAGTCAACAACCAAATTAAAAAAAAAAAAATCTAAACTGCAGGTGCATGAAATGAACCTGAAAATTATTTTAATCTCCATGAAAATTCTTGTATTAATTCAGAAAAGGGTCTGCATATAACTAAAAACTCTGGGTTTCAACTCCTTTACTTGTTCTCCTCTGCAGTGTACACCTGATTGCCTAAAACAACAGGAGAGCCCTGGGGAGCCCTGGCAGGCTCACCCCTCTCTGCAGAGCTGCCACAGTGGCATGCAGTGCTGTCATCTGTGTGCAGTGCTTGTGCATCGTGCCCAGAACTTGCATCTCTGAGCATTTGTTATGTGCAGGGAAAACACTTGCTCCTACTTCTTCAGGTATTTTGCTTTAAAGTCTGTGTATGGTTTAAGTTCACAATACCTATTAAAATTAATGAGCTTTGTGCTGCCGCTGACATGCAGGCGCATTTTGTAGTGCTTTGCCTGAACGTGGGCTGCTGGCTCTGACTCAGAAACTCTCTTGCCTTTTGGGTAGTATACAACAGTTCACAGCTCCTGAGTGTCAGAGCCACAAACAGGGCACTCAACAGCCGACCTCGATAGGAAAAGTAGTAGCTTATGAAGGGTGAAATGTGCCATGGCAGCACACTTGGCTTCACTGGGCTTAAAATTTAGAGGGTGTGCATGGATGAGACAGGGACTGAAGAGGGACAAGGCATGATATAGATGCAGGGTGGGAAGAAGCATGGAAGGGCAGTGGCATGGAGAGGTTTGAGACACCTAAGTCAGGATGAACCCTACTGATGCTGCAGTGGTGCAGGACTGCTGTGGCATGAAGCTGACCCAGAAGAGCTGACACTGCTTCTGCTCCAGATGGTATTGCTGCCCTTGAAGTCTGTGGTTATGAACAAATCTGGTCTGCCTGTCCATGTACAGGCCTTGTCCGACTACTGATTACACCCTAACTGCCAGCATGGGCTAAGTGGAAAAAAAAAAAAAGGCTAACTGGGCATTGTTTTCAGGCAATAAAATCAATAATACACAGATTTGATGGAAAAGAAGCAAGTAAGTTCTTCTAAGGGTGACACTGGATTGATCCAAACTCAGCAAGAACTGAGATGTTTTCAGGTATGCTAAGTCTGGAGAACTATGTATCCTAAGCATAACCTAATTAAGAATTTCCCTTCTCCTTCCCAAGAAGTGCAGAGCAGGACCCAATACAAAGCTCTTTGTGTCAAGGATGATGTGGAATCTTCAGATCTCAGTAGCAGGTGTGTTTGAGCTTACAAAACGACTGTATCTGGCTATATGGGGTCAGCAACTGTATTCTGTCAGGGAAAACAGAGAAAGAGCACTCCCCTGAACTCAGTCCAGTCTGGTGGCTGTAGAAAAGTAGAGGAGAAGCAGAATATCTCGGGTGTTGGTGCTGACCTTAAGCAACCGGAGTGATGGGGGTGGTGGAAGAAGAGCTAGGGGAATTAAAACCCACAGATAGCTACAGTGTAGCTAGAAATCAGAAGGTCATGCTTGGTAGGAAAGCTTGTCTCAGGGTGTGTCTATACAAGAATCACAGTCCGTTTTGACAAGAAACATTCAGCGGAGAAGCTATACACTTTAGGGGACTCCTCTGTCCATCACCAGAAAAGTCCATGTGTTCAGAATAAAGCAAGGCAGGGTGCCTGTACTGTGTTTTCTAAGAGCTAAGGAAGCAATTAAAGCCTGTGCTGGTTTTCTTTGTAGGACAAAGCCTCCAGAGAAGAGGGTAGTAAAGTCCAGGTCTCCAAAAGCTGAGGTCAGGACATGCACTGCCTCAGCATGCCTTGGGCTGTATGGCCAAAATGCTGTTTTCCTGAAGAGGAAAGGCTTGGGAGCAGAGTGGTCCTAAACACAGTGTGCCCCAGACTGTCAGGGGGAGGCTCCCTCGGTCTGTGCCCCCACCCTGTTCTCACCTAGACACTGCCACTTCAATGAAGATTATTGATGCCATCTTTTGTTACATGACTAACCTTGGAAAGCATGAGCTTTTATAAATACATTTCAAACAAAAGAACTTACCTATCTTTAATAGATAATTATACAACAAATACTAATTAACCAAGAATGTAAGGTAAATATATTTACTTTTTACAGCAGAAAAACTCACAAAGAGCTAACTGCAATTCTTTGAGTTAAAAACACTATTCAGGGCTGTGACAAGGAAAGGCTTCTGATGAAAAAAATCTTGTTCTGCTTTCTAACAGAAATTCAAAGTGATATCAAGATTTCCAGTGAAATCAAGAAGCTGGGTTTTGCTGTGGTATACAGGGATGTGGAACTTCTTTTCCACTTAAGTCAGTGAGATGCCTACCACCATGTTCATTCAGTAGGAGTAAGACTGGAGGATATGGCAGCATCTTTGGGTATTCCTGCCTGCATGTGAAGAGCTGGGACTTCTGGTGTGGATTTGGTTTTTAAATTAAGAAATGTGTGTGGATAAATACTACTTGCAACTATCTGACTTTAGAGATGTGCTAGAGGTTTTGCAGCCTTTGCAATCTGTCATATAAATCCATATTCAAGTGTCAATGTGTGAAGGGGCTGCTTTAGAGATCTTCTGGGTGAAAACATTAATGTAATTTCTAGAGGACATGCTCTCAAAGATGAGTAATTTCTCTCCTTATCCAGTTACTTCAGGAATTAGATGTTAATGGTAAGAGTCACTAGATGTAATTCAAAAGTTTGTTGCTGTTGTTGTTCATTTGTTTTTTTCTACTTGTAACTCGCAACTACTAGAGTTAGGAGTTTTGGTGGGAGAACTTGCTGAAAATAAGCTATTGAAATGGTGCCTCAGATCCAGGTAAGACAAATTAGCTTCCTTGTACCTCCAAAGGTTGTTAACTTTAATTGTAATTTTGGGTATGCTTGGAAAGCAGCCTCAAGTAGCTACAGGAAGAGGGATTAATAATATTAATACTGAGATAATTTCTGTCACCACCATCACTATGCTGTTGTTGATCACAGTTTCTTTTATGTGTTTCTCATTTTCCTTGCCTTTCACCCGCCTTACTTTCTTACATAGAAACATAGAAATGTCTGGGTTGGAAGGGACCTCTAGAGGTCATCGAGTCCAACCCTACTGCTGAGAGCAGGGACATCCTCAACTAGAACAGGTTGCTGAAAGCTTTGTGAAGCTCCACCTTGAATGTCTCCAGGGATGGGGCCTCAAACGCCTCCCTGGGCAGTGTTCCAGTGCTCCACCACTCTCGTGGTAAAGAACTTCCTCCTATTTCTAATCTAAATCCACTCCTTTCTAATTTAAAACCATTACCCCTCATCCTTTCTTGTATGGTATTTCATTCACAAAGCCAAATGGGAAGGTAAACATTAGTGCATAAGGTGAGTGTGAGTGGTTTAGAAACCATCATTAACAGTGGTTGTTTAACCCTCTTTTCCTTTGTCACACCAGTTGTGTGCTGATCAAGTTCCCCCTTTTTAGATGAAAGAATTTATGTAGCCCATAAGACTGTACTGGAAAGAGGAGATCTATCCCCTTTAATGCCTAATCTGGGACCCTTTGCTTATGCAAATTTAATCAATGGAGAAATGCTTTTCTCACAGCAGCTGCACTAATATAAACATCAAAGACTTTGTCAAAGTTGCTCTGAAACAACCCTGTGATCACCCAAGTGCAAGACTTGGACTCCGACTTCACATCACCAGCCATTCACTCACAAGAGTAAGACTTCCAGGACTGGGTCCTTTCTCTCTCAAAATTAGAGCCGATGTAACTTGGGAACAGCCAAACAGAGCCAGCCGAGTGGGGTGAGCACAGTCAATCCTAACAAATTACAATAAGAAATGTATCATGCTGCCTGCTGTCAGGTGTAATTTATATCATACCAGAGGGGTGACTGGAGAGCAGGTATAGGCAGGAACTGGTCATACCTATACTTGCTCCTGCTGGGCCTGATCTGGCAAGCTGCTGGGAGCTCTTCCCTCCCACTGAAGTCAGTGTGAACTGAGTTTGTTCAGAACCTGAAATGACTGGACTTCCTCAAAATACTACAGAAGGATAGACACGATCTGATGCTCTATTTTTTTTTGTTTTCCATTAGCATGTGATGTCTCTATGTATGCATATCCTGACTGTATTTATACACATGCCCACAATCTGTAGGTCTCCTTAAACATACGTGTACAGTATACACTACAAACTAAAAGCCTATTTAGGATTTTGGAGCACAGTTAAAGAAATAAGAGATTATAATACAAATAGTGAAGGAAGTTTATTCCCACAGATATAAATTTTAGTGAGTTCAAGCTATTTTATGTGACCAAAGCTAAGATTAGGAAAGTATTTCAGTATATGTTTACACCTTTTGCTGAAATGCAAATTTGTTTGACTTGTTAGATTTGAAGCTTTTAAACTCATGCTCAAACCAAGAGTTTAATATGCTGTTCAGAATAATCCTGAAAGCTCTGCATGTGAGTACGGCCATGCCTCTCTATGTGGACATGCATGTTGCATCTCAGCATAAGCTGACAGTGTTCTGGCATTATGTCCAGATGTCTTGCTCATAAAAAACTGTCTCTTTCCTCTGGCATGTGTGAGAGACCTGGGATTCCTCTCCCAGCCAGACCACTGTGAAGGTAGTCTGCAACTTATGAAAGTTACACACCAGGACCGCGAAGCACCATCAGGAGCTCAAATCATCCTCACTGAAAGTACTGTGTCTTAACCAGGAATGAGATCAGGGAAGACTCCACGTGAGGTAACCAACGAAGTCTATTACACAGCACTGCAGAAAAACAATTTTTTTTTTTTAATTAAAAAAAAAAAAAGTGTACCCTTCTTCCAGCTTCATAGTCTGTGCAGCAGTGTCCCCTACTCGGGATGCTTGCGAAGGGTTATCTTTTGCTATAAAAATACATGTGATTTATAAGTGTCACCCTGTAAGCTCTTACTCCTGTAAGAACTGAAGTTTGAGCAGCTGAAAAAGCATTCAAGCCTTATGAGATAACACAGCAATACAAACGAAAGACAGAATGCAGCAAAATATCAGGCAGCACATGAGCTCTCGTCAGTCAGTTTTGTACTTTCAGTTCAAACAAACTATATAATCTGAAGAAATATGCTGTTGTTATTTATCAGACAGGAAAAAAAGGTTTTAGATCAGCAATCTATTCCCTTTAAATAAAATCCGTGACTTAAAGTATTTTCTCCCAAAGCTTCCATAACTGAGGCTTTTATTAAGTAAGTCTGATATGTGGTATATTTTAAAAATAGTGTAAGCACTGCTATTTTAAAATGTGGAAACAGATGTGCTACTCTATTACAGCTGCTGAATCTTCTCAGTATTTTTTATACTGTGAAGCATTTGTCTGCTTCTGTTATATATCTCTCCCCGCTGAACAGCTTTCTTCTCTACAATTCAAGTAGTACCACACAGACATCATTAAACAGACACTGTCCAGAAAAATCATATTGCTTTGTCCTGACCACAAAATATAGGTATTTTAATCATTGTTTCTTTTCCATAGAGAATTTCAGCAGTTCCCTTTCCTTGGAATGAAATCACAGCCATATGCTTTATGACATCAGAGACATTTCAAGATATCTCCATGAATGTCATTTATTGCTTGGGAACCTGCCAAATCTGTGCAAAAATCCCTAGTTCTTTTAAAGGAAAAGTCTTCAAATTAAAACTAGAGTTTTACATTGGTTGTCATACCAAAAAATACGTCTATCCCTCATAGAACATTGGCCAATCAGGTATCAATGAAACCTGGTGACCTGGGCTCCGGTTTGCTTTTGAGTCAATAGAGCCTCTTTTAACCAGTCTGCCGGGCACCGTGACACTGCACATCTACACCTTCTCTTCCAAACCCTTCTGAACAGGCTGAATGACAAAAAGCTGAACTGGTTTAGTGACCATAACTGTAAATCAAAATCAGGTTATTTCTTAATGTACTGCTCTAATGCATGTGCTTTAACCCTTAACACAGCAGTCCCTTCCACACTACTGTCACAGGCCCGATGCTGCCCAGGAGCCCCATCCTCCATGGCAGGACTGGGAGACAGGCACATTATATAAAGAAACTCTGTCATATACACAAATATACTCTCATGCCACATCTATTCATAATTTGGCATATCTGGAGTCTACTCTGAGATAATACTGGCCAGATCTACACAAATCTTGCCAGAAAGGCCACCAGCCTGTCCAGCACAAACTGACTACCTTTAAGCATGCAAAGATTAAACCAAATCTGCAGCTGCAAGCAGACAGAGCAGGTCGGCGGCCACCACAAGAAGGAAATGACTACTGACACTGAGGCACAGAGACACTACAGAGGTTGGGATTTTGGCTGGCTGACAGAAGCATCCATTAGTCCCAATGTAACAGAACTGTTCTGTGTTCTTAAGGAAGAAAAAAAAAAGATTTTTTTTTCCCCTAAATCTGAAAGAAAGCAGTTGCTTGGTACAGCTGGAAATAATCTGGGGCAGCATACCAACAGGTGCTTCAAACATATCGGCAGAGTGCAGAAGACGTTGAGAGAAAATGAATAGTTTCTAAATAATACATAAATTTTACAGGCTTTTTTTTTTTTTTTCTGTAGAACCTCACTGAAGTTACTGTATAAATCGGAAACTGAATTATTCATAAGTGGTGAATATATAATAAATCGTATTTCGCACTGAAATATTCCTCACAGGTACATACATGCCTCTTTCCACGCAATGAACAGAAATGCGCAGCGAGCCTGAAAACACTGAGATCTTACCTGGAGTCTGGGTACTTTGTCAAGGTAGCCAGGCTGCTGGTGTACATGTGTCCTCCTACATCGATGTGCACGGGAGCATTCGACTTGGTGAGTTGAGCTGGGAGAGGAATTCCTTGAGCAGCCAGGGGAGAAACTGGGGACCGTGTTAGAGACAGACGGGACATGCTTCTTCCCTCCTGAAAAGGGGAGGCAAAAAAGAACAGTTTCTCTTAAATGTAGCAGTGTGTTACCTTTCTTTGCAGTGTGATCACAGATCTAATCAGATCATTTTTGCATCTGCCTGATCACATATTCAGCTAACAAATTATTGCCACCACTGTAATTAAGTGTATTTGCATCGTTTTCTCCAAAGTACCAGAGGGGAAGAGGAAGATGCTTATTAGCAATAAGAAATCAAGAAAAAAATTTTTCAAGGTGTCAGCCTCAAGGGGCATAAAACAAACTGCAAAATTCTAATTAAAGGTCGCAGGCTTATGTGTTAGATGTGAAATATCCCCTGACAAACGAATAACCAATTTGTGAATTGGGACTCAGGGGTTTTTGCAAGTTTGTCTCAGTAACAAGACACCTCTAAATTAGTGACTTCCTCAGTACCTAGGGCACTTAGTTTATGCATGTAGTAAATTTCACATCAAACTAAGATCAACTTTCTGGTTTATTTTCAATAATTGTGAAATAAATGGATAATTTTCAGTTAAGCCTTAATATTAGACATAAAGAACAAATAAGCTTTCAAACTGAAAGCAATTAACACCCGGAAGCAATGAAAACAGGAAGATACATAAACTGACACATGCTTTCAAGACAAGACACATTAGAAATTACTGTACAATCTGGCATGTGAAATTACAAAATCAACAATCCACCTAATGCTGACTGCCCTAAAAATATTTGAAAATTATTGAAATTTCTGAATGCTGTCAAAAAAATCTTCAGCTGACATACAAAGCAAAAAACATTGAAATATTAACAGGAAAACTACAGCAAAAGAAAATTCCTCAATTCTCTTCTATAAGAAAAGCACAGCTTATTCTGCATGAAACATGGCTCAAATCTTATTTCAGTTACATCGGTAGAGATGGCGTACATGTCAAATGGAAAAAAACCTTTTGTAAAAGTTTAAGAAAATGCCTATCCATCCTCCCCCTTATGGGTAAAGCAACATATGCAAAACATTATAGTTGAAGACATTTCTGAATATAATCTAATTTTCTTGGTATTTTGTTCTGCAAGCATGCTACCAAGCATCCAGGCTCTTCCTTACATCTGACAAGCACTTCACATGCAGCCTTGCAAAGTGAATTCCCATTTCTCCCGCATTACTTTAACAATGTTTCTTAGAAATCTAAAGCTGGTCTCGCCATTCTCTTAGCAGTATTTCGCACAAGATGCCTGGCTACACCACTCCAGGAACATACAACTAGCAACATTCCTTGTAGAAAGAATAAATCTGAGCTATACAGAAAGAGATTGAAAAATAAGAATACATCAGACAGCTTCACAAAGTAATCACGTTTTCATTTACTCTATTTCATCTTGGCTAGCTCCTAAGAATTTTCTGCATCTACAGCACAGAAATACATCACCCCATTATGGATCCACATCCTTTTCTCTTCGGAGGCTGGACGGACATCTGCACTGAACATGAAGCAAATACCAACTCTGTCCTAGGACTCCAGTGTCAGCCGATGCGAAATTGGGCATTAACATTTTTACTACAGCACCACCTTCAAGGAAAGTGATTGAATCCTTTCATGACTAAAGACGTTGCTTTCTTGCTTCCCACAAGAGGCTGTTGTGGGCAATCTTCAGTAAATATGTCATATAGCATAAATAAAATCACTAACTTTTAAGAACAATTTAGTATGCAAGTACCTACAGTATTTTAGCGATGTGTTTACTAATCTGTGGGTGCTTCATCTGCCTGCCAACACAGACAAAGGTGTTTTTTTTCTTACCAAAGAGCATTGTAAACTCATGTTCACTCTCTACTCCTTCACTTAAATGAAAGGGTCAGAAGATCCAAGCTGAATGTCAACCCTGTCTTTGTTCAGACCCCAACTATTATCACTAATGATAAAGGTACAGACCTCGCACAGCACAGAGCTGCCTTGAAATAAATCTCATGCAGTTTCACAAAAAAAGTGCCTAATTAGGGCTCATGTGCACCCCTTGTTACAATTTCCAAATGAAATCAAAGGACTTCCAGTCCTCTGTAAATGCATCTTACATTTAACCATTTGTCTTGAAATACAGACTTCAATTTTAAAATATGCACAGATAGCTAAAGATCAAGTGATCTGAATCCATTTGTGCATATTTAAACACTGCTGCTATCTTAGGATGTTGTTTAATGTTAGTATACTAGTAAATTCCTTGATCTGTAAAGAGTCTGAGATTCTCAGAGAGGCCATACTCACACAGTAGATATTTAATTTATACTATTCACTGGAGGGACCTTTTGAACAACCCTCTGCTTTTGGCATCTCTCAGCTAGAACATGTGTTGAAAAAACACTTAATTATAGAAAATCACTGGAAAGCTAAAATAGTTCTCAAACTTTTATAGCCTTTCATACTTATTGAGGGTGCAACTGGCTTTTGGGGGAGTGGAGAAGGGGAATTAAAACACAAGCTCTTCCCCTGGTTGGAGAGGATTCGTATTAAAAAAGGAAACCTATGTTTTTACTGAAGTTGTGGAATTCAATCATTTTCATATGAGGAAATGATCAAGGAGCATAATTGCTAAGCACTACATAAAGGGTGCTGAAAACACTATTGCTCAAAAAAAATAAATACCCCCTATTTCTTAAGGTACCATAACCCTGTTTCTAATGACTCCTTCCTCTTCTTAATGTAAAACACAGCTAAAATTCATCACACTGAGTAATGTACTTACTTTATGCACAAAGCAAAATCCTAAATGTATTTATCCAGTGAAAGTCTTTATGCACATATTTTCTAATACTGATGTGAAAATTAAAACCTTAAGGGTAAATATCACAGAAACACTACCAAAATTCATTTATTAAACCATGTAAAATAATCCTTGCTCTTTAGTTGCCTACAACAGGATACAGCATCCCAACTAGTGGCACAGGCAATAACCCTGCTCTAATAAGTAACACAGGAACCTGCTGAAGGCAAAATCAATAGAGCCTGATTCCCAAATTATGTGAATATTTAGTTTTTCAAACATTACACACCAAGATCTTTCAGAGCCAGCTTATCTTTTTCTGCCTTTCTAAGCTAACTGCATAAGTACTGCTTGTAAAAACTATTTGCCCATGCAAAGTGAAATAATCACAATGCCATGCTCATTTACACACAAAATGATTTTGTGTCCCATTGTGCTCACAGTTGTTCAGCTCTCTAGGGGTGATTAAACTAGCTATGCTGCTACAGCTTGAGATGATTTCACTGAGTCGTTTCTCCATGAAGTTGCTTCTTTGCTAAGCTGTTATTTTAACCATAAAAGGTAAACAGAAGGCAGTTGTAAGAGCTCCATTCAGCTCCGTGCCCAGGGCTATAACCCTAGGGCAGAGAATGCTGAAAGACTGCAGAATTTTCCAGGGTGTTGCCTTTCTTGCTCTAAAGCCTTCAGGAATACTGTTCATTTAATACACACTCTAGATGATACATTTCAGATCCTACTAAAAGAAAGACTTCAAAAGTGTAAGAACTTTTGGGCGGATGAAGCTTTCCCACCTCTGCACATAGCTCGGGGCCATGGTAACCAATACTGCTGTTGATGTTGGGAAAATACAGTAGAAATAAACTGCAGAGAGCAGAGCAGACAGATAGGGACCAGGGAGGTGAAAGGTTGCAGGAAAGAAACAGGCAGCAGTCGGGAAGGGATGACGAGAAAAAAAAAAAAGGAAAAGAATNCCCGGGGGGCCGGAGCGAGGGCGGGTCGGGGCCGCGGCCCGGCCGAGCGGGATCCAGTCGCTAGCAGCACCCCGAGCTGCACCCGCGGCTGCACCCCCNAAAGGAGGCGGCTCTGAAGGAGGGACAAAGTTAAATCAAGGAGCAGGCACTTAAAAGACTACAGATGGGAAGCAAGACTAATTAAGGATGTAAAAGCGCTTTGTTTCTAAAGTTTATTGTTGCCAGGATAAAAATTAATTGAAACTAATGCTGTTATTCACTCGTGCAGTTTAATTCCTCCATGCACATTTAAAACAAGAAATGAGAACGGCAGGTTTAAGGACCTGCCGTGAAGCAGCTCGCTCTCCCGGGGGGCCGGAGCGAGGGCGGGTCGGGGGCGCGGCCCGGCCGAGCGGGATCCAGTCGCTAGCAGCACCCCGAGCTGCACCCGCGGCTGCACCCCCGGATGGATCCTGGGGGAGCGGTGCTCCCCCCGCAGAGACTTATGGTTCTTTACCAGCAGACCCACCACAGCACTGGGGGTAAAATCACCCCCTGCTGCCCCAGCCCTCTGGGGCAGTGACCGGCTGCAGAAGTTCCCCGAGCGCTCCCGGGACTTCACGGCGACGCCTGCATCGCCCCAGCCTGCGCTCGGCGCACCCAGAAGGGCACAGCTACAGACTTGGCAATTACCTTTGTCTCTATAAACAGGGACGGCGACCGCTCGGGTCTAGCTCCAGAGCCACTCCGAGACAACTGCTTACGCCCTGAACCGAGCCTACAGACAAAGCAGGGCGGGGGGACACTGCAAACCTTGGGCCCGATGGCTCCAGAATTAAA
>VWZY01007931.1:0-60246 GCA_013399075.1 Chloroceryle aenea
GGAGAAGGACTTGTGGGTTTTGGCTGCTGAGAAGCTCAACATGATCTGACAATGTGTACTTGCAGCCCAGAAAGCCAACCATACTCTGGGCTGCATCAAGGGAATTGTGACCAGCAGGACAAGGGAGGTGATTCTGCCCATCTGTTCCACTCTCATGAGATGCCACCTGAAGTACTGTGTTCAGCTCTGGTGTCCCCAACATAAAAAGGATACGGACATACTTGAGCAAGTCCAGAGGAAGGCCATAAAGATGATCAGAGGGCTGGAACACCTGTCCTGGAGGACAGGATAAGAAAATTGGGGTTGTTCACTCTGGAGAAGACAAGGCTTCGGGAAGACCTTGTAGCAGCTTTCCAGTTCTTAAATGGGGCCAACAGAAAAAGATGAGGAGATATTTTTTATCAGGCAGTGTAGTGATAGCATGAGGGATAATGGTTTCAAACTGAAAGAGGGTAGATTTAGATTAGATATAAGGAAGAAATTCTTCTCTATGAGGGTGGTGAGGTACAGGAACAGGGTGCCCAGAAAAGCTGTGGATGCCCCATCCCTGGAAGTGTTTAAGGCCGGGTTAGATGGGTCATTTAGTAACCTGGTCTATTGGAACATGTCCCTGCTCATGGCAGGGGGATTGGAAACAGGAAGTATTTAAGGTCCCTTCTGACCCAAATCATTCTATGTCTATGATTCTAAGTATGTGGTGCATTAGGTGTTAAACATATGAAATAGGAAAATGGTGAGACTGTGTTTAAGAAGACAAGTCAGCCTGCACAAATGTTTAGTGTTCTTTGAAATATACTAAACTATTTGATAGATTAAAGAAGATCTGGTGAACATGAAAATTTTTAGTACAGACAAGTGGAGAGCTGACTATAGGACATCCCAAATTGCACCAGGAACTTATGCTTATTCAATTGAATTAAACCATGGCAATTTTATTGAGTACCTTTTCATTGACCATAACACCAATGTTAGGCATTTGATATTAGGTATTTGGTTCACATGTGAATACCTTCCTCTGTTCATGTTTGGATGTGGAAGTCTTTGCCAAAGGGTTTATAAGTAAAGAGCAATTGTAAGTCTGTTCAGCTTCTTTGATTACTACATTGTGAATCACATTTTGAAACTGTCTTGGAAGAAGAAACAGTACTCATGGACACAGTGGAAAAGGGAAAATATTTTTTTTTATGTGCGGCTCTCAAGAGATATTTTAGATTTTGCAGTCAGTGAAACAACCTTGGGAATTTTCAGACAAATTTACCCTTATAGATTGGTATGTATTCAACCTTTGCTTCTGATGTGTTCTTTACTTCCCTTAAAGCTCATTAAAAAGCTCATTAAAGTCATTAAAAATCTCTATATAGATATCTATGTAGTAGGTCCCAGGGTGTACTTCCCAATTCAGTATTAGGAAGGGAGGAGTTAAGATGAATCATATGAGACCTCTATTACCATGGATACCTGAAGCATTGCTTTTGAGTTTAGTCTTAATCCAGAGCGAAGTGTCTTGGAAAGTAATTCCCTCAGCTTAATGATTTAGCAGAGTTTTAATTTCCAGGGCATGTGTTTGGAAGATATTCCAGGTTATCATCTGCAGTTGGCTTATATACGTGGTACTCAGCCCCTGAGCAACATATGTATGCCTTGCACCACTTATGACATGTGTCATACATGGCAGGGCATTCATCATGTGGTTGCCTGTAGTTCTGTCTGTACCAGATATATGCAAGGACTACTGCGTGCAGATTCACCCCAATAAATATGTATTATATCAGGGTGTTACACAGGTGAAGTTGCATATAGGATTATCAAAAACCTGCAAAGTCTCCTATTGATTCTTGAAGCTCTTGTCAGGCCTCTGTAATTGCTTTCTCAAGCAATTGACACGTGAGTGTCTATATACAGGCTTTCTGATAAGCAATGATCTGTGATGTCGTAAACTGTATGACTCTATATCATCTTGTCCTGAAGTCTAAAAATGAAAGTGTTACAGTTTGCTAGAATTTAAAGCATGTGACAAAACTTTCCACTTAAATCTCACTCTGTATAAATGTCATGTGTGTAAAGAAACAAAAGAAGAAATTAAAGGGATTAAGAAATATTAAAAGAATATAAAATAACAAAAACAAACTCACCAAGGGCAGCAACTTTTTTTTTTTTTTTTTTATGTGACATCTGGATAAAAATGATGTTTTCAATCTGTGGCTCTGCAAGAAACAGAGAGGAGTCAATTGACTGTTTTCGTTTGCTTCTAGCTTTCCTAAAATAGGCAATTCTGAGACTTACCATTATTAACTTTGTAAGTAAATTTCTTTCGAATTAATATCTCTGCTAAGAAGTTTGGTATTTTTTTGTGGCCATTGTTTTCCACAGAGCTTTCTTCACAAATAATGTTAAATTTGTAGAGTGTTTTCAGAATTTTATGATCACGCTTTGACACAAAGTTTAGTTTGATTTTATTATTTAAGCAAAACCAAAGTGTACAGCTCTAATCTGCAGTGTGCTTAAATTAATTCTCAGCAAAACAGACATCTTAAGATGAACATGTCATGAAAACATCAAGCATTGCAACTTCTTAATGACCCATATATTCACACTCCAACAATCTGTGTGAATTATATTACTTCACAAACTGCAATTATTACAGCTTTATGCAACTTCATTTCTTTTCTCACCACTGCTGAGTGCAGAAGTATTAAGGAAGTCAGTCAAGAGCTGATTTTCTAAATTTTTTTTTTTTAAATGCAATAAAAATAGTGAGTTGTTAAAACCCCCTGTAAATAAATAATGTACATTCAGTTCATGGTAACAGAGAACCCACAATATGTAGCCTCCCAAACAAAGTCTTAATCCCACTACTGAGTGGAAGAGGACTTTCCACCCCTGCTCCTTTTTCAAGAGGAAACTGATCATGCAGAAGTAGAATAGAGAAGGCAAATAATCATCTCACCTTCATAGTCAGTCATCTAAGAAGAAACATGGAAGTGTTACCCTTTTTTCTTTCCATAAACCCTCCTGATTTATCTCCCTGTGGATTTTAGCTTGTTTAATTAACTCTTTTCAATAGATATAATGAAACATGTTTGAACTGGTTTCCAGAGATTCCTAAGCCAAAGATTTTATCAGTTTTTCTTGTCTTTTCAATAGTACTGGTGGACAACTGTGAAAGACTTTGGGGAAGATGGATGAATGAATGGTTATGTCTTTCCAACAAAGAAATGAGAAATACATTTGGAATTATTCTGTCCTAGATAAAGCCTACTAAAGTTCACCTGAATTTGAGTCTTTTGACTGACAAAGAAGTGAACTTGACAGTGTCAGTTGCTTAACAGTCCTTAGTCAGATGACACCTAAAACTGAGCTACCTCCTTCTGCAAGCTGGAAGTAGAGATTACCCTTACATCATCAATAATGAAAGACATGAAACAAAAGATAATACACATGAATAAAACTTGTGTGTACATTTCATTTCATCTATATGTAGAGGCTCTGTTCTTATAAAAATACATTTGTCTAGCGTTATTTGAGATACACTGGGGTAACCTTCCTGGTTTCCTATAGTAAGTCCAGACAATGTAGGTTTCCCCTAGCTATTCTGTAGAAGTATCATGTACCTCATGGCATCTGAAATAATAAAAATGCCTGTATTTGTCACCTTCTTTGTTATCTAAGTTCATGTTATATTCAATACGTTCAATTCCATCTCATTGTGAGATTCAGTTGCTTAAATATAGGCAGTCCTTGATGTTTCAGACAACTTACATTTTCTAAAAGGCTGGAAGACTTTTATTATTTAGGACAGATGTGATGGTGTATTGAGCTTTGCGAGAACTGAAGCATAAAAGCTGAAAAAAAGAAATCTATCTTTTCTGTACACACAAGCCATAAAATGTGAAAACATGCCCTCAACCTCTGTTTTCAATCCAAAGTCATAATAACAATAAAGATTTTATGTGAATAAACTTCTCTTTTTGGCATCAATCTTAAGATTTTTTGACAGACTTGTAGAATATCTACTTTAAAATTTATTAATTCTGAAACTACATGCTTTTTTTCACTGCCTAAAGCCATGTAGTCTTAATTAAACTAGAAAGACAGAGGTAAATGAATTGAGGCAATTTTGAAAGCAACTGTTTAAGGGAATTTTGTGAGAAAGCATACCCTTAAGTTGGAGTTACGTGTGTTTATGGGATTTACTATGCTTCAAAACATTAAGTCCTTACATAGAGTTTAATAGGACATAATTTAACAAAAAAATAAATTCAGCAACATGTGAGTATAATACAGGAAGTGAGTTTTGTGGCTGTGGGCAAGACATGGTTTGCACAAGATGTGTTACTGTACAACAGATCTAAAAGCATTCTACCTGGCTTAGAGTTGCAGATGTAAGTGTAACCTACGAAACCTGTTGTAACTATGAAAAAAAGAAACCAGCAACTCCTCATTTATCTCACACTCATTTCTTAAAAAAAATAGCAACAAAATAACAGCAGTTAAATGCAAAATTGAAACAAACAACATACAAAACAAACAATGAAGTTATAAGAACTCATACAGTTCCAGTGTAACATGGAATATTTTGTGTCTTTTCTCTTTTACATTTCATATTTGATTTCTGGTTTTTTAATATGCTAAATAAATCTGTCATTTGCTTTTTTTTGTAGCTATGAGTAGCCAATTTATAATATTGGATGTGAATTGACAAAGACAAAAATATTTGGAATTTAAAAGATTTTTGAGTATTGATATGTGTTTGAAACAAAAAATCTTGCATCGTACATTCTCAAATCACTGAATATTCCTCAGAGAGTCTGCAGCCTCCAGAAAGAAAACCCATGGCAAGCTGCAATTAATCATCTAGATGAGAATGATATGCATGAAAGAAGACAAGTTTGATGCCAAAAAATTCTTGCTATAATTGCTGTTTGAGCATACTTAGGTCTCCCTGCATCTCAGGATAAAACATCTTCAATGCCCTCACCTATATATGGGTATTAGGCTGAAGCCATAAATCTCAATTGCCTACATGTATCTTTTTAGCACCAACTCAGGTTCCATGAGAAAATAGACCCCAAAGTTCTCAGGAGAAGTAATCTAACAAAATAACCGTACTCTTCCAGTTCATGCTAAAGCTCTGCTTTTACCATATCTTTATTATATCTTGACTTCCTTTTCTTCACAAATGAAAAACTGTATCTTTTAGGAACTACTGCATTAAATAAAACTCCACTGAATAATCCAACATCAACCTGTTGGTTAACATTTTGAAATTTTTATGCTGTTAATCTCATTATTATGCTGGTTTTCTCACATACATAAAAACAATAAGGAAAAGAAGACAGGAAATAGGTATTAAAAAAAAAAAAACAGCTTTAAATTTTACAGATTCATTTCCTGAGCTCCAGTGTAAGAGCTCTTTTTAATTTTTTCTTTGTGGTTTGCAATTGGACAGCAGAGAATTGACTGGATCATGTAAGACATGAGGTATCTCTAATTAAAATTCAGGTCAGTCAGGATGACCTCAAAACTGAAATCTCTTGTCCTTCACCTTGCTCATGCCTATGACTTTCAACTATTTTTTTTTTTTCCTGTATGCTGTTTGCATAGTAATAGTATGTAATATAATTTGACTGTAGTTGACTGAACAGGTACAAACCACGTGCAGTCTGCATAGAAAAAAAAACCCACAACAATGGAATTCCTTCTTTCTGCCTTAGCAAATACTACATTGCCTTGAAATTAGATGCTTCCAGGCATTCCGGATCATTATAATAACTATTGCTCCACACTGGACTTAGTTCTTGGACAGAGTTCTTGTTTATGGCTGAGATCTCCATCAAAATACTGGCCAGAGCAAAGTCAGATAAGATGCTCTTTCAATAATGAGAATAACAATGATATCGATGAGTTGTAGTCCTTAAGGAACAGATGGCTCCAGTGTGGGTCCCCCAGAGATCAAAAGATCTGCTGTCAAAACTACTCCACAGAGACACAGATCCTGGAGCTTGCTCCAGCATGGGATCACATCCTTGGTGCATATCCTCCTGGTCCAGCATGGTGTCCTCCATGGGTTGCAGCTGGATATCTGCTCCACTGCTAGCCTCCATTGGCTGCAAGAGGACAGCCTACCTCACCATGGTTTTCATCACAGGCTGCAGGTGAATGTCTACTCTGTCTCCTGGAGCACCTCCTCCACAACTTCTTCACTGACCTTGGTGTCTGCAGAGATGTTTCACAAATGCTCACTCTTCTCTTCCAGCTGCTGTTGCTCAGCACTTTTAAGTGCTTATTAAATGCTTTATCACAGAGATGCTGCCAGTGTTACTGATGGGCTCAGCTTTGGCCAGTGATACGTCTCTCTTAGAGCCAGCTGGAACTGGCATTGTTGGATATGTGTACAGCTTCTGGTGTCTTCCCACAGTAGACACCCATGCAGCCTCTACCTCCTCCCCCCGCTCCCCCATTCCCAAATAAAATATTGCTAAATAAGCCCAATGCAGTAAAAAATAGAGGGCATCAAGCCCTGAAACCAGAATAGAGAAAAAAAATATATATATATATATATATGTGTTCAGTCACATTAGTAAGTTGTTGTAAAACGTATTTACTTATTTTTTACTGGCAAAGTATCAGGGAACTAATACAAATTTGAAATGTGTTCCAGTGATTTTCCCTGGAAGCTTGAAGATACTGTTATATTTTATGAGGATATATTTTACCTTAAACTAAATATTTTCAACTTTCCAAAATTAGCAAAGTTTTGGTCTAAATCTTCATGAAAGCTGTAACACATTCAAGGAATCACAGTGAAACAGGATCTCAGCATAATTTGGCTTATAGATGGTAAATAATAGAATCTGAGATAATATTTGCATCAGAAAAAAATCAGGGTAGACAGCAGCAGTTGCAGATCACTACGGTATGTTTACAGCAGCTGCTGCTGAGAGACTAAAACTGCTATGCATGTTTTCATATTACTTTTTTCTGAAACCATTACTTCTCAAATAGCTAAAGTGTTAGCACTTCTAACAAAATTATTCCCTCTCAGCTATAAGTAAATAAATATTTTCTGTTTTGTTAATTTTTAGGAGCTTGGGTACTACTAGGAAGACAATTTTCAGAAAAAGGACCATAATTCTGAAAGGTGGAAAAAAAATAATTCCCAACACCTGTATATCTGATGATGCTTGGCAGAATATGTATTCAGTTCTCAAAAAGTCAAGAACTTGAGTCATCAGCAAATGTTAACAGATTCTATTCAATAAAGGTTGTTCAGAAGCTATTACCTAGGCAGTATTTTTTTTCCCCAAATATGACAATGTTAACAGTTTCTCAGTTACTGTTTCAGAGTAATTCCTTCTTTCATCTTATTTTTCTAGCCAATAGCATTTTCACCAATTCTTACAATGAAGTTTTCTTGATTTAGAGAAGACTTTTTTTATTAAGAGAAGAATTATCAATGTTTACACTACAAAAGAAAAGACTACAGTCATAATTTGTCATAACAGAGCATTTTTTGAGACTACAAGGTCATAGAAGATCATGAATTCCAGTGACTGGCTAAACTACAGGGAAATATGCAACAGGCTTATCTCATTTCAATAAGTATGCTGGACAAAATTCCATCTGGCATATGGTCCCAGAAATTCCCAGCTGGTTCATGGTCCATTGCACAGTCTACAGCAGCCCCTGGTGGTTTAACACTGGGCAGCAAATCAAAAATCTGCTTCTGACTTTCTAACAGACACTCAACTGCTGAAATTCAATGCATCAAAAGCTGGATGAGTAAGACTCAAAAAGCTCAGTTGTAATGGGGAAGAAAAAATAGTTGCATTGAAGGCACAAAGATATTCATGCTGTCTAGCTGGGAAATTCATCTTTTGCAATCAGAAATTAGATCAATTCTTGTGTAAGTATTAAGGGTAGCATTGAAGTTTTACAATGACTTAGTGATATAAACACTATCCTTGTCTTCTGCCACAGCTTTCTTCTTAACAACTTAGAGAAGTAATTGAATGAAGGTAGGCAAGGGGCAGAACTGTAGGGAGAACAGTTTAACTGCATTGACTGGCTAAAGACTGCCCACCCATCCATATTGAATTCTGTATTTTTCATGCACTTAATGAGCAGCAGTACTGAGGGGTTTTTCACTGTTACAGATTATCTACATGATATGGAATACTTAAGAATTTCCTTAATTTTTTTTTTGGAACAGGATTTTGTAAACAAAATGGATGAACTAAAATCTCAGATTTGAAGATGTAAATAGATATGTTAATGTAGTTGTTTTCTCTTTCAATTTGAAGGAAAATATATCCCTTTGTAATTACAGACATGTGCAGTGAGTTTTTTAATTGATCCTTACATGGTTTTGTGTGATGCAAATGCATGTCTACACTTCAGTTCCATCAGAAACATAAAATTGAGACCTTTTGCATGACAGATTTCCCTCTTCATGAATTTCTAAAGGGGAAAAAGTAGTTCTTTGTGTCTGCCTCAATTAAAAATTTTGTGTCGCTGAATTATAAACATGCATTTTTGGCCCATTATTGTTTGCTTTCTTTACCATAACTACTAACTTTGGAATAGAAGATGACTATTTTTCAATTAATATTTTTTTAATGAATAATACAAAGACATCATTAAAGCCTAAGAAAAGTGTATTTCAAAAAAAAAAAAAAAAAAGAAGGAGATAACTATTTGGTAATCTTTACAGCTGACAAAATTTATAATGAGACAAACTTTTAAATTGTAGTCATTGGTCATTAATACCTATTACACCTATTAGTATTATATTAATTGTTATCATTTTCATTAATTTAATGAATCGTCTGGATACATTAAGACAAAGTTAAATTTTATATTACAAGAAGCAATGTTTACTGTCAGGTTTATGGATGCATAGCACTGCAAGTAATTGGTTATACATGACATTCTACACTAAAAATATCTCACATGAAGTCACAACAAGAATAGAATAAAACTGCTCCACAAAATATCAACAACATGACTTAAGACATCCACCTTCTCTTTGGTAATATATGTTTTAATCAGACACTCCAGAATTCAGTGTAAGAAAGGGAATAAAATTTTTCTTCATTTTAGAATGGTTGGACTAGCAAAGGCAGACTAAAGATGTTGCATTTGAAAGATTCTCCAACAGAGTGTGGACTGATCATTGTTTTTCTAGTTCATTTTTAAACCACATGGGCAATATACTTCTTAATATTTTGTGTCGAGTAGGTATTTATTTTCTGTTCAGTTGCATGCATCTAAAAAAGTGTTACAATGAATTAAAGAATTAATTCTATTTCAGTTACTGCTAAATATCTTAGTAATTCCCAGTCCATCCCCCTCACCTCGACTTGCTGTGTCCCTACTTTTGTTTATCCATCTACAAGCAAGCAATATTTTTCATCTATTCAAAAATGCAAATAAATAAATAAATACAGCTTTGTTCATTCTCCAAAGTGAGTCAATTATGATTTAAAACCTAGCATGTGGCTAATTAGCCCACCACCTTTAAACCTAAGGAAGGAAACTAGAAAAAAACCCAAGGGTTATCCCTGCTCTGGCTTCACTAATAGCTGAGCAAGGCAAAACTACACCAGAAGCACAGACTTACTCACATTTCTATAAGGGGGTGTTAGTACCAAATATTTCAAGATCTCTTATCTTCCTTCCCCTTCACTCCAAGCAAATGTATACATAATATGAGTTATTTGAAAAGGCTTCTAAACATTGCTTAGTTGTGGTGGGGGATGTTGGGATTTTTTTGAAGTAAACTCGGGTTTAATTTAATTAAACACCAAATCTTTACTATATTCATTTCCCTATTGGATGTTGTTGATAGCATTAAGGTACTGTTGTAGAAGAGCAAACTTGTGAAATCTGAAGCCATATGAAGTCTCCACAAGCAATCTGGCACCAACTCTCCAACTCTACAGGAGAAAAAAGTACTCGCCTTTTGTTATAAACCATTCCTCCTTGTTCTGCCAGGCAACAGCTTGTTTTCTTCTTAACTACGATGTTGTTTTTGCTTCTGGTGTGACAGTGAACCCACATGGAGTGCACAGGAGGTATCAGGCCGGGTGCATTGAACTAGCAGAGAACAAGCAGTGCCTCTGACTGCACATGGAGGTAGTGAGCACATGAAGTGTGAGCCGGAGGGTGCTAGCAGCTGTGACAAGGCATGACACGCATCACTTGTGCCAGGGCTGCTCTGTACAAGCCTCTGCACGGAGGCTGGGGAAGCAAGGTTTCTCTCATGTGGCTGTAGGATTATTCACACTGTTTTAACTCCTGGAAAATCAGAATTGTACATAATTGATTGAAAAAAAATCTAGAATGCTCTGAAGTCATGAGGATTATAGTCTTGATTTCAGTGTTAGCTATGTATGATTAGGAGATGAAGGCCTAATATATCTATAATTTACTTAGTATTAGAGTATCTAGTACTTTCTTGCTTAAGTGCTCAGATGCTACTGAACTGTTGGATCTTGCTGGGCTGGAAATGCACCATAATATAGGACAAAATTAGGACCATGACAAAAGAGATACAATTTGCTATCCCAAGCAGTTAGCTGAGACAAGATGGGAATGCATTTCTCTATATAGACATGTGAAAGAGCCTTTTATTGCTGCAAAGCAATGAATATAACATGACAAATTGTATAACTTAGTAACTAAAACTACCTTTGGTATTTGCTGTTATTGATTCATACTGAAAGAGCATGGGCAATTGTTTATTCTGGCCTAATTCGTGACCAAAATGAGGTCAATAAACCTAAGTGTTGCTCCTTTTTATTTAAGAAAGTTCAACGAACTGTAATAACGGTAAATTATCCTCCTGATTAGTTCCAGTTATATCTCTGAGTTCTGTGTCCATACTTTTTGAAAATACCCAACACTACTACCTTTCACTTGTTTATTGATGTAATTCAGAAATACCTAGAATTTACATACAATGAGAATTAGTGTGACTTACTGAACCATCTTGCTTAATAAATCTGGGCAGATATTTTCCAGTTCATAGATTTTAACTCTGGATTATAGGTACTTTATTGGAATATAGAAAAGTATTCCAAGTGCTTGATATAATAGACAAGGGCCATTTATTAACCACAGCACTTATACATTTCAAAATCAAACTTCAAGACCTAAGTAAGCAAATTTTCATCAAAAAAAAAAAAAAGTTGCAACACAAAACACTTCCTTATTATTTATATAAACAGTAGTCTTCAATCATTCTTAAAATAAGGCAAAAGCTAAGTACATTATCTCTTTATAATTAGTCTGAGGTAATATACTGAAAGGTATTTTCTTGTATTTTCTTATTCTATTCCATGGCAACAAATGTAGATGGTTGGAAAACTATTAGCTTCCCTCAAAAAGCATAGCCTCTCTAAAGCAAATAAAACAGATGTAACTAAATTAAACTGCTTGTTTCAGATCAATTATCTCATTATTTTAGTTTTAATTTCTGTTCATGAATCAACCACTTTTTGGCCATGAGTTAACTGTATCTATTCATAGTGAATATGATTGATCACAGTAAGTGCGGCCTCAATGAATGAATGAAATACTGAACCACAGATAAATAAGATGGATTTTATCTCTCAAAAATAAGCCCTTTCTGTACCAAATATTTATTTATATAAAGAATAATTGCTGACATTTTAAATAAACAAAGAATTGTATTTCTAGTTACGAAGTGGTAGGTTTATAGCCAAATGAGGCATGCAGTGAGGAAGGACTGTAAGAAAGTTCCTCTTCTGTCATTGTAAATTTTCATAATATGTAAAATATATCATGACAGACTCCCCATATGTCAGATATTCCAAAACTTTAAGAATCTACATGGTCTTGTGTTGGTCTTTTTCCAGTATGTCCATGTCTTTCTTGTATGGGGGAGCACAGACCTGCACAATATACTCTAGGTGCAGCCTTGCCAGTGCTGAGTAGAAGGGAAGGATCACCTCCCTCAACCTGATGAAAATGCTCCTTCCAGTGCAATCCAGTATGGTTTTGCAATTCTTTACCATAAGTGAGCATCGATGTTAATCTTCAGTTTGTTGTCAACCAGGACCCTAAGTCCTTCCCTTCCAAGTTATTTTCCAGCTAGTTGTCCTGAAGCATGTATTGATGCTGGTGTTTATTATTACTCAGAGGCAGGACTCTGCAGTGCCCTTTTTTGAAATTCAAGAGATTTTTGTCTGAGTATAGCTCCTTCTGGTGTATCAGCCACTCCTCCCAATTTTGTGTTGTCTGAAATCTTTGTGAGGATGCACACTCTAATTAGAGATGATGTTACATGATATTTGCTCTGGTTTTAATGTGTGGGGAACACTGATAGCTACTGGACTCCACCTGGACATTGAAACAATGATCACAATTGTCTGAGCCCAGCCATTCATCCAGTTTTCAGTCCACTTCACCCTCTACTCATCTAACCCACACTTTGTCAACTTGGTATGAGAATCTTATGTGAAGTAGCGGCAAAAGACTTACTGAGACAGAAAACAACCACTCTCCTTCTGTCCACCACTTGAACTATGCTCATGAAGCTTCTTCAATATTATACCTTTCCTTCATGTGTGAACAATGTCGTACCTTTAATATGATTTTAATTTCTAAGTCACCTTCATTCCACATTCTGGGAGACAAAAAAACATCCTTATGTCCTAAAGGAGAGCAATGGTTATCAGAGACAAGTTCAGACTGAAGTGAAGCTTTCAAGGTATGTTCATAACTTCAATATAGAACAGGCTGCTGCACACAGAAATGTACCTCATGATGGACTGAATCTTATGTTCTTAGTTAAATTTAGGAAGATCCAGCATGTTTTTGCACACGTGCACACACACAAAAACACACACATAGACAAGCACATCTGTTATAATGGATATCTGTAGGTCATCCAGTCCACAGTGCTGCTCAAAGCAGGCCCAAAATGACCATGTTTCTTATCGGTTTGTCCAGACAGGTCTTGAAAATTCCAGGGGAAGAGGATCCACAACATCGCTGAATAGCCTTTTCCAGTATTTAACAACCTTCATGATTAAAAAAAAAAATAGAAAAAAAAACATTAGCTTGTAAACAGAATTTCTTAGATTCCAGGTTTATCGATTGCTTTCTGTTCTATTACTGTGCACTTCTGAGGAGATTCTGACTCCTACTGTTGTCCCAAATCTGATTTTTTTTACCTAATGTGCAAAAACCAATCAACACACAGAGTTGAGATATTTGTTTTATTCCATTTCTGCTCAGAAAAGGGAGATAATTCACAAAGCTAGCACAACTTTTGGTAGATAAATCAAGTCTAATATACAAAATAGCAACAAAGAAGAAACTACAGTAAATGATTGGTTAGTCATTTGTCTCTCCTAACTTTACATATGAAAGCAAAGATTTGCCATTCTCTTACCTCAAAACTCTTTCTGTCTTTGTTTGAGACCACCTAGGTCTGATATATATACCATATATTATACCATTGACATCTATCTACACCATTTGATACTTGAAAGAAATACATGGCATTATAAAGCAGCTGGAGATTCTATGCCTAGAAGAATACCACAGACTGGTGGGATCAAAGTTTTTCAAGTCTGACATAATAAACAACTCTTTCTTTATCATGTAGTGTGGAGTGACGAGGGAAGACGCGGTCAATCAACGTGATTGGTAGGCGAAACTCCATTTATTAGCTATCAGCGCAGTACTTTTATATGGTCACCTCATTAATAGTCACACTTGTCCATCCTCTATTGGTTCAATCCACAGGGTCTCTTAGCATAACCCAACCCCTCTCGCGGTAACAGAAGGCTGCTACTTTCTCATTCCACAATATTCTATTATTGTACAACTTATCAGCTCAAGGTCATGCTATCCCTGTAAGGATTGCAGCTGGGCTTAACAGGTTGCTTCAGATGACATTTCTCTTAAAGGCACATGACCCTTGTCTTTTAGCCATTCTACAACAATGCAGCATTTTTTCTTGTCTTCTCTTTCTATAGCAAGAGTTCGTGCTTTGCAGTTCAGAGAAGAAAGAAGCCTTCTACAGTTGCTCTGTATAAGATACTGGCATATGTGTTTGGTTTTTTAAATGATGGAAAATTATCTCTTACCAGAAATTCCTTGGAGAAACTATTCTTATTAGGCTTGAAAAAGCTGTTATTTAGATTCTTCTACCAAGGGTACCTGGCTGTTAATTATTATACAAATAATAATTTATGGCATGAAGTGAATAGGCTTTCAAGCTGTTGTAACATCATCAGAAGCCTCACAGAAGGAAGTAATAATTTCTTATGAATGAGTCAGACATTACTGAATCACATGACAAAAATTACAAACATGTCATCAAGGAATAGCTATGCCAGTTGCATTTCCAAGTACACTGATATCTTTAAAAAATTGCAAGCAGGAGATTCTCAACCCTGACATCAGCACAGGAACACTTAAATACTTCTGAGGAATTCTACCTACCTTTCCACTACATGATCAGTCAGCTGCTTTAGTATTTCAGAGTGATACTAAAAATTTCACTTTGTGAGTGTTTCTATATCTTGCTACAGGTTCAATACACTATACTTCCCCAGGGCATTCAGGTACCATAGGGTAAATTAACTCCACAGCACTTTTATCCTGCTTGACTTCAGCAGCTTCACACTGATATCCCCCTGAAGAATTTCTTCTATATGCTTGCTCCTGAGCCTTGCTGATACTGTGGCAGGTGCATCTCATAAGGCCACTTCACTTGATGGATCATGATGTAAAAAAAATCAGAAGAGACTTATGGTAGATTTGCAGAAAGGAATAAAAATGCTAACACTTCTCCAGAGTTATCTTTCCAGTTGTGGTCAAACAAAAATCAGTCTGCTTGATGGAAAGCTTTCTGATAGACACCTCTAGATGTCTCCAGTAGGAGATTTCTTGACCAATACAGATCTTTTCCTGCTATTTGATAATAGCGGTATCTGCCAAGGACCACTATGACAGCTCAGTGGATATAGTCAAACCAAGTCCCAAGGTATTGTTGCATTTATTAATGCTTCTTTGTTACAGTTGAGTGAAGAAAGAGAAAGGGAATGCTTCAAAAAGCCAGGGATTTTCCTGAGATACTTGTTGCTGTAGACAGCATCATCATCAGTACTACTACTTGCAGAGCATCAGGTAGGTTATACTACAAAATTAAAAATCTA
The DNA here is from genome assembly GCA_013399075.1 of Chloroceryle aenea. Taxonomy (NCBI): domain Eukaryota; kingdom Metazoa; phylum Chordata; class Aves; order Coraciiformes; family Cerylidae; genus Chloroceryle; species Chloroceryle aenea. Next base: position 15,198 of record VWZY01007931.1, read on the forward strand.
ATACATTCCTACAATATCAAGAAATCTCCCTTATGAGGTGTTTGGTCAGGTTTCTCAAAATACCACACGAGATCTTCAATACTTTTTTTTTTCATCACTAAAGACTGGTTTACCTTACAGGATGAAAGCTTCAAATAACATCTTTTTTGTTGAAAATATCCTTGGTTATTCATTACCAAATGCAGACATCCTAACGAAAGATACTGTGCCTGTGAACAATTCTACAGATAAAGTAAAAAAATAAAGTAATTCCATAGATGATTCTGATATTCTCCTGAAAACAGGGAAAGTCCTTGGTCTTGTTCTTTTGTTCTATGATCTTGATTCTATGATTCTTCTATGAAAAAAGTACATTAAAAAAATCACATAAGCAGTCTTTAAAACAGAGACTAAAATTCACTTCTTTACAGCCAAGTGAATTATACTGCTTTCCATTTTACAATGTTCACATTTTTGGTTGATTAGTAGACTATTTTGAATTCAGAAGACTAAAATCACTCAAGTTCTAATTATTTTACTTCTTCCTAATACTATTTTTTCACTTATATTAAGCAGCCAGTAAATAACATTGTAAGAAACAGAGTTTGTAGGACTATTTATGTACATATGGTAAGTAGTAGATACGTAACAATCTAGAAAGCAGTTTCCTAGTTCATTAATCTGTAATTATACTTACTTACTTACTGTTCATCTAGCCCTGCAACTCTTGCACTCAGCTTCATGGCAGTGTAGCACCAAAAAAAGGTGAATTAGAGATTATCTTTCTAAATCAATCAACAGAAAGATGGCAAGAATGACTCATGAAAAAAAATACTTTACTTTTATTCAAATTTCATCAGGATTAGGAGAAAATAGATTTCAGACTGTGCTGGGTCTGTCTCGGATAGACTTAAATTTCTTCCTAGAGATCTGTATGACATTATGTTTGGGATTTGTGACTAGAATTGTGTTGATAACATACTGATGTTTTGCTATTATTAATTATAATTAATATTATTATTTGGAACACTGTTTTCATAGTTTCAAGGCTTTCTCTTTTTCTCATTCTGCTCCCTTCCAGAGGGGTATTCCATGCCATATAACATCATACTCAGCATTAAAATAAAAATAAAATATAAAAGAAGTTGGAGAGTGTCTTCCAAGGGTACCTTTTACTCAGAAACTGGTTGGGTGCCAGTCTGCCTGTAGGAGGCGATGAGTAAATTACCTTTGTATCACTTCTTTGCTTTTTTTCTTCTCCTTTCAATTCCTGAACTGTGTTTACCTCGACCCACAGACTTTCTCATTTTTGCTCTTCCTATTCTCTCCCTCATCCTGCTGTTGGTAGGGGAATGAACAAGAGACTGTGTGGGTACTTGGCTACTGGCCAGTGTCAACCCACAACACAAATCTCTTTTGCTTGCTCCACAGACTAGGAGTTGCAGATAAGACCCAAAAGGATGTACCTAGGAATGTGCACTGAGCAAGGAAAGAAGAGAGGGAAGGTCAGCAACAACCCTACCATGGACTAGTTTTGCTGCTCCTACTGATTTCTTCTCTCTGTACATGAAAGAAGAATTGGATTTCACAAATAGCCTTCAGTAACAGCCTTTGCTTGGTACCACAGTTTGTAGAATACAACTCCTAAAGACTTCAGATACTCCTAGGGATTTAAATCAGACTTCTAAAAGTCCCATCCAGGAATTGGGAAATGAACGACATTACTTTAATTTCTACTGATTCTCTTTTATCACAGAGTCACAGAATCACAGAATGTCTTTGGTTGGAAGAGACCTTCAAGGCCATCTTGTCCAACCTTTCAAGACCATCTTGTCCAACCTTTGACCCAACACAACAACCTCACCACTAAACCATGTCCCTGAGCACCAGGTCCAAATGGCAGTTAAATGCTTCCAGGGATGGTGGCTCCACCACTGCCCTGAGCAGACCATTGCAATGTTTGATAATCCTTTTGGTAAATAAATGCTTCCTAATATCCAGCCTAAACCTCCCCTGGCACAGATTACATCCATTCCCTCTGGTTCTGTCACATGTCACCAGGGAGAACAGGCTGATTCCCCCTCACTCGAACCTCCCTTCAGGTAGTGGTAGAAGCTGATAAGGTCTCCCCTCAGCCTCCTCTTCTCCAGACTAAACATCCCCAGGTCCCTCAGCCTTTTATTTTAGGACTTTTTCTCTAGGCCCTTCATGAGCCTTGTTGCCCTTTTCTGGACACGCTCCTGCATTTCTATATCCTTCTTACAGTGAAGGACCCAGAACTGAAAGGAATATTCAAGGTGTGGCCTCACCAGCACCTAGTACAGGGGGACAATCACCTCTCTATTCCCACTGGCCACAGTGTTTCTAATACAAGCCACGATGCCATTAGCCTTCTTGGCCACCTGCGCGCACTGCTGACTCACATTTAGTCACCTATTGATCAATACCCCTGGGTCCTTTTCCAACTTGCAGCTTTCCAACCACACATCCCCAGGTCTGTAGCTTATCATGGGGTTGTTATGAGCCAGGTGCAGCACCCAGACGGACTGTCATCTGTGTCATTAGCTCACCCCTCTACCTCCAGAACCTCATACCCATTCTGTAATTGTATGAGTGGGGGGTGTAGGAAGGGAAGGGGGGTGCCTGTGACCCCAAGCAGGAACCTGCTTCCACCTTCCCTCATCTTGCTTGCTATTGTTAGCCTGGTTGCATAAGGGCAGAAGGCTCATTTTTTATTCTGTCTCCTGATGTACCTGCCTCTGCGAAGGTAAAGGCTTCACCAATCTATCTTCTCCTCAGATTCTCTGATACATCTTAACCTCTCAATGACATCCTGTAGCTTAGCCACCATGCAAGGAAGGTCATCTACTTGGTCACACCTTGCACACCTGCTGTTGATGCTGTCATCCAGTGCTGGAGACAGGCTGTGGCATTCCCTGCGGCCAAGGACCTGGAGAGCCATATGCCTTCGTGGTAGTGTTGCCTGGGTTGCTGCATCCTTTTTAGAACAAGTTACCACTTTTGCCCAAGTGGACACCATCTCCATTCTGTCTGCCTGCAGCTGCTGCAATACACAGAATCCTTGTGCACCACCTGCCCTCATGCCCTGCTGGTCATGCTGGTCAGGTGCCAACAAGTGAGAATGCAGCTGTTTCACTGTTTGCAGTCTGAGTGCTGCTTCCAGTTTCACCGCATTTAAATCTCCCACAGTTTCTCCTGGAACGCCCCCAGCCACTTCACCCTCTTGGTCTCTGCTGTGAGGGCTGCTGAGTCCTGCTGGGTTTCTCATTCCTTCCTTCCTCAGGCTTCCCTGGGTCAGGGAATTCCCCTTCTACCTCAAAAACCTCCAAGAAGGAAGAAAAAACATAGTGCTTCGGCACGAGGTTTACTGTTGCCAGCGCCGCTGTCTCGTTTTTCATGGTCTGCCATCATTTGCCATCATTTTCTTTATTTCTACTGAGAGATTCTAGCATGTAACAGCTGGTGACATTTTTGTGTCTGAGTCCATATCCTTGTATTTTTATCAGCTAGAGTAGTAGATCTAATGATTCATTACTCAGTCATACATATCTAGTACGAGAAGTCCAGGATCCAGAGCCTACCTTGGACCATTATACTGTCTCCATCTGTAAACTGTTCATCTTCTATGAAGTGGAAAGCAAAGAAATTCATGTTATATTAAAACACTCTGTTCACCCAAATATCTTGTGATATTATTCCAGTAGTGTTCATATTTTTTTTACCAGACTAGAAGGAAATGGCCTTGACATGAATCCCTAATTATATAAAATATTCAAATTCTCTAATTCTTACCTGTATCCTTTGTTTCTCCATTACTCTTAATCAAACCAAACTCCAGGAAGAAAGATTACCTCATGGCCATTTTGATCTTTACTTTCTGTTTTCACAGTATGTAAATCAGCTCTTAATGTATAAAACATATTTCCTAAGATGAAATAAAATTCTCTCAATATTGGCTTGATGCAAAACTATTGTTTAAATTGCAAAATCATGGCATACAAGAGGTTCAGTAGAATTTTCTTCCACATTATTTTAGTATAGTGAATTCGTATACTGTAGAATTATCTGTAAATCTGTATAACAAGAAGTCTATTTTTGTCTTGTATTCTTAAAACTCCATCAAATAATAATAAATAGATGCTATAAATAAAATTGTGTTGTCTGAACTTCCCATACACAGCAACTGAGCACGTGATATAGAGTCATTTTGACCATGTGCATGAGAATAAGTTTAACATTATTCTTACCATACAAAATAAAAATTTGGAGGAAAAATTTCTGTAAATGAAACATAGATTACAAATTAGCTAAAAAAACTTGAAATTACTCCCAAATTTAAGAAAAGCTACACATTGATTTTCTGAATGACAGCATATTTTTAAAGGAAATATTGAAAAAAAATCATCATCATTAAATTAGTAATATTAAAGTTCAAGTTACAGTAGTGTCACTTCACTAATACAGCTTTATTCTTATAATCTAAAGCTCTCAGCTACTTGCAAGTAGGTCTTCAGAGCACTTAAAACTGAGTGTTCTAAAAACAAACAATTATCTTTCACAAAGTAATTAAAATAAATGCTAATATAAAAACTGTATTTTCAAAAATTATCAATCTGAGGTTCTCATTAGATTAGAAAAAAAAAAATTGTTAAGGTTTAACTTTTAAAAAATAGCAATTTTCCATAACATTATTAATTTATTCCCTGAATCTCAACCTTTAGCCTTCATAGAACCAAATAAACCACTAGTAACAGTTCCTGAAAGTAAAGCAAACATTATGCTTTGGAACAATATACAGCAAAACAGACAAATGAGTTGTCTTGCTGCAGAGAGAGCCAGCCAAGAGACAAATTGCCATTGTTCAATCAGATCAGAGAAAACATTTTGATAACTGTGTCTGCATGTTACTCTATGAAATTATATGAAATAAATTTTCTTGTCTTCAGGTGCCTTAGCAGCTGAGCTGAGCTTACAAAAATGTTGCATTTTGATTCATAACCGAGTGAAAGACAAAAGACCTGTGTGGCCTTTACAGGAATGTATTTTACACTTTCAAATCAACAACCTATAGTTCAGCCAGGAAGTCTTATATCAGTTAAGACCAAATGGCTTTGAGATTTTATCACTAATGTTAAAAACAGACATAAAATCTTGACAGAATTAAACAAACATATTGTGAACTCTTAAATTCATAGTATTTTAGAACAAGTGTTAAAAACATTCAAATATTATTAAAACAAAATAGACAAAAAAAAAAAAAAAAGGAGGATGTAAAGAATGCAATACAAAGACAAAAAGCCCTAACACTTGTGTCAGCTACTGCCCCCACAACAGACAAAACAGAGAAAGCAAACAGGGTGTGCTGAAGCAGTTTGGCACCTCGGCCAGAGTAGTTTGATGCCTTGGCCATTAAGCTGCTTCTCATGGTGCCTAATTGGTGCCTCAGGGCCTGGACCACTTAGTAACCAGGCTTGGGGTCTCCCCTTGTCCGTGCTTTATCTGGGCTTATTCCCTCAACCAGTCAGAATGACCACAGTGCACCCTCGACTAGGTTAAAAATGGGGTCCTGCCTAACAGCCAGAGGAGTTGTTTTTTTGCAGAGCAGCAGGCCTGGCAGATGGACCCTCCCCTCGGACACACCATCCAAGGACACTTCTATGGATTGAGTGAGCCTCCTCCTCCACTTTGGGTGAGTGGTATCTTGAGCACTCTGGTGTGGGAGCTTTTCCCTTGATGAGTGAGTGTGTGCCCATTTTGTTTCATCTTTCCTTAAGGTTTAGAAATTAGTTGTGCAGTAGTTAATTCCCAACAGACATCCAAACTTGTATTTGGTCAGAAGGAGTGCTGGGCAACTGTGGTTGTAATAAACCCTAATTCTGGATAGTGGCTGCTGTTTGGTTTGGGGGTGCCTCTGTGACAACACTTAACCAAAGAATTTGGAAATCCTTTGAGATATGAAAATTGCATTTCATATCTCAATGGAGAATAGAAAGGAAAGAGCTTGAAGAAAGTTGACAAAAAGGAATAGGAAATAATGGACAATATTATTTTAACCAATAAAGGAAAAGAACAAAGAATATTTAATATCATAAAGTGGCATAAAATGGTATGTTTCAGGAGTGGAGGATTTGATAAACATTTGATAAACAAATGGCTAAAATAGCAGTGATATGACAGAGATGTTCTGCATCCTTTCTCTTACAGATGAAAGACAAATACCAGCTTGTTGCTGGACCTACCAGAGAGGAATACAGGTTCTCAAAATGGGTATGTATGGAATGTGGCTGTTTCCAAAATTGTGATACTGGAGAAAATATTCAGTTGCTGAGTTGTTCGTGAAGTAACAGCTTCCAAATAAGTTCTATTTTTTCACCTTGAGATTTTTCATGAGGCAGGTGTACATTTCTGTTTACATCCAGAATTTCATATTGTTGAATAATGAAAATGTTGCTCCTGAGCTTTAGCTATTAAAATTGAGAGATCTATTTCCCTTTCTGAATAATTATTACCTGAATTAACTAAGTACTTATTGAGAGGTTTATTATTTCAGTCCCTTCAGGTTAAAAGGTTATTAGCTTAACAACTACCCTGCTCTGTTTAATAACTGCCCTGCTCTGAGTAATTCAGTGACTTGAAGCTTTTAAACAGGACTCATAGGGTCACAGAACAACTGAGGTTGGAATGGGTCTCTTCCCAGAATCATGATGATGCTCACTGGCCTGCAGTTCTCCAGACCTTTTTTTTGCCTTTCTTGATTATAGAATTGCCATTTATTTTCTTCCAGACCTAAGGAACATACACCCTCCTCCCCATCACTATGTTGCTTCAAACATAATTGAGTGTGGGCTTGCAGTGACATCAGACAACTCCCTCAGGACAAATGGGTGCATCCTGTCTGGCCCCAAGGTTGTTTAGGTACTAATTTTTTAAATGTTCCCTAACCTGATCTATCTCCACTGAGGGCAATTCTTCCTTGTTCCACACTCTCACTCTTCTCTCAGAGGGGATCAAAACTGCCACTCAGGCAGAGGAGGAAAGAAGAAAAAGTGAGAAAGAATTTCAGTGAATAAGAAGAAAGTGGAGATGATCACAGTGTTGGAACAGATATTGATCTGCAGTCCATGAGAAAGCTCAAGATGGAGCACATATATGCACTGCAGCCCATGGAAGACCCTGAACCAGAGCAGCTGGATATTACTTGAAGGAATTGTGGCCTGTGGAGACCCCATGTTGTAGCAGAATTTTTTCCCAAAGAGTTGAAGCCTGTTTATAGGACCCACACTGGAGCAGAGGAAATGTGTGAGGAGGAAGGAGAACCAGAAAGGAGCTGCTATGGACTGAAAACCTCCATCCCCCATTTCCCCTACACCTGTCAGGTTGTGGAGTGGTAGAGGAGTTAGGTATGAAGGATTGAAGTGGGGAAAAGGTTGTGTTTTCAATTTTTTAGTCTTATTTTCATTACACATATCTATTTTAATTATAAGAAATTAAATTAATTTTTCCAAAGCTGAGTCTGTTTTGCTCATGATGGTAACTGGTAAGCAATCTCCCATCTCCAATCTTCATTACCCATGAGGTTTCTCTACCTTTTTTCTTTGTTCTATTAAGGAACATTGGTGAGAGAGCAGATAGGTAGGCATCCAGCTGCTGGCCAGGATTGACTCATTACATCTCACCATCTTGTCCCTCCATCAGATTTAAGAGTGGTAAAAGTTATCCTTAAGGGTCAATAACTCTGAATGTGAGACTTCTCCCAGTATTGGAAGAATCATCATCTTCTTCCTAAATAGGATATCTAACAGACATTATGATGACACCCACAATGGTCTGTGTGCTAATTCTGACTGGTTTACCATTCTATCCCTAGGTAAAACTGGGATTCTCACTCCTTTCTCACATAAAGGGCCTTTCTCCCTGTTGCCTTTCTGGTTGTCCCTTGTAAACAGTCTATATCTATCTATTGTAACACTGCAACTATGTGAGCTATCTCTGTAATCCAAGTGATGTTATAGCCCAGCAAACTGTTCACAGACAGCTAATTCCTAATGTTCACTATGTGTTGTGCATTAGTACACAGGCATTTCAGAGAGGTGGGCAGTGGGGCTGACGCAGTGACGATGAGTTCCCAGAAAAAGTGTGAGAGCTTCTGCCATCATATTGACCTCTCGTCACTTCCTTATTTATGAACATACACTTGAGGTAGACCCCCTTCAGCCCTATTTTGTTGAATACAAAATTTCTACTGTCCACATCACCCTGACCCTTTATTTGTCAATACAATCCAACACTTCCTCAGTGCGGTGTGGGTTGTCATCTCTTATCTCAATAACATTCCTGTTTTAAAGCTCTCCTCCCCATGTCAGTTGCCCTGTGGCAAAAATTCTCTGTCCCTACTTGGCCAGGTGGATACTGATCCTACCTCTCCCTCGAAGTCCTCAAAGGCAGTTCCATGGCTGTAAAAACTAAGACACTTAAAAAATTTAAAAAAACATTAAAAAGCCAGAAAATTATACGTGAAAGCAGCCCACTGGAAGATAGTCTTCAATGTGATGATATGCCTTCCTCTTTCAAAGAAAGTAAAAATATTTTATATTAATTGCTATTTTCCATAGTTATGTTGACAAACATATAATGCAACCTGTTCAAACCAATAATTTCCAAAGGTATACATTTCTCAAAGGTTATTACTGGAGTAATTTCAGTACTGTGTTTGACAGCTTTACAAAGAGTATTGTATACTCAAAATAATCCTTTAATAGTAAATAATATTCTTCATTTTCCCATTTTCAATTTCTGAGCCACAGTAGAAGGAAAGGAAAACAAAACATTGGTCACTAATTTTAGGAGACACAGGGGACCTACATTTTAAAAGTGCTATCCATTTTTACATAGACTGGCATTGTCAAACTGTGCTGGTTAAAGATTCCAGCATATATGGTATTATGCTGTTTCTTGTTGAGCACACAGAAAACAAGGAACATAAGATTAATGAATATCTGTGATTTAATGACTTGACAATATATGTCTTCTGAAGAATAAATAGAGAGATAGTCTTGTTCTCTAGGAAGGACTACAGATGAGCCACAAGACCTTTTTCCTTCCTCAGGTTCCCTCAATTATCTGCTCCATTTTCTAACTCCTCGCCCAAGTAAGATACAGGAGAGTGTTCCTGAGCAATATTTGGCCACTTTTTTATAGCTTTCAGACTTTTAGTTCTGCTCTTTTCCTCTTGCCTAGTTGCTTTCTGTCTTTCTCTCCACAATGTCCCAGTTTCTTCCGAACACCTACAGTATAACATGGAGAGTCTTTAATTGGAAATGGTAATGCTTAGTTGTAACAAGCTGATCCAGCAAGCATCCAATCTAATTCGTATTTCAGGCTAAAGTCTTAATGGGTATAGAATGATAAGAATTGTCTAGACAAAAAATTATATGTGTTAGTTATGTGTTATATATATATGTTAGTATAAAGTCAATATTTCATTTAGAGAATTGTCCTTCACTGAGGAGCATCTTCTGTTTTGCCAACTTTTGCATGCTTTTAAGACACAAGTATTTTAGGAAGGATATTTATCATTTAAGTACTGCTAAGAGCAAGTTTTTTGTACTCTACTGGAAGCTGTGAATATTTTCCTGCAGAGTTATGAAGCCTGATACACACTTTGAAACATTAACAGTATATTTAATTTTTAATTTATGTCACATCATGTTTTGGGATGAAAATTTGCTGGACATGGAAACTGAAATAACGACTTCACTATGTAAAATTTACAGTTTTACTTTGTTAAAAAAGAGTGTTTAAAATAAATTTTCTCACTTATTTGTTGATTCATACTTGCTTAATCACATAGTATGGTTAAAGTAGATAATATTCTTGGTAGAAATTTCATCTTCCATGGAGTATTCTAATTCAGTTTATATTTTTCAATATTTTTCATAATTAGAGGTAAAAAAAAATCATTGAAAACTTCTTTTTACTTTAGTCACTGATAAATAACACTGAAACATAATGGAGAAATCTCTATAAAGGATTGCGATTATCAAAATTGTTTTGTCCCTTAAAACACAATATTCCAAACAGTACTAATGTATACTTAAATACTTCAAGTGGGTTTGAGGATTTCAGTTTTGAAAAGCTATGCTTTATGAAGACAACAAATAGAATCAGGGAGTCACACTTCATGCAGTACTGAGTTATTAGATATTTTTTAGACTGATTATTTCCAACTCCATTGTAGTAAAAAGGAGCATAATTACTCAGCAAGGGTTTCTTAGGCTTAATTGTTTCATCATTTGTTGAAAATAATGAGTGTTAGTTGCCTGAATATTGTAAAGTTCTCTTTCCTTGAGATATAATTGTATTTTAAAATGTAATTTAATATTTGTGATTATAATTAGTTCTGCATTCTATGCTCATTTTCCCATATCAGATCCTAACTTATCATACAGAACACCATTTTATGTAGAAAGCAATCTTAAAAATTAGCATGTTCCTTTGGATAAAGTATAGCTTGCAAGCATATAAAAGCAGCAAGACTACGGAGAAATTTTAGGCTTTATTATACTTACAACCATGACAATACAAAATCATGACATGAAGTGTGCTGTTTTCTATTCTATGGTTTTGTTCTTGCTTCCAAGGTCTAATCGATATAGAAAATGAGGGGGTGGTATCTATCCTGACTTAGATGTACTTAGATGTACTTAGATGTACTTCAAATACAGATGTCCATCTTATTTCCTATGTGCATCCATCTGATACTGATATATTTTTAGTAATTCTACTGAATTGTCAAAAATGTGCATGATACAAATATACATATTAACTATATGAGTAAATGCATATGCATAGAACCATAAAATTAAATCATAAATAATTTAAGTTGGAAAAGACCCTTAAGATCATGTCTGACCTTTAATCTACCACTGCTAAGTCCACCATTAAACCATGTCCCCAAGTGTCATATGTACATGTCTTTTAAATAACTCCAGGGATGGTGGCTCAGCCACTTTCTTGGGCAGCCTCTCCCAGTGCTTAACAACCCTTTCAGTGAATGCATTTTTCCTGATATCTAACCTAAATCTCCCCTGGTGCAGCTTGAGGTCATTTCCACTTGCTCTATCACTTGTTACATGGGAGAAGAAGCTGACATCCCACCTCACTACAAAGTCTTTTCAAGTAGTTGTACAGAATAAGGTCTCCCCTGCATCACCTTTTCTCCAGGCTAAACAACCCCAGTTCCCTCAGATGCTTCTCATAAGACTTGTACTGTAGAACCTTCACCGGGTTCATTGCACTTCTTTTGACATATGTATTAAATATACACAAAATGTTTTAAAATAAAGTAAAACAAAACAAAACAAAGCAGTTATTAGAGTTACTGAGTTAAGCCTTAGAAACTTGGGAGCTTTTTGTATTAACTTTTCGGTGCAAATTTAATTCACTTCCTCTTGTCTATAACTTCTGAGAAATAAAAGTACATAATTAAATATACTGTTTTTTCTATCCTACCCTGGAAATGAGTACAGGAGACTATTGCAGACTCTTACTTACTTTGATTGTTTGCTGTGTAGATGTGTATGAAAATAAGAGACTACAGAGAGAGGAAGGTTTTAATAAAAGCAGCTCCAAAACATTTAGAACCATTTATCTTCATCTTCTCTTCTTCAATGGCAGTCATATTTTCTCTCTTCTAGACAGTAATATGGGAGACAAGAAGGAATCTTTTATGTCCTTATATCCAGTTATATGCCAGTTAAAGGAAGAAAAAATTGCTGGTGAAAAGCCAGTCTGCATTATAATTTAAGCTGGTTTGTCCTTTCTACATCTAGTAGTGGGATATTTGCCATTGTTTAAAAACTTTCTTTTCATATTCAGGGTAAATGTATTCCAAGCCAGTATAAACTGATACATCCTTTTTCAAACATGGTTTATTATGCTAAATAGGGATTCTTTGGCATTGTAGCATATAACATGTGTATTTAAAGACACCTATTATATCCATTTTCAAATTTTATATTGCTAAATTAAACATATGAAGATTATTATATCACCACACAAAAATTTCCATTCTTCCAATCGTAAGTGTATTCCTTTTCTGGACCTACAACAATTCAAATTCACTTTTATAGCAAACTGTGGTGGGTGACGCTGGCTGGATGCGGGGTGCCTGCCAAAATCACTCTATCACTCCCCCTCATCAACTGGACATGGAAAAAAAAAATGCAATGAAAGCCTCATGAATCAGGGGACGGGGAGACCACTTGGCAGTTACCATCACAGGCAAACCTGACTCAGCTTGGGGCAATCACCTTAGTTTATTACCAATCAAATCAGAGTATGGTAATAAATAAAACCAAATCTAAAAACCACCTTCCTCCCACTCCTCCCTTCATCAACAGATCTACAATAAAGCATGTCAATTTTGCCTGTCTGCAAGATGAGTTTTCTTTAAATTTGGCATCATATCTATTCATATTAAAATATGTTTACTTTTTAAGAGTAGGTTAACCTTAATCTCTCTTTTTAATCCATAGTGCATAAATGCACATCTGGGGTTTTGTTTGGTTTTATCTTAATTTATTTGTAACTAAACCCCAATTTTCTTTTATTATAACTTATGTTGTGAGACACAAATCATCTTAATAATTTTAGGGATTTTCAGTTCTTTCCTAGACTTCCAGTTTCAGGGTATGCAGTTTTCCCTAACTATTGTAAAATTCTTGGTTAGTCATATTACCTTTATAAAGTAATTGTTTATTTTTCTAGGTCTTGGAATTTTCCCTACAAACTTGCTCTCCTTCCTTGCTTGAAATTTAAATCCCAAGAACACTTGGGATTTAAATCCCTGAACACTTGATTCAAATCAATTACAAATCTCCTAATTTAAGCTCTGCATTTGACTTCAGCAAGGTTTTAGTAGCTTTTTATATTTCATGCTAATAGATCATCAGAAGTAGACAAATCATCCTATTGTTTCCATTATTTGAAAGACATTTATGTTTAGACCTGCAGTTTTATGTATTTAGTTTGCCAGGTATATGAGAAACAAAAAGAATTTGATCTGAATTTAAAAGCACAAGACTTGATTCTGACAATATATCTTCTTAGGTTTTCACCTATAAAAACCATGTGCTGCATGACAACATAAACCTGATATAAGTGTAGAGAATGATGCATGTAAGTTTAAAATGCAGGATTGCATCTCCAAATTAATGTCACCATTAATGTCTAGGCTTTGTGTAGACACTAAAGAGGAATGTTATACATCTGAGTGAGCAGATATCCTGCCTGCTTAGCACGGTTAACACAAGTCCTTAAGATGGCCAGAGAGGAATGAAAATTACTTTCATCAGCTATAGCATATCCTCTTTTGTCTTTGACTGCCTTATTAACAACGTAGCAACATAGCCTATAAACAGTATGATGGCACTGCTTTGTGTTTGGTTGGTTGCTTTTTTTTTCAAGAGTGTTCCAAACCAGACTATTTGGAAAAAGGTCTGCTGTGTTACTTTCACATAAGAAGGTACCATAGTGAAGAAATACTCATTTTCAAACCTTTTATTCTCTCTTGTGGATAAATGGGCAAACAGGAACCCCACAAAGTTCAGCAAAAGGAAATGCAAAGTCCTAGCATCCGGGGAGGAATCACCTCATATGCCAGGACTGTTTAAGTTCCAATCGGCTGTAAGGCATCTTGATGAACACCCTGAGGTATTTGTGAACAAGTTGCTCATGAGCCATCACCATGCCCTTGAGAGAAAGAAGGAAGACAACTTCCTGGTCTACATTAGGAAGAGTATTACCAGCATGACAACAGAGGTTATACTTCCATTCTTCTCAGCCTTAGTATGATCAGTTTGAAGTGCTGTGCTCTCCAGTGCAAGACAGACAGTCAGGATGCTGGAGGACGGGAAATTTGAAGAGAACCTGAGAAAACATGTAAAGTTTTTGAGCCATATGAAGAGATGGAGAAAGGGAGATGTTATTACTGTCTATGACTACTAAATAGGAATGGCAGTTACGGGGAATACAGAGCAAACACTTTTAAGAGATGCACCGTAGGAAGACAGAAGGTGAGCAACACAACTTACAACACGGAAAATTTGAACTTCCTTTTGTTAAGGAAAAAGTCTTTCAGTGTGAGGGTTGTCAAGCACTGACACAGATTGTCCAGAGTGCCTGTGGAGTTTCATCCCCAGAGATATTAAAAATCTGATAACATGGTGCTGTGTAACCTGCTCTAGTTCATCCTGCTTTGAGCAAAGAAAGTTGGTCTAGATAAGCTCCAGATGTGTATTCCCACCTCAGCCATTGTGTTTCTAAGAAATGAACAATACAGAGTAACATTTATTCTGTCAGAAAAATCTGTGAATAATGAGCATCTTTCCAAAGACTGAACATCAGATTGAGCTGCCCTATAATTACTAAAAATATCTGAAATTCTTCTAGGTCCCTTCCAATGAAATATTTTATTCTATTCTATTCTTTCTATCCTATTATAGCTTAAGAAATCTTCTAATCTAAAAAAAAAAAAAAAAAAATAAACGTAGAACTACATTTTAAGCAGAAAAACTTTACTGAAGTAGAAATCAACTATTTAAATAACATTTGAAAATTGTATTTGTGATATTGTTTTTTCATTATTTGTAAATGCGGTTCATTTAAATATGTTGCCTAACATATCTAGCACTGGAGAGCAATTAGTGAATCACTTAATTATCTAACTCTACTATAGTCATGATATTGTTATATCACCAATTCACAGTTACTTGTGTTATTCTTGAAATGCACTTATTTTTTTCTTTGAAGAACCTATGAATTTCTTCAGTAGTGAATGTTTCTGGTTTTGTTTGTTTGTGGTTTTTTTGTTGTTTTAAAACAATCAACCAAAACAAAACAAAACTTAAGGCGGAAAGCATACTGACAAGCATAAATTATCACAATTGTTTCACCTAAGTGTGCAAATTCCACAGAAGATAATTAGGCATCTGAACTGGAACATGGATTTCTGATGAGACACTGAGCAAATCTTCCATTGTGGAGTTTATGTCACTGAGCTCACTGTGAGCTCCTTCACAAAGAAGAACTGTAATGCAGAAAGACAGCAATGAGAGACAGGAACTTTGAGACAAGAAGTTCCCGAAATTCAACAAAAGGAAGGTCACTGTTGTTCCCCAAGCGATGAATAACACCATTCATCAGTATATGCTGGTGGCTGACATGTTGGAAAGCAGTTTTTCAGAAAAGGACCTGGAGGTCCTGGTGGACATCAAGTTGAACACAAGCACTAGCAATGTGTCCTTGTGGCAGAGGGCTAATGGTATTGTGGGATGCATTTATTAGGAGGAGTGCTGCCAGCAGTTTCCCCTCTACTCATCACTGGTGAGACCACACCTGGAGTACTATGTCTAGTTTGGGTGCTGCAGTACGAAAGAGACATGGACATATTAGAGAGAGTCAGAAAAAGAAATAATGCTACTAAGGTGACCAAGAGCCTAAATTATCTGTCCTATGAGGAAAATCTGAGACATCTGGGACTGTTTATTCTAGAGTAGAGAAAGTTCAGAGAGGATCTTGTTGATGTCCATAAGTGTCTTAAGGGAAGATGTAAATAGGATGGAGCCAGGCTCTTTTCAGTGGTGTCCAGTGACAGGACAAGAGGCAAGGGCACAAACTGAAACAAAAATGTTCCCTGTGAACATCATTGGTCACTTTTTCACTGTGAAGGTGACCAAGTATACTGACATAGATTGCCCAGAGATGTTGTGGAGTCTTCCTCCTTAGGTATATACAAAAGCCTCCTAGACATGGTCCTAGCACTAAGTGGCCTTGCTTGAGCAGGGAGGTTAGCTGAAACTAGTCCCATAGTCCCCAGGAACTTTTTTTCTGTTTTGATTTGTTTTTCTACAATCATCTTAAGTTTTGTGTATTTTATTTCAGAAGAACGTAGTAGTATTATAGTGGATTTTATTGTCATTTTTTTCTGAAGTTTTCTCTTTTCAGTTGTGCAGTTAAAAGGAAATGGGTTGTGGTTTATTTGATTGTTGTTTGTTTTGTGGGTTTGTTTTTGTTTTTTTTTTTCCTTTCCTTAAACTCATTAGCAGTTTGCTTTATGAGTGCAAACTGATTTAATCCAGATATTACCGTTAAAATCCCAAACTGCTTTCTTAACAGTCAATGTCATTTAGGACTAGCTCTTCTCCAAGTTGAAGAAAATGTATTTCTTCACTTATGACATGGGAGAATATGAAGTATCTTCTCTGCCTCATTTACCAGGCAAGAGCTATATCATTACCAACACAGAATATGAAGTCTGGATATTTAACAGAATGAAATGTCAACATTAAGATATCTAATGTGGCTTAGACTGTATTGTATCAAACCTTGCCTCTGGGATATAATTTATACTTTGTAGATGTATGTATGAAAAAACCCTGTTTACTTTTTCCAAAGATGAGTGTTTGCTGTTTCCACCTACATTAAATTTTGCACTTGCAAGGAACTAAAAGGAATATTAGGTAAATGCTACTATGCTTGAATTATGTACACTATACAGAATTCTATGTTTTCACCCAAAACATTACAGAGCATGAAAAGAGTACAGAACAGAGCATTTCAATCTGATATTGACATTTGGTAATATAATATTATTTCTAAGTGTACTGATATGAGTAAAAAATAAAGTTTGAAATTTCAGTAGAACAAGTTATGTGTGTATACTCAAAATATGCCATATAGAGAACTGAGTGAAAAGTAATTACAGTTATACAGCCTTTAGATACACAAAATATTGAAATTTTTTAAAATGTACATTATGTCTATTTTGTCTAGATTTTTTTTTTGTATCACTAGTAAGATTGGAATTTTCAAACTGTTTATCCATGGATTAATTCTACTTTTTATAAAATCAACATTGAACCACTGAGTTTGATAGAAACAAAATACAGAATTCCATATGAAGCTTGTTGGACTTGGACATATCTTGGACAGAGTAAGTTCCCTGTTCCCTCTGTCTGTGGCAGGGATGAAAACAGGTCTGGAGAGTAAAAGAAAATAATCCTCCTTAGTAAAGAAGGATACAATCTATCACTGGGTGGTGTAGTTCTGTTATTGCATCTATCTTATCCTAAACTCATCTGTGAGAATTTTCAGCAAAGGTTCAAATGGAGTCATGTCAAATAAAATAATTTCTGTGTTAGGGTTCTACACTCTTCCAGCCAATTCTACACTCTTCCAGACAACGAAACACAGCTGAATCGTCCACAAATAATGAAGCACTGAATTGTGCCTTTGAACTGATTTGCACTACTTTACAATTAGGAACTTTTTGTATTGGCAGGGGACTGTGGGGATTGAGGGAGGACATATTAATCCTGTAAATTCAGTGGAGCTATCTGTATGAATAAATGTTGCAAGTATAAGATTTTCTGTCAAAATAGTATTCTTCAATTTTTAAATAGATAAAATATTTGAATGGCTGTTAAGTATTTAATTTTTATTATACTATATTGTGACTTTGTATCTACTACAGACTTTCATTGTTTTGAATTGCTAGAGAAAAGTACATAGGGTTTTGTGACTATAAAGGAAATAATAGCACACTTTTGGGTAGCGTATTATTATTAATATTAATTTTTTCTGTTTGATTGGTTGTGTTGGTTGGGGTTTTTTTTTAATAAGAAATGAGTATATGAAAGTTTACAGGATGCTTTTTCCTGTTATGGGACTGTTTTTTCAACTTAGTTTTGAATGCCACCTATCAAGGTGCATATGCTGCTAGTAGTCTTGTACCATAGCCATGATAGTTTATTTAGGACTTTCAAATTTATTACTTTCAAAGCGATTAATAGTTTTACTTTTTGAGATAATTTTTGTCTTTGCTTCCTTCCTTCCTTTGCTTGCCTACTTGCTTTCTTGCTTGCACTGGGGAGCTCAGATCTGGACTCAACATTCCACTTGTGGCATTGCCAGTGTTGAGTAGAGGACAAGGATTACCTATCCTGGCCTGCAGGAAACACTCCACATGATGCAGACCAGGGTCTGCAGCTTAACCAATAATTATAAAGTGAAGTGCTATAACTTGTTTAAAGTGCTAGCTTTTTGGTGATATTTGTTATTCTGCATGCTGGATTCGCCATCTGATCCTTACCTAAAAAGGATACCTTGCACCATTTTTTTCTGAAAAATGCAGTTACTGATATAGTCAACACAAACAAGAGGGTGACTCAGATGTCCATTTGCTTATTATGGAAGGTAATAATATATACAAAAGATTCAGTACCATGCCCAGAGAAAAGTTTTCTTATTCAGAGCTAAGAGAATGTGGGAGAAAAAAAAAAAAAAAAGCGCTCTAATCTGCCAAATTACATTTCATTTACTAACAAAACACTTAAGACAAAGTATATCAACTGGTGGAAAATGAGCAAGAAAGTTCAGTTAGATAAAAAGGAGCAAACTACCCTAATCAATATTTTTCTCATTAGTATGATAAAAAATATCATTGCTGTTTTTCCTGGTTTGAGTGAGAACAGAACTAATTCTGTTCAGTGATTTTACTTTTCAGTTCAGTGCTTCTAACTAACTGCAGTTTCTGAAGTTATCAGCTTGTTTTCACAGTCTCTGCTGCTAGCAGTGATAACACCCCATGTTTAGAGTTACTACAAAGGATTGGTGTGCAGACCAAGGCCACTGCTGCCACTGTGTACCACATTGGGGGTGCAGAAAGTAAAAGGCCGCACCTGCAGGGATGAGCGGACAGGGCAGGTGACCCCAAACTGACCAACGAGTTATTCCAGCCCATATATGTCATATTTGGTATAAAGCAGAGGAATCTGGAGGGTCTATAGGTTTTGTTAGCTTGCTAGTTATTTGCTTGCTAGCTTACATGCTTGCTCACTTGCCCTCCCTCTGGGGGCTCCCGGGCTCTTCTCCCCTCTTGGATCACTTTGCCAGCTTTGCTTGGCTTGGCTCAGGTCCTCTTTTGGTTCCTTCCTCAGAGCATCCAAGGACGACTCTGTCTGTTCTGCCTTGAATCCCAGTCAGTGTGTTCCTGAATCTGGTTTCAGAATCCAGCTCCTGAACTCAGCTCCCATCTGCTGCAGGGCCTAGTCTGGGACTCCCCCAGTGCCTGCTCCACAGTGGTGACAGTGAGGGGTTGGGTTCAATGCTGCTTTTGTATATATTTGTACATATTCTATTTTTAGTAGTATTATTATTATTCTCATTAAAGCTGTTCTAGTTTCCTTTTCTAATCACTAAGTCTCTCTCCCTTATCCCTTTTCTCTTGCTCTTTTTGGGAGAGAGGGTGGTTAACAGAGAGCATCTCTTATTGGTCTAAGGGGCCACCCTGACCCTAAACCATGACACTGATAAGAAACAAAACAGTACACCCTATTTAACCTGAATTAGGGCTGTTTGTCTTGGTAGTTATACTAAAAAAAAAAAAAGAAAAAGTTCTAGAAAAACAATATTCATTCCACTTGATTCACACATTATCTTATCTTCTCAAAGCGTGGTGTGCAGCTGCCAAAAGTCCCCAACATAGCTGCTTCTGTAACATTTCCGATTAGTCTATGATCACCTTGAGACAAGTTTCAGCAAATGCCCTAAATCTCATCATACCATGTTTATTCAGTCAGCTTTGCCTTTACAACACTGAAATTATTTTCTGTGAAGGTACAACAGTGACATGATAGAAAATTTCAGGATGACAGATAAATGCAAAATGTCACCTGCTTGTCATGACAGTCTGAATTTGCCTTACAAAGCAACCCTGAACATCCAGGTAAAATGGCTGTCTTCTTGTTAGGATCAATGTTTAAGAGTATGGGAGTGCATGCCAAAACAGAAAATATTAAGGAGTCAAGACCTAGAAGTTGTCTTTCAGAGGTAACTTTACCTATATCTGGGTAAAATATGAAATATTATGCAAGCAACTAAGCATTATAACTCAGTAATATGATCTTGAAAGGAAAAAAATGTAGAATATAGCTATCCTGACCTTAGATATAAAGATGAAGTACTGGACATAGAACTAACAATTTTTATACCAATAAACTTTGATGTCCTCTAACCCTGTATTGAAGGACTAAAGAACCACTAATGCACTCAGGCAAAATTTATAATTTCATATTAGGAGACCACTCAGCTACCAGTTGCCCAATACTTTGCAAAAACAAAGGGAAGCAGCTTCCTTTCGTAGGTCATGCTATTGCTATGACAATCTCTTGAGTGACCCTCTTCTTTCGGATCATGCTGTTTAGACATCATAGGCAACCCCGTCTAAGGTAAAAAGGTGAAAAATGAAAGAATAACTGTAAACAAAAGTTTAATGAAACTATCACTCATGCCATGGTAACCCACTCTGACAAGTGGTAAGCTATATCTAATCAGGGAAGAGCATTTGACAGTGAAACTGGAGACACCTCTTTCTCTCTTGGCTACTTTCTCTAATGTTTTGTTTTGACTTTGTTTCTGCTATGATAGCAAGTACTGGGCTGTTATTGAAGAGTCTGAGTCTCTATGAACACTTTTGAGTTACTGATCCATGTAAGTCCAATAAGGAGAACAAAGTAAAACAAAAACAAAACCCAACCAACCAACCAAAAAAACCTCAAAACAAACACAGACACACACACATACAAAAAAAAAAAAAAAGAGGAAAAAAAACCTCAATCTTTTGTGCAAAACAAGTAATAGCTGTTTCAAAGGCAATCTAATTGGATCAAAGACAGGATATGCTCCCTGTTTCCTGCGCTTAGAGGTACACTCCTTTTTTTTTGTTGCTGTTGTTATTTGACTAAACACCTTTAAGTCTTCAAGTGCTGACTATTTATAAACTCTGTCAGTCAAAAACTAGAAGCACTTTGAATTTCAAGCTGGGTCTCAGAGTACATGTCTTCAAGGTTCAGTGCAAACATTCTGCATAACTGTGCAATTTTCCACAGGTGGCTAAGCAGAAGGTAGATTTATATATCTGTAATAAGAACAAAATAGTTATGCTTATATTAAAGTAGAAGGTTTTCAGGAACTGTTCTACAAGCTTGCTTGGTCTGAAGTGTAGCGTGAAATATGATTTTAAATGTGAGAAAATTGTTAAGAATGCACAACCAAACAGACTAGTACAGCAAGCAAGTCTCTTAAGGCTTACTGATTTACTTATTAGATGTGTCCATAATGAAAATAGATGTGTCAATTTTTTGTTGCTTCTTCTAGAATATTGTAATTTTTCTTATTAACTTGAAATATGTATCTTATATGCTGCATTTTTCCACTTATTACTGAAATGGTAATTAATGACAATAGAAGTAATGATAATCTTTGCAGGTTAAAAACAAAACAAAACAAAACAAACAAATAAAATAAAACAAAAACCAAACCAAACAAACAACAAAACACACACACACACACACACACACCCCAAAACCAAACCAACCAAACCTTTTTTGATGGTACAGATTGTGTTCTCTTCACAAACTCAGAATATTTATAGATGGAAAGGACATCCTGACATACTTATCTTACTAGCAGAACAGAGTTATGAGTGACTAACTTGAACAGTATCTCTGTGTAAACATGCAAAATTAAAAATCAAGGCACTAAAAACTGGGCTACTTCACTTTGCTTTTCAGTTACTTAGCTTCACAGTAGGGAAGCAATGTTTTTAGTAAGAAGACCTGTAGCTGCTTAGTTTCTTGGAAAAACATCTTAGCTGAATCCCGTACACCTGACAGCTCTTGAAGCCGAGGGTGAAAAATGGTAAAGTTGCCCTCATGAAAAACTATTTCCCCGCAGGGCAGTCACGGGGGTTTGCCGGAGACGGAGAAATCGGGATTTAGCTCCCCGTTGCCAGGCAACAGGTAAGGAAGGAGCAGATCTCCTTTCTGAAAGAAATTGAGTGGTCCTCGGTGAGTGTTTGCACACAAAGAGCTGCTGCTTGAAGAACAAGGAAAAACAACAATATTTCTGCTTAGACAAATTTACTCTGAACACTTTAAAGAGGAAAGGTTCTGAAGTCCACAAACTACTTCCTGAGATTAATAGGACCGTCACTTATCTTTCTTTTATATGATCTTAAGCATTGTTTGCCTGGTGGTTTTTTTTTGGTTGCTGTTGTTGTTTTGTTTATTGTGGGGTTTTTGTTTGTTTGTTTGTTTTGTTTGTCTGTTTGGTTTGTTTGTTTGTTTTCTTTTTTCTTTTTACTATTTTTTCCCACTTTCAAGCACTTAATTTCTAGAAATGTGAAGTTTTGGGGATTTTTTCTTTTTCTTTTTTTTTTTTAAAATCTTTTAATACTATGGCCATTGATATAAAAAGAGGGTTCAACCTTATAAAAAATAATAAATATGCACTGAACAGGACATTAAAATGATTCTAACAAAAAACAATTTTAATGCCCAGTCCTCCTTTCTCTCATGCAGAAATAAGCAAAAATAAGTACATTATTAATTGAGAATTTCCATGTTTTTAATCACAGAATTTATTACTTTCCATGTTAATCTAATTTACCATATGTGGCTTCATTCAAAGAGAAAAACAGAAGGTTTATCTAAGGAAAAGGTGGTATTTCATGTTTAATTTTTATTGAAGGATCTAAGTATATTGCCAGAAGTCATCCTGATATATAAAACCGTAGAAAAATTGGAATTTAAGTGGGGAATTGTCCTGTTTAAGAAAACACTGATGGCTTTAACTACTTTTGTTTACTGGAATGATTTATAGGTAAACAAATGTGATGTTACATCTTAAAAATATAAATGTTAAGATTTTCCTGTCTTAACTTTCTGATAAGCTCTTGTAGGGACAGGATAACATTCTATTCTTCAATCAAACTGCCTGAAAGGCAGTACTAGAATGAGTGATGTAATTACTATGGAAATGAGGGTGTGGTTTTAAAGCTTAGCAGATAACAGAAATATAATGCTTTCCTTCTGCTGGTATCAGAATATTGCACACTGAAGAAATTATCTTCCATCACATTCACATCTGGTGAAGTTAAAACATTAGGCAAAATTAAATGAGATATGTTGGCCCTAGTGCATAAGTCTTAAAGAATATAAAATTTAATTTAAATGAAGATTGAAACTTATGTGAATTAAAAGGAAAAAAAATATTGTAATTTTTGTGAAAATTTCCATTGTGTACAGGGGAAATTTTTATTTTCTTAAAAAATAGCTAGCTGTCAAAACTGAAACCCATTATACAAATAAAGGAACAAGTTTATAATTTTGTGAGGGGTTTGGGTCCCTTTTTGTTTGTTCTTCTTTTTGTTTGATTGTTTTACCATTTTTAATTCTGTTTTCTTAACACCATCAAAAATTGATTCCAAAATCTGGAATAATAGCAGGCTATTTGGAAGCACAAATATATTCAAAATCAGAATGACATAGAATATTTCTTGCCATGATCTCAGTCATTTAATTTTAAACTGAGGGGAAACATCTGCCCAATCTAGAAGCCTATCTAAATCTATATTATTGGACCCCTTATTTTAAAACAAATCCATGAAAAAAGTGATTATGTCCAATAAGAGTTAGCAAAGATAAGAAAGTGCTTATGAACTTGGCAATTTCTTCAGTGAAACGGACAGACTATGCCCCTTAAATTTAGACATAAACAAGATACATACATAAGACCTTGTTCAACTCTCAAATGAACTATCAAGCTCAGTTTTCTTCACTTTTATAGTTGTCATACACAATAAAAAACACTTTTATTTTTTAAAGATGTGAACTTTTTTAGATTCCTGATACAGTTCCTTTCAGAAAGCTTTGGGACACCTCTGGCTGCTCAGGTTGAATAACAATTATCCACACCTGCTTGCTGAATCCAAAATATCAGTTTATATATTTTATAAAGAATATCTATATTATCTAAAAATATATTTTTAGAAAATATAAATTGTATATATTATTCTTCTGCACAGGACCAATGTATCCAACCCACCCAACCCCACCATCACTTTTCAATGAACTATCCTGTCACAAAAGTATTAGAGAAGCAGTAGACATTTAGCTACTGACATGCATTGTGCTACAATTGTCCAGAGCACGTCAGGACTTCCATGAGGTTCTCTTGAAAGGATGCCTCCTTTGAGGATTTGAGCTTAAACAAAATCCACACACTTAAATTCGTGATCTGTATTTCAAAAAATCACAGTCATTATAACAGCAGATACCAGGAATAATCTTTGAAAAAATACCTTTGGCCCAGGATAAAAAAAAACACATAAATATAAATAGTTCTTAACTTCTGTCTGAAGACACTTCATCATTCCTCACATATTATGACATCAAGTTTCTTCTAATCTACTGATTTCTTAAAATTATATTCATTAATACATTATCACACTTCTTTTTGGCACATCATTTTGTGTGGAGGAAGCCTGAGCAAGATTTCAGAAACTGCCTTTTCTTTCTGTTTTATTCACACTGCACAAATCTGTGGTATTTCAGTGGTTTACATTATTATGGAAATGCAAAACATATGTGTTAACACGAGGTTTTACAAATGTTTCATTTCATATTTCAAGTGCTAATATCTACTGAATTGTTCTATTACAAGAATTGAAACTAAAGGATCTTAAATGAATGAAGTATTGAATCACCACTAAAGACTGAAGTTTTTATTTTCAAGGTTTAGATTGGTGGTTTTCTACAGGGTACATTAAACTTGCATGGCTGTATGCATTTCATTTTGGAAATAAGACAAAGTTTATCAAATTTTATAAATAATGAAAAATTTATTTCTCCTTAGTAATTTAACTATTTAACTCAATATTTATCAATTCCAACAAAAATAATCTGCAAAAATGCATGCTTTTAGTATAAGTCCTTTATAAAGTGTCTAGGTTTCCTTTTCAGAAGACATTACCATTTTTATGCCAATATGGTAAACAGAGTCATTTTTCTAAGTCAGTGTAATGTTTTTAAAAGTTCAGAGCCATTAGAGGCATTTAGTATTGCTAATATAATAATTTTCTACCCATCTGCAGAAAGCTTTACTTTAGACCTTGTTGATTTATTCATTTTTAAAATAGTTCTAGAAAAGTTGCACTTAATTTTTTTTTTCCCAGTTTTTTGTTAACTAACCACCATTCTTCCATTTTTCCACAAAACCTCCTCTCTTTTCTACTCTTCTTTCTTGCTCTCATCTCACCAGACCCCTGCCCCTAAAGGATATTTTTACATTTCAGTTAAAAAATTATTATGAATAAGATGGACCAGACATATATTACCAACACTTTCAAATTAAGGTCAACCTGTTTAATCTATGACTGGGAAAATAACATTTTCCTTTGTATCAGTTATTGGGGTTTATGAAAATATTTTCAATATAGAGAAAAAAACGAATCAATAACTATTCCATATAATCCTTCCTGACCAGGGTAAAAATTCATATTAGAAACTACAAATCAGAAATTCTAAACAGCAGGATGTATAATACTATCGAAAAAGTATAAATTCAATTTTGAGGAATATTGCACGAACCTGAATCACTGGAAAGTTCATTAAGAGAATAGATTCATAGATAGATATTTTATTTTTTTTTTAGCTGAGGAAAAAAACAACAACCAAAACCTGCAAACAACCAAGACTTTTGTGTTAAGTATGAAGTAACTGTTTAGCTAAAATATACATATCAATATAAATATTTTTTTATTGTTAAATGTGTTGCAAAACCAAAGCAGTTTTTCTTGAATGTTAACGATACTCCAGACAACATAATGAAAAATAACTAGAATCCTGGTTTGAAGCCTCAGAAGTAAAATAATATTAGTTTTTGAAGAAAAATATCTTACAGTTCTGAAAATGAACTTTCATTTAGCAATATGTTAACAGCTACCATAGACCAAATACCTGCTAACTCTCCTTATTCTGCTAGATAATGATCATTTTGACACACAGTCAGTCTTGTTCAGATAATGTCATTTTATTTTGTACTTGCCTCATCATAAAAATTGTCACTGCAGTAATTTATAGCCCGTTGAGAAATGAAACAGATGAGTCACTCAAGGACATATAACCTGGGAAATTAAAAACATGTGTGACAATAGAGCTTTGTTAAACTATTTGACAGTAGTAGGAACATCAGAAATTGAAAACGGAGCATTAATTATTTGATCCATACTACATATAAAAGCCATGTAAAATTTATTAAACATTTTTATAATAACAAAAAAATATTTTTCACAAAAAAATCATTATTTCAAACCTGTCAGAAACCAGATGCCCATATTAATGTCCATTGACATTTTCACTACAGCCAAGATGTATATTATCTATAAAAGAAAACACTGAACTGCAGTTACGTAATTTCAAACTCGTCTGACAATGACAAATAAAATCAAGTCTGCTTAGTGAGGATGCTGGTTTTTGTGTGAAACTATTATTACTGTTCTTCTAGGTTTGAAATAGAAATCCTAATCAAAGAAGATTAAACTTCAAGTGTTTCAAGTGTTAAGGGCATTAATAATTATAAAATTTACTGTTTCAAAGAAAAGCTATTTTATCTCTATGCATAAATCTATTCTGCATTTAAATTACTAGCAAAAAATATCCTTCAAGTCTTCAGAGATAGTGGGAAATTCTCTTAATGTAAATAAACAACTTAATGCAGGAAATAAGGGATATATATTATTTGCTGATATTTTATTCTTTATGGCACTGTTTTCTTTTCGCTACTTTACATTAATTCTAAGCCCTGTAGGTGATCTCCCCCCCGAGATATAGGACAGTCTGTACTGAGACTGAGTAAATTTTACATGAAAGAACTCATGTTACGGAGATTATTTATGAAGTCACTAAAGATCTCAGGTAAAGGAAATCTTCAAGAAATTATTGGTAATATTGAGTAAGTGGGAGTTTTACTTCCTAAGTTCTTGTTCCAGTACATTCTGAAAAAGTATACTTGTAATATTTGTGCTTATAATATATGCACAAATAATAATGAACTTTTTTTTTTTTTTTAATAAAAAAATGAAATCCTGAAAGGGGCCAAAAGAGAGGAGTAAGTATTTCTCAGTTATGGATTTTTATAGAAATATTATGAAATGTGGCATTTTCCATTAGTTTAGAAACTTATCCTTGTATGCATTCACCTTATTACATCACTCTTCTACTTTGTGATTAAAAGGTGAAATCAATATATTTTATATATTTGATATGCACCTTTTGTGCCCTTTATAAAGACTAAAATAACTAAATAATATTCTCTGTTATTTTGAAAGGAACATAAAAACTGCACCCTGCCCCACTATTCAGCTTTCAAAGCTACTTAAATATAGTAAAAAAGTTCAGACTATATCTTAACTCTGACAAAAGTAATTTTTTTTTCCTGTGACTTCAATCTAGATGGAAAAAATTCTATGGAGCAGATATAAGATAGAAATTCTTCTGTCCTTGCTATTGATGTAGCAGAATACAGATGGAGAGATAGAGGTTCATCTTTACTAGTTATGTCTCTTAATTTTGCTTCCCTAGTGAATGAGTCCCTTTCTAAATTCTTTTCAAATTCTCTACTAATTTTTAATTTGTCTGGAAGCACAAATCCTTCCATGA
Organism: Chloroceryle aenea; assembly: GCA_013399075.1. Classification (NCBI taxonomy): domain Eukaryota; kingdom Metazoa; phylum Chordata; class Aves; order Coraciiformes; family Cerylidae; genus Chloroceryle; species Chloroceryle aenea. The sequence goes on from VWZY01007931.1 coordinate 42,758, forward strand.
AGAAATTTCCATGACTATAAAAATATAACATGAAGTATGAAGTGCATTCAACTTTCTAATATAATATAAATGAAGCAGATAAAGCCCATCCTCATAAAATAATGAAATCTGCACATTAACAGAAGAAATACATCAGTCTAGAAAGTATGCAACTATTTTTAGAAACAAGACAAAAAAAAAAGGCAACAGAATATTACAACTGTCTTGAAGAACAAATCCTTCTCAGAAAAATAAATATAAAAAAGATCTTTGTTGCTTTGTTTTCTGGTTGTTTTTTTTGTGTGTGTGTGTGTTGCTTGCTGCTTTTGATTTGGTTTTGGTTTTGTGTTTTGTTTGTTTGTTTGTTTGTTTGTAGTTGTGGGGGTTTTTTTTGTGGCTGTTTGTTGTTTTTGCCTTGTTTTTCCAGAAGTGTCATTTCAGGAGAAGAGTTATTGAGTTGAAAGCAGGAAATGTGGAAAGAACTGCAAATTAGATCTTGAAAGATGCAGTACATTTAAACCAATAACCATATTATACTATACCACTTTTTTTTTTTTTCTCTTGTTCCTTTCCCTCTTCCTTTTCTTACTGTCTCTTCTCCTTTCCCTGTTCTTTTTAACAAATGAGGAGGGCCCACTGTCTTGTCATTGAGGGCTTCATTTAGCCACACACAAGCATCTATTGTCATTTGACTTGTTCCAGGGCATCTTGACAGGCTTTCAGTTGCTTATCCAGAATGCACACTCGCTTCCTGGATGCCTGGACTTAAAACTGCTGGCTGTATATGAATTATTTTGAGTAAGCCACTTGGCTTGGAAGATACCAGATACTGAGACAACTGGCTGAATTCCTAAGAGCCTGCTTTAGCATGAACTGAATAACTCACTGGGTTCTACTGAAGTACATTTCTATTGACTACAGTACACGTTTAGACCCTAGATGACATGTGCAAACCTTGAGATAATTTTAGATAACTCAGTCTTGAACAAAAATCCACACACAGTTTTTAGACAGGCAAAAAGAGTTACAAAGTCCTTTCATATGAATTCATATGGATTTTTGATTTATAAAGCTACCTGCATTCTTACCTTTATTTTTCTTTTTTTTTTTCTTTTTCCCTGTGACAGAAGGGTTGGGATTCAGCATGCCTAATTTTAGGAACTTGATTCAATTTCCTAAATGCATTTATTACCCTTTGAGATGCACTAATTTCTCTCTTCTTACCCACAGCTACTAAGCTAGAAGACAATAGACCTCTCATAAGTCCTTTGTAATATCTGCCAGCTTCTTGCAGATGTCTTCAGCAGTCTACGGCATTGTAAATGATGTTAAATGTCTGCCTTTAGCAACTGAATTAACCTTTAGGTGTCAACATATAGACATCTACATTTGAGCTAGTCATTATAGGCTGTCTTTGTAGCTAATGAAGAAAAACGAGGCAGAATTTGTCTGACTTAAATAATCTTCAGTAGGATGAGATGACTGGCAATTTTTAAGTTTGACTTTGTTTCTATTTTCTATTTAAGGCAACTAACTCAGATATAGAAATCCACATTTTAATTTATTTGCCTATATTTGTTTAGATGACTTTCATTCAATATGACAACTCTGAAGGTTGTAATCAAAGGTATGAAAAAGTCTTTTTTGATAGCATCAGCCATGATCATGTAAAGGAGAAATTCGATAAGAGTGGATCTTTATTGCCAAGAAATCTTTCTTTCTCAATTAAGAGTGCATTTTAAAAAATGTTGTTCCAGTTTATTTGAATATTCTACTTCATCCTTCCTTGAACATCAAAATCTTCTATATAAATGAAAATATTAATATATTTTTATTGATTCTTTTCTGATTCACTGAAACTGAAATCAATTCCTACTACAAAATAGACAGCTTACAGATAATTTTATCTTTATTAAATAGATATTAAATAACACTGCTATGAAATTCAATATATTTAAATTATAGTTTACATGATACATCTTTAACCTACTACTTTCAGCCATATAAATATATTTTAAAAACCTTTAAGTTCTCGAAAGTTGAAACTATGGAACCTTATTGCAGCTTTAATCTTCCCACATTTGATTTTTCTTCAGAATAATTCTAAACAGACAGCTTTATAAAAGGATGAGCTATTTCAACTGATTAATTCTGTAGGTATAAAAAACAATAGGTTATTAATCATCATAAAATTTTAGAGATTTTGACTGGAAACACAGGTTTAATATAGGAATATGCCTGCAAGGTAGAAAAGTTTTCACATAAAAAGGGAAAATAATCTAATCTATGAAAATCCTGCCAATGCAAGGATGTAAGTGACAAATTTTCCTGACTCCCCGCAAGTATTCCAATCTGCTTATTTTCTAATGCTGACTAACCTGTAGGGTAGTAGACTACTTATATTCTTCTCCATTTAGCATGAAAATCTCCTAGAAATGGAACAAGTTTATATTCTTGCTCAGCAGTATCTGTTTTGGCTACAGAAATGCCTATCACTTATCTTCTCTGCAGCGCATGCACTTCTAAATAGTGCTTAGTATCTTAAGTAGGCTGAGAACAGGTTTGGTGCAAATGTTTTTCATAACAGATAACAGATGTGAGTGATTATTCCCGGTGAAATAAAATCCCTCTTCAATGAGGGACAGCAGAGAGTCTTTTCAGTTTGCAGGGTGTTTCTGGATTACATTGGTATAGCTTGTCAAATATCCCTTCCCCTCTTTTACACTGATAGGTATGCAAGGGTGACAGTAACCAGGGAAATGGGATTGTGGCTTCAGTCATGATAAAGCAATTCTTATCAAGATGGGGGACAGGGAAGAACAGATTTAGAATCTTGATCTCATCTGCCCATTTCTGTACTATAAACTGTGAAAAGTAAATTTAATATACAGAGATCTTTCAGGGAAATGAAATCCTTCTTCCTCCTTCAAAATGTGATTCAGATTCCCTTTTAGCAGGGTATCAATGACTTCCACTTCTGGTTACAACATAGCCAGCAACAGAAAGATAGACTATGTTTTCGACCAAACATGACTAAACTCCAAAGTTTATGCTCATTGAGCCTAACAAGATAACAGCTATTTTTTTTCTGCCCTACAAGGCACTTATTCTGTGAAACAGACTAGGAGATAGGGCTTTTATATCCCTAGTTTCTTATTTTCTAGATTTTCCTTAAGGAGCTAAGTTTTATATGGAGGACTTTTCAGTCCATTGTTTTAACAAGACTTTGAGTGAGTCTGAGTGGGGACATCCTCTACAGAAATAGTCCTTCCTCAAGGAAGATTATTATACTGCCTGAGATTTGGACACTAACATTATACTTTAGGTAAGTTCCCACTAGGGAAACATTAGAAAATGCTTCAAAATAAGTTTGGGGTTTTTGTTGGTGGTTTGGTTTTTTTTTTCCTACAATTAATTTCACAATGAGAAACTTCAAAGAATAATAATTAAAAATAATAAAAAAAGTAGCTCATTTTCCCTAAAACAGAAAGAAAAATACTGGTGCTTTTTCACCTAAGAAAATAACCTTCTGTTCACATTGTACCTGGCTTGTACATGAAAATGGAGTGAATGTTTTAAAGATTTGAGGAACCTATTAATATTTCCTGTAAGTAACTAGAGCTAGAGCTACTAGCAAAAGGATTGGTGACTAAGAAAAGTGAAGGAGTTATAAAAATGTTAACTCATAGGGTGTATACTGTTTATATGCTAAGGTTTCAATAGAGATGGGTGAGAAGAGGGCTAGAGGGGTGGGTTTTGTGAGAAGATACCAGGAGCTGCCCCCATGTGAGTAAGAGATGATTTCAGTGTATGTGTGTGGTCCCTCCTTATCCCCCTCTATTCAGGATATTCAGGAGGGATGGATATGGTTGGGGGAGGCCAGCCACTCTATCTCACTCAATTCATTCTCCAAGCATGACAGGGAGATTGGGTTTCAGTAGTCATTTTGTGTGCTCATCAGGCCACAGCAGTATCTCCCAAAGAACAGCAACACCAGTTGCAATGCTTCCTTAGGAGCCTCTTGTAGTGCAGCCTGGTAGTGACCCTCTCTGAAGAGACACCCAGGGCAAGGCAGGCTGTACTTCCACACTTTGCATGTGGCCTTGTTGAACCTCATGAAATTTACACAGACTCACTTCTCAACCTTGTCCAGGTGCTTCTGGATGGCATCCCTTCTCTCTGATGTGTCAGCTGCATCACTCAGCTTGATGTCATTTGCAAACTTGCTGAAGGTGCACTTGATGCCACTTTCTGTATCAGTGATGAAGATATTAAATTAAATCTATATGTCTCCCATTTAGAGAGAAGGATGTTGTGAGGGACCATGTTGAAGGCCTTACAGAAGCCTGGAGAGATGATATCCACAGCCCTTCCCTTGTCCACTCATGTAGTCATTCTATCTATAAGGCCACTTGGTTGGTCAGGCAGCAGTTACCCTTGATGAAGCCATGCTGCTGTCTCAAATGACGTCCCTGTCCTCTATGTGCCTTATCAGAGCTTCTAAGAGGATCTGTTCTATCATCTTCCCAGGCACAGAGGTAAGGCTCACAGGTCACTAGTTCCCAGGGTCCTCCTTTCTACCCTTTTTAAAAACAGGTGCAATTTCACCCACTTTTTCCAGTCACTGAGGACTTCATCTGACTGACATGTCTTTTCAAATATCATGGAGAGTGGTTTGGCAACTACATCATCAAATTTCCCCAGGAATCTGGGATATATTTCATCAGGTTCTATAGTCTTATGCATGCTCTGGTTCCTCAGGTGTTCATGAACCTGAGCTTTTTTTGCAGTGGGGAGGAACTTTGCTCCTCCAGATTGCCTTGCATTCCATCCATTTGAGAGGTGTGAGAAGAGAGGTTGCCAGTGAAGACTAAGGCAAAAAAAAGTTGTTGAGAAGGCAAAAAAAGTTGTTGAGTCCATCAACCTTCTCTTCATTTGTTCTTACCAGCTTGCCAGTTGTGTTCATTGGGGGGTACACTTTCTTTGTCGTTCTTTTTCTGTCTGGCGTACCTGTAGAAGAAACCTATTTTTGGCAATGTGATATAATTGGATTTCCAACTAAATAATTTTCATATCCTTACAAAAAGACCTCAGACCAACACATATACTCCCACCTATTGTTCAAAAAGCAGATTCTTGTGAACATCTGCAAAGAAAAAATTGCAATATTTCTAATATGTCTGGTTTATTAAGCTTATTGATGGAGCATGAAAATCTTCCTTTTCATTTACTGCAAAAAGAGTATTTCCATATCTGTGGAAGTAATAGTGATTTGCACTGTATATTAAACTGTTTTCTAAAGCTGAAAATCATAATTATGTATGCACCACACGTCATGTCAGTTTCAGTAAAACATTTTTTTGTTGGTTTTGTGTTACAATTATGCTAATTTTCACTCAGAAAGATGAATTAATGATAGAAGGATCTTCTATATGCATTAAGTAACTTTTATTTTAAATGAGGCTTTTTGATATAAATGGCAACAATCAGTTCAATAAATAGTCTGTGAACCATGAATTATAAGCAAATCCTTCAGAAAAATAGACAAGTTAAAGAAAACTCTCCCTTTTTCCACTGAGACATCTGTATATCAAGAACATTTTCCTTGGTATATTATTCTCTATCATGACACTTTGGCAATAATGTCTGTAACATACTATGATAAATATCCATACTAGACCATACATTTCCATGGCAGACTGAGGCCATAAACATAAGTACAGCACTTTTCCCAGCAGTCAGTGCAGCCAGGGTGCACAGGGGCCCAGAATTTCTCCTTAAGACTCTGCAATGACAGTGGGGATGTCTGAGCTGTGTGGATGTCTGAGCTGTGTGGATGAGGTGTAATCACCCAAAACACAGAGCACATGGGGAACAGGGAAACACCAGTCACCTCATCAATGAAAAGGGGTCTCCTTGAGCTGACTGCTCCCAGGACCATTGAGAAGAATGCCGAGATGGTTGTAATGAGTTTGAGACCCCCTGAGAGGGCTCAAAATACAAGATTTCCCCAGATCAGTTAGCAGACCAAAGTGGACATTTCCTACAGGGCTATACAACTCATCATGGGATGCAGCTGAAGGAGCATTTTTGACTTGTGTATAACTTCTTGTGGGATGTTTTTAAGCAGATTGCAGGAATGTGAATGATTTATGGGATATGTTGAGAGGAAAGATCAAAGACAGGGAAAGAATTAAAGTGTTAAAACAAATTAGAAAGAAAAAATATTGGAAAATAGAAGAAAGGCGACAAAAGGGGTCTGCAGCATGCTAGTGTGCTAACTGGTACGTACACTTGTTGATTGAGCCTTATTCTCATTAGATCCTTTTCTAGCAATCTTTTCTGTGGATATACCCTCTATTCTGAGTATGTGTAAATACCACCAAACTTTAAGCTACAACAGCCAGCCTTGGAACAGGCTAATTTGTCTAAGGAATTGGAGTGGGGATGTGAACCTCCAGGACTGTAAGTACAACTACCAGCACCTGGGCAGACCAGGGGGATCTGAGGCCAGCTGGTGTATAGGCTGATTGCCTAAGGCTAGCTGTTGTGAGATGTCCATGTGTGTATATACACAAATATTTATATACTCCACTAACAGAGATCAGTTTGAATCACCTGATCAGCTGGACAGAAAACACCAGTCAGTGAAGTCCATGCTGTTCATGTCTGTATGGGTGTTGTGTACAGGGCAAGGGCTGGTACAGGCAATGTTCTCTGTCTGTTAATCTCTGTGGCATGCTGTATATTTGTATTACGTGTATGTGTCATCAGGCCTGAGTCTTGCATCTTCCCCTGACTAGGACACCTCTCAGGCTATACCATCCATCTATTAAGATGGACAGAGATGTGTTTCTGATCTACAAGACTAGAGTAAAGAAGGTACTAAACTACAAAAGTAGGTTGTCATCTGAAAAGAATCAAAGATACTGAGAAGCAAAGAAGGATATCTGGGGCACTGAAAGATGGGGTAGGCAGTTTTCACTTTCTCTGTGAAAGCAGCATGGCTGGGGTCCATCTCAAATGCATGCATACAAACACACATAGCATGGGAAACAAACAGGAGAAACTAAAAAGTCTGTCCACAGTTGCAGAGCTGTGACCACACTGGGACTACAGAAAAGTGTTGGAGGTTGCATGACTGAAGACTTAGAGGCTGGGTGCAGGTTTTTCAGGAGAGGTAGGTGAAGAATGGGAGAAGCAGAGGTTGCACTCAATACCTTTGCATTGTCTAGAGTGCAGAAAACTTTGGAAATGGGAACAAGCCATTCATCATGTGTCAGGATATGAGGAGAGACCAGAATGGGTGATAAGGAGGAAGTCAGAAAGCCTGATACAGAAAAGAAAGTTAGATCAAGCCTTCTTTAGAAAGCTGGAAACAAACCCTCACCATTGCAGGTCACTTCATTATCTGCTCAAAGGGTAACAAGATTGGATATGAACAATATAAGAGATTTCTAGAATGTTTTTCAGAAACTTTCTTGATGCATATGATCAATGAGCCACATATGAGACATTATGCACTGCTTCAGCTTTTAGTTGCAAACTATGAAGGACTGCTGAAGATTTGAAGTCAAGAGCAATCTTAAAAGAAGTGACCATGAGACTGTGGAGTTTAAAATCCTGAGAAACACAAAAATAGATAGTATGTGGCAAAAACAGAGGCCTGTGATACTTTTAAAATATAATTACAATAACCAGGATAGAATGAATTTGCTTTCAACCCAATATAATTGATTAAAATAATGTAATCAAAACCACTATGTAAGTATATTATGGCATAGCCACATATAAGAGTTTTATGCAAGTATGTGAGCATTGTGAATACCAAAGGGGCAGTGTTCTGTATATCTGCATGCAGAATAAATGGGAAAACATGTCAGCAGTGATCCAAGCAACAGATTTTGCAAGACAAAGAACAAAAAATAAGATAAGCACAAGGGGCTGAAAATATTTCATTATATTCAACATTTTGTTCAATGCAGAAGAAAAATGGCTGGCAAAAGCAGCAGTAAGATAAACAACACTGGGAGCACAGAATATGCTGGAGAAATATCCTTAACCCTTGGGAACTTTGGGATGTCATTGCTATTAACCCTCAGCTAGTCGGGATGGAATTTCTGTGAACATGTGCCGATGTGTACATCCAGTTTGTAAAAGGATAGAGTGAAAAGACAGCAGATAAATCCCACCTTTGAAATGCTTATTTCTCCTTATTATCTGTAAAGAGTCTTAGATGTCAGCATGAGGTCATGTACATCGCACCTTAAGAAACAATTGAATCTCAAAAGATACTGAAGGTTTGCAAAGAAAAAGGGACAAAGGATACTAAAGGGCTAATTATACATATTGACTATGAGACTATGAGATAGGGATATTTTCCACTCCAGTCAGAAAATCTCAAGCGATGCAGAACAATTCAAACCAAAGCAAAACCAAAAACGTAAGAAACAAACAAAAAATATTGGACATGATCTACTTGCTGTGGTTATTTTGCAAGAAAAGTTCTGTTCTTTTATGTGGAAAGTGCAAATTATATGTTGTTCAATGGAGTATGATTAACCTGTTGGTTAAGCTGAATAGTCAGATCTAAAAGAAGTAATGAAATAAAGCTCCTGAGAAGAATACTTCTTTTGTGGAAAACTATAAACAAACATTTCAAATCTCTACAAAAACTCATTGGGATTCATCACATATTGGGAAAAATAAAAACAAACTCAGTGATTTATACTGGAAGAGGTCTTTCAGGTAATCAGAGAAAATCAAGCAGACAAACAAACAGAAGTGCTTCAGTCAATTTCCTGATTGGAAAATTGATTGGTTTGACAGTTACTGTTCTTTTCTGTCAACTGATCACCTGATTACCAGCTGTGAAAAACTGAATAAATACTTGATGACAAACAAGTTCATCAATTATTTAAATAATACTTTAACTCACATGTGTAGATATACACATTAGGCTGCCCCTCTTAAATGGTGAGAATTGGTGGCTACATGATAAGCAAATTGTCTCCTAATCTTTATGGAGGTATTTTAAAAAAGGTATTTTAGCATTACTGTGAATCCAAAAGACTTTGTTCAATGCAGTAGGGAAGTCCAGTTGATTTCACGGTGTTGAATGTGTTGAGTGTTAAGTCTTTCCAAAGCCTGTGGTTGTGCCATTCAGTCAACACAGCTGAGAGTGGGTCTATGATCAAGGACAGACTGAGTTCCCTTTTATTCAAGCAAGTCTGTTCCTGTAGCTTATGTACTTGCTCAAATCTATTTCACTTCTCATGGAGACTTTTGTGAAGGCATCCAGTTATATCTGTTGCAGCCATTTCTAGAGCACTGTAGCTATAAAAGGGTTTATTCTTAAAGTATTTATACTAAAAGCTTCATTCATACATTTGATACTGAATTATATAGGGTTCTAGACTGCCCCAGATTTGTCTCTCTGTATCATTAAATACTGCCCTTCAGTCAAAATTTTGTTTATTGCTTTCTCTTTTAATTGGTTTGATTAATGATTTATCTTGGGTATTGAATGCTTTTTTAACACTTTTATTTGGTGTTGAGGACCATCTGTCTTCATTTTCATGTCTTTTTACAAACACTTCTGTTTATTCTCATCATGACCCTTTTTCTTTGCTGTTGTTGTGGTTTGAGGTTTTTTTGTGGTGTTCTGTTGTTTTTTGTCCCTATTTCAGAGGTGGCTGCATTAGTAAATTAATATACTTGATCAGGAGCTAAATTTGTTTAATCTATGAGTCAAGTGTTCATGCAAGTCATATTGCGTGTTCTTCTAATGGTCCCTATGATGTCCTTACACTGCAAGGGAGCTTACACTGTAGGACATTACTAGTCCTTCAGAACTTCTGCACTTAAGTGCTGCTGAGAATTTGGTCTGAAAAAGGAATAAAGCTAAGAAACAGTATACAAGATTAAGTAAAGCTTGAAAGAAGATACACTGGGTTATTAGATGGGACCATAGGTAGGCTTTTAACTGTCAAGACATCATGTGATGAAAGTTAAGGTGGCCCCACTTGTTTATGGTTGCATGATGGTTTTAAACTGTAAGAGGGTAGATTTAGATTAGACATAGGAAAANGATTAGACATAAGGAAAAAAATTCCTTAAATCAGGGTAGTGAGACACTAGAACATGTTGTCCAGAGAAGTTGTGGATTCCCATCCCTGGAAATGTCGAAGGTCAGATTGGCTGGGGGTTTGAGCAGTCTGATCTAGTGAAAGAAGCTCCCGCCCATGTCAGAGAGGTTGGACTTGAAGACCTTTCAAAATCCCTTTCAACACAAACCATTTTATCATTCTATGGTCTAGTGCATGAAATTTGCTGAAATCTGTTATTTTGCATTGCATTTTACTTGAGGAAGTTCATACTGAAACTATTTAAATAAATAAAGTAGTAGTAATAGAAAAATAATTAGTGAACTAAATTCTAGATTTGTGAGAATCACAGAATCACAGAATGTCATGGGCTGGAAGGGACCTCAAAAGATCATCTAGTCCAACCCCCCTGCCAGAGCAGGATCACCTGTACCAGATCACACATGAATTTGTCCAGGCAGGTTTTGAACATCTCCACAGAGGGAGACTCCACAACCCCCCTGGGCATTATTGTTATATCCTAAAATCCTATATAAGTCATTTTTTCAGCAGTTTAGGAACCACTGAAATGAAGCAGAAATAAAAACTGAAGAGCAATAATGTCCATAAATATCCAAAAGAATTGTGCAGAGGACAAAATACAGTACAAATGAAAACTTATTAACCGGAGTAGTCATTTGTTTTCACGTTGCTCCACTATTCCATTTAACATCCATGACAACTGTTGTCCGTCATTAAAAGAGAATCACATTTGAAAGACCTTATGTAAAATATGAAATAAACTTCCTCTTGGCAGTCCAACTTGGAAGGTACAATCTTTCAGCACTACATGGTGGAAGAGATAGGAGGCAATTATCATTTATTGCTCAGTAATAAACATGGTAAAATGATGAACCCTTCAAAAAAATTAATAGTCTGACTTGCTGTGCTTCTTGTAGGAAGCAGTGATCATAGAATCATAGAATGGTTTGGGTTGGAAGGGACATTAAAGATCATCTAGTTCCAAACCCCTGCCATGGGAGGGACACATTTCACCAGTCCAGGTTGCTCAAAGACTCATCCAACCTGGCCTTGAACACTTCCAGGGATGAGGCATCCATAGCTTTTCTGGGCAACATGTTCCTGTACCTCACCATCTGCATAGAAAATAATTTCTTCCTTACATCTAATGTAAGTCTACCCTCTTTCAGTTTGAAACCATTATCCCTCATCCTATTATTACATTCCCTTATAAAAAGCCCTTCTACAGCTTTCTTATGGGGCCCTTTTAATTACTGGAAGGCTACTGATGTATAGCATTTCTCTTGAGACAAATACAATGACAGTTGTCATTTTTTATGCTTATCTGTAGCAAGTAGTGTTCACATACTAGTTCAGAATTAGTGGTCACTGCTGTGCATAAGAAAATATTTAGCAGTATTTATATATGGTCTTTGTTTAAACTTAAGAACCAGTTCACCAGACCTTGACAAAGGTCCTTAGGGAGGACTAGAACAAAACAATATCATTTTTTTGAGTAAATGGTTCAGGGATGTCCTGAATTGTGTAATTTGTTAGAACACCTGTTATCATCTACATGATGATATAAAGCTCCTCAACAACCTATCTTTCATGAATTTGTCTTCCCCTTTTCAAATATTCATATTGTTCATATCTACAAAACCTCTGGCAAAATTAATAACCAGAGGCAAATTATGCAGGTGCTATACATGAAAAATTATTCATATTTGTTTTAAGTTTCAATCATGTAATACTCTTATGGTCTTTCACCTTGTGACATAACATGCACTGATTTCTGATTCATCTTCATATAATATTTCTGATTTTATAAGCTTGTGTCATGCATGCCTCAGATATCTCATATTTAAACTAAAAAATTCCTTACATTAGAATAATATTAATTGAAATGTTGATTGTTTATAGATTTTTCTTGGTTTTGGTTTTCTTTTATTCTTTTTTCCTTTTATTATTGAAGTGGTGAAAATCATACATAGTCAAGATAGAGATGACAAATGTATTTATTTGGTTGCATAATATTATTTTTGTTTTGTTCATTGTCTATTCCATAATAAGTAGTAGTTTTCTGCTTGTCTCTTTGGTTACCACTTCATAGCTAACTGATGTTGTAAAAAGACTATGTAGTCAACATCTTTTCTAAGTTGCCAACATTTATAAATGGCAGTCATAAATATACATCAGAAACAAGAGGATAAATTCAGTTGTATTATTTCATGAGATATAATCTGTAGCTTTCATAGGATTATTTTCTGTTATAATCTTAGCCAGATGCAGAGTTTAAAGAGCAATTATGCTGAGAAGTTTTACTGATTTTTTTCTTTTTCAAATAACTACTGAACTGACAAAAATCAAAGTAAGACTTCAAATATTAATTCACAGTGCAATTAAGATTTTTCTTTCATCTAAATAATGAGTGACATAATTTCTTATCTATAAAAAGTCATATCTGTGGTAGACAATTGTGATAATAGTAAGTTCCCTAGGAACTTTTTAAATAGTGTCAAAGTATTTAAGTATGTTGCCATAGTGTAATGCAAAAAGAATAAAAAATAAGTTTCTGAAATAGAAAAGTGAGATCAAATCTACTTAAAACACCTAAAATGAAAACTGTATTTGTCTTTTGAAATTTTATGGCTTTTAAAAGTTTCCGTGATATTGACTATTATTAATGGAGACATTTAAAAAAAAATGCATGGAGAGGATCCTATTCACATGACATTATTACCTAAATTAATGAGAGGCTTTTTTTCTTTTGGGGGCTAACTGTCCTAATTTTTCATGTAAATGGTATGGAATAAGGGGTGGAATATCCTGGTTTGTGTGAGAACTAAGTGCAAGGCCACTGCTGGATCTTGTGTATCACATTGGGGGTGCAGGAAAGTGAAAGGCTGAACCTGCAGGGAGGAGTGGACAGGGCAGGTGACCGCAAACTGACCAACAAGGTATTCCATCCCATATGGGGGTCCTGGGCTCTTCTCCCCTTTTAGACTGTTTTTCCAGCTTTGCTTGGCTTGGTTCAGGTCCTCTTTCAGTTCCCTTCTCAGAGCATCCAGGGAGCACTCTGTCCGTTCTGCCTTTGATCCTAGTCAGTGTGTTTCTGAATCCAGTACCAGAATCCAGCTCCTGAACACAGCTCCCATCTGCTGGGTGGCCCAGTCTGGGAATCCCCCAGTGCCTGCTCCACAGCATCAGTGGAGATGGGGATGTAACTATCATTAGGGGGGTTGGTTTTGATACTGTTTTGTATATATTTGTACATATTCTATTTATTTAATTATTATTTCCATTTTATTAAAGCTGTTCTAGTTTCCTTTTCTAATCACTAAGTCTCTCTCCCATATTACCTTTCTCTTGCCCTTTTCGGGAGAGAGGGTGGTTAACAGAGAGCATCTCTTATTGGTCTAAGGGGCCACCCTGATCCTAAACCGTGATTAATATTTTCATTCGTTTCTTCTGTTTGTGCAAATTTACTGTTTTAATAAAAAAAAAACAACACAGAAACAAACAAACCACAACCAAAAAAAACCAAACAAACAACCCAACATAAAACTACAACACAAAACCAAACCAACCATTAAATTAGATTGTAATTTCTGGAGTAACAAGGAACATTCAGCCTTCCCTTGAACTCTGTCCTCCTGAACACTGCTTTCTTCTCATGTATAGTAATTCTTCCAGCTTCTCAAATGAAAAAAAAAAAAAAAAAAGGTAAAAGAACAATTACTTTTTATACTTCAAAATATAACGTACATATGCTTCTAAAGCACAGTACTTGACAGAAAATAAAATCACAGCTAACATGTTATTACACTAAATAGATACATTTTACTGGTTCCTGATTATGTCAAAAAGTATATTCTCATATGAGAACTGCTAATCATAAAACAATGTACGTAATCATGACAAGCTGGTACAAAATGGTTGTGGCAGTATGCATAAATTTTTGACATCTCTGTAGTCCACAGTCTTATTTGAAGGAGTGGACAAAGAGAAACTACATTATAAAAAAATAAAGGTAGGACACAATTACCCAGAAATGATAGAAGACAGCCAAGAGGCTTTTATATCATCACTTTTCTTGGAAGAGTTCCTGATGGAGCAAAACATGAAAATCTCAAAATATTGTTCCAGTTTATGCTGAGAATTAACTGCATTAGGAGCCTTGAGCTATTTTAACAAATTATATGAAGATTGGTTTGCACAAAGAAGTAACATGATCCACCCATTGCAAAGCTGAGCACCTTAGTGTACATAATTCTTACGCTGCTTACTTCCATTGCTGATATTGGACCAAGATTAGAAGTGTTCTTTTCTTTCTATAAATTCATTTAACAAAACAGAAGGTGATAAAATTTTCCATGTAGGTATTGCTTTTACTTCTTCAACTGACATTAAAAAATGTATGGTACATTTGCCAAATAAATAAAAATTCTCTTAGTATATCACTTGTAATACATCATTTAACTTCAGTTTTTATTTCTTTCTGTGCCTGATCTTTGCTCATTCCTGCTTCCATCTTACCCTGCATATTTCTTCATCAGCTTGCATACTTCAATCAGATCAACATCCTTGATCCCCAGATTGGCATCCCTGTGGGCTGCAAAATCGATGCTGACCACCTCTGAAGTGATTTCTGCAGTTTATTGATAGCCCATCAATTTGTATAACTGACAGGACTTCATAGTGTCCATTGTCTGTTAGATTTGTGTCTCTGCATTATTTGGTTATTGCCTTCCTTTTTTCCACGTTATACCATTTTTCCATTGTCTTCAATCAGATGATCTTACTGACATCATTTTCACACTCCACACACCCTTATGAATCAATGTATCTGACCAAATTTGTTTCTTAGTATTGTGTCCATTACCAGGTTTTTGCCTCTTTATCTTTTGCTTCCAGTTTTTCTTTCTGATCACATTTTGCAAAGGTCCTAGATCAGACAGCCTGAAAAGAGATGTTCTTTCTTACACATGCTCTTAAAAAAAGCCCTTTAAAATTATATTTTTTATTACTTTACACATATGTCCTGTCTCACTTTTTATGTACTATAGCTTCACAGAGAAATTTGTCTGTTAAAGGCATTTCACAGACTACCTCAAAAATATATGTATTGTATAACCAAAAGGAAAACCTTTTGGTAGACAACATCAACCTGATGCCACTAACTCAGCTTCCACTGGGCTTCATGTTCTGGAAAAATGTCTGAAATTTGGGTTTTTTTGCACATTAAATGCAATTTCCCTAATATTTCCAAGGCTTCCTCATTATTTTTCTTATAGTTATTTCAGATTACCAGAATAATTAATAAATGCTACTGAACCTGCCATGCAAGTCTACAAGGTAAATGATCAAGTACACTGAAAACTCCAAGGTGATATTCACTGGAGTTTAATTCGAGCTAAAAGTCTAAGCAGCTCAGGAATTAGAATTGACTGCTCTTCTTTCCAGGTGTCTGAGTCCTCAACTAACATTTATGCAATCCCAATGTTTTTAAAAAGAGGAGGTCCATGACCCTAAGCATTTTCTCTTTTATTTTAAACACCAATAGCACATCAATACTACAAATTATTCAGGATATACTGAATTTAAACTGTGTGACTTTGGTTAGACTCCAAGATCATGTTTAAAATTCAGACAGAAGCAGCTCTTAAGGGGATTGTAAGAGAAAGGGATAACCTCCGGATTAATTAATGTATTACTAAGGATTTTATCATCATCTTTTTTTTTGTACATTTTGATCACAGGAACATGATAAGTATTGAAGTTAAAGAGGCTCAGATCCAAGCCTTCTCATACCATCATAAAAATTCAGAGGTTAAGTCTTCTGTGGTCCATCTGTATGCTATTCAGACAGATGCTCAGTCATCCTGTCTTCCTTTGAATTTAATGTAATTAACAGTGACATATGGGTTGATATGGTTTAAGCTCTCTCAGTGCCTCAAAGCTTCTAGTTAGAAGGATATTTAGAGATTCATAATTAGGAAGCAAAATGACTTGAGAACTGTATCTGTTAAAGTTACATTTGAATTACAATTTTAAACAGACACCATCAAGCTCAGTAGTCTTAATACCACTTAAAAACCATAGCAAACCTGTCAGCTAGTTAGACTAATTTATAGTAACTTTGTCCATACTTGATTTTATTTTTTTTAAGATCTCTTTTTTAAAAAAAAGTGTTAATTGACCTGGATTTTCAAAATGTAATAGGGTGGAATACTTGGATGATAAATTGAAGTTTATCATCCTTTCTTTCACACCAACATTAAAAATATTATCTGTCATTCAATTAAACTTTCAGTCAGAAACTTGAAAAACAAATAAACCAGAAATTATAATATGCATTCAATGCCAATTTACATTTAAAGAGCTATCTAATAAAACAACATCTCCTCTGCAACAGTGTCTTCTGAATTCTGACAGACATTTTTCATGATTGCTGTGTCTCTGTTATTGTAGAAATATTTTTTACATCCCAATGGATTTTCTATTCACAATTTGAACAAAATCTGATGGATAGGTACACTACAGAAACTCTGTGACTAATCTCCCTAACAAAGAAGGAAGAAGACTGTGTCCAAACTAAAGCACCAAGAGCTGCTTCTGCAATATATTGTGAAGCAGTAAGAATGAGGGAATAGAGTGCACTGTCAGCAAGTTTGCTGATAACACAAAATTGGGAGGAGTGGCTGACACACTGGAGGGCTGTGCTGCCATCCAGAGAGACCTGGACAGGCTGGAGAGATGGGTGGGGAGAAATTCAATGAAATATAACAAGAGTAAGTGTAGAGTCTAGCATCTGGGAAAGAAGAGCCACAGGTACCAGTACAGGGTGGGGACTTACCTGTTGGAAAGCAGTGTAGGTGAAAGGGATCTGGGGGTCCTGGTGGACAGCAAGGTGACCATGAATCAGCAATGTACCCTTGTGGCCAACAAGACCAATGGCATCCTAGTGTACATTAAAAGAAATGTGGTTAGTTGGTCAAGAGTGGTTCTTCTCCCCCTCTACCTTGCCTTGGTGAGGGCACATCTAGAATATTGTGTCAGTTCAAGGAGGACAGGGAACTGCTTGAGAGAGTCCAGCACAGAGCCACAAAGATGAATAAGGGAGTGGAACATCTCCCTTATGAGGAAAGGCTCATAAGGAGCTGGGTCTCTTTATCTTGGAGAGACTGAGAGGTGACCTCATTAATGTTTATAATTATGTAAAATGTGTCAGGAGAATGAAGCCAGACTCTTCTCAGTGATGTCCAATGATAGGACAAGGGGCAACAGGTGTGAGCTGGAAGACAGGGGGTCCCATGGGTATGTAAGAAGAAACTTTTTCACAGTGAGAGTAAAAGAACACTGGAATAGGTTGTNAAGAACACTGGAATAGGTTGTCCAGGG